>OX596006.1:48055503-48530323 GCA_951394115.2 Drosophila phalerata | reverse complement strand
TCTGATGATGGCCTATTGAAATGGCCCAGAGTGTCAGACAGACAGTTACTCATAACAATGGTTAAGCAAGCAAAAGGAGATGAGCTGAAGGAGCAGGATGAAAAGGATGAAAAGGATGAGAATGAGAAGGGCGTTGGCTGCAGAAATGGAATTCAATTTCCATACAATTATTGAACAATTTCTTTTTCAAATGAACCAAATGAAAATCTGTAAACTTTTGCCGCAAGCTCTGTCTGAGAATGAAATTGTGAACGAGAGGCGTGAGAATTGTGAATTGTGAATTGAGAATTGAGAAGTGAGTGGAGAAGTACAAAGGAAACATAGATTTGATTTGGGTTGAAAATGCGCTGCTTTCAATAGTATAGGGAATAGGCGATTGGGGGAGTTTTGCCTTTAACAACAAACAACACATGATATAAGCAATCAATGGAGAATCTTAACTAAGTGCCAGAGACTTAACAACAACAAGAACAACAACAACATTAACAACAGCAACAACAATAAGGAAAACAATAGCAAGAACATCTAGGAGAACAAGTGTGAAAGCTACAGTTGAGTTGATCGACTGTTAGATGCCTTATAAACTTTAATTATTTATCATCATAAATTAAATACAAATTTTATAAAAATAAAAATAAATTTAAAAAAAAATATTTTTTTTCTATTAAAATTAAAATCTGTACTTAAATTTAATGCTGGTAAAAAATATTTATTTATTTTTTTTCAAATTTTTATGCGCTTTTTTTTACCATCGCGAATCAAACGACATCAAAAAAATAAATAGATATATATATAAAAAAAACATAAAAAGCAACTATTAAAAAATAGAGACATCCCTATCTTTCAAAGACAGCTATACCAAAAAAAAAAAAAAAAAAAAAAAAACGATTTCCCGTAACACACAGTTTTAAATTTATTTTAACTTGTATATGGGAGATTCTTTGTCAAACCAAACATGAATTTTGATGATCTTAATTTTGAAATATTCTTTCTTGATTGTTCTTTCAAAAATCGTTGGGCGATTTTTAAAATGGAGACCCAAGAGAAAAAACCCACAAAAGTATGCTATGAAAAGTTATTGAATTTTTTATGAAACGGGAACTGAAGCTGCTGTCACTTTTATTATATTTAAGTTCTAGGTGCTTATAGGAAGATTTAAGCACTCTCACAAAATGATAAAACCCTGTACGCTTTGGTTTACTGGGCTAATGAGAACGAGAGCCACTCAAAATACAAATCAAGCTAACATATATGCGTCTATTGTTCGAAATACAAATTGTGTGTGTAGATATGTGTGTGTGTGAGTGTGTGTGTATAAAATAGAAAACCATTATAAATTCCCAACTGACATGTTATGGGTGAAGGGGAGAGGGAGAGTGAGAGAGCATGTGAAGTGAGCGAAAGAGAGGGAAAGTAAACATGTTTGGCAATCAGTCGTCAGACATTTGTTATGTGTTGTAATTTGCGTATTCATAAAACAGCCAAAAGCATGAGAGACAGAGAGAGAGAGAGAGAGAGAGAGAGACAGACAGAGAGAGAGGGAGAGTGTGCTAGTGAGTCGACAAACATTAAACATCGTGTAAATTTGGTTTGTTTGACTTTATTTTTATCAATTTATTCAAGAACATTTTCATTTTATTTTCCTCTTTTTTTTATTTGAAATCATTGGACTTGGTCCTTTGCTGTTGGCCAACATTTTTGGCCTTAGATCGAGAATTGCATAATGTTAAATAAAGTACATACACATATACACACACATACACACACACACACACTCACATACACAGAGAGAAATAGAGGGCCAATCAGTCTTTTTGCCTGTCAGCGAGCATAACAAAATTAATTTTTTAAACATGAATACATATTCACATATAGACGAGTACTCATGCATGTGTGAGTACACACTCACATGAATAAGTGGTTTGCAACAGACTCTTATATAAGTTTTTTTGCTCAATCTACATTTTAATTAAATGAATTTAACATAAGGCAAAAAATGATTAACTTGGTCTTTATTGTATTGTTTTAAGTACAATCAATATAGAATAGGTAAGATTTTAAATTTAGTTTCATTAACATGTCAGCTTACATTTTCGAATTCGAATATTTCTTATAAAAACTACATATATATCTCCAAGAATCTGATCACACTTTGCACTAACTTTTATTTAAGTACTTTGCCTCATAATATTTATAAAAGTAACTTTCTTTTGGCAATTAAAATAAAGTTCAAGAAGGTTGTGTTAAGAGTCTTGAAAGCAGAAAATTACGCCCATTCTCAGCAGCAACTTTGCCGACTAAGTGTTGTCAAGGACCTGCTAGTCCTTTATGTATATATATATATATATATATATAAATACATGCAAAACTTCTCTTTGTAACTTGGTTTTGTGAGTAACTCAATTAAATCTCGACTGAACGAACAATTAGTTCACAACGAACATTCCATAGAATGCTGACGAATAACTTTTTTCAACGAAAGATACATGACGATGGAGACTTTTTTGATATAGTAATGTGAGTTGAATTTGAATCAAAACTAGACTGTAGTAAGTAAGAGGTCAAATTATGATATTCCGCAAGGAAATCGGTTAAAAGTTAACAGAGTTATGGCAGTTTAACTTTAAATGGTCAATGGGAAAGTATGGAAAATTTTACAGGGATCGGAAAAATTGGACAGTGAGGAAATAAAATTCAATTTTGATGCAGAATCAAATTAGTCGTCAAATCAATATAAAATTAATAATCCGCAAGGAAATCGGTTGAGATTTGACAGAGTTATGTCAGTTTAAAGTTTGTAATAAAGTGTCTAGGCAAGATAATGGAAAAAATGGACAGTGAAGTATGAAAAATGGAATGAAAATTTCTAATTCTGATGCAGAACTAAAATTTAGGTCAAATCAATATACAATTGATATTCCACAAGAGAATCGGTTAAGTTTTAACAAAGTTATGACAGTTTGAAGTTTGGAAAAATACTGTCAAGAGTTAAGTTGGGAAATTAGTGCTGTAAATTCCAACAGTCATAGGGTAATGCTGTGAAGTACAGGGTACAGGTATTTTTCTATATTTACATTATATTCGCATTTTGGTACTGTTTTGTTCAGAAAATACGATTGTTCCTATGACAGCTATATGATATAGTGCACCGATTTGAATAAAATTTGGTCCTGATGTATAGAAACATATTGAATGCATATTCTAAGAGTTTGGTTGAGATATCTGAGAAAACAAAAAATGTTTACCATACCAGAGGTGAATTTGATCCCGATTGTTCCTATGACAGCTATATGATATATACACCGATCTTAACCAAATGTAATCCTGATGTATAGAAACATATTAAATACATATTCTAAGAGTTTGCTTGAGATATCTTAGAATGCAAAAAAGTTAACCATACCAGAGGTGAATTTCACCCCGATTGTTCCTATGACAGCTATATGATATAGTGCACCGATTTGAACAAAATTTAGTCAGGATGTATAGAAACATATTAAATGCATATTCTAAGAGTTTGATTGAGATATCTTAGAATGCAAAAAAGTTTACCATGCCAGAGGTGAATTTGACCCCGATTGTTCCTATGACAGCTATATGATATAGTGCACCGATTTGAATAAAATTTGGTAATGTATTATAGAAACATATTAAATGCATATTCTAAATATTTTGTTGAGATATCTGAGAAAACAAAAAAGTTTACCATACCAGAGGTGAATTTCACCCCGATTGTTCCTATGACAGGTATATGATATAGTTCATCGATTTGAACCAAAGTCTCTCAGTACGATTGGGGTTAACACTGGCATAGTGAATATTGTGACTTACCAGTGGGACTCGGCGTCAGGGACATCATGTCGAAGTGGATGTTCTTCTGCTCGAAGGAATAGTCCTTGAGGAAGGTGAGTTTGGCTCCTCGGGTCTTTGTGAGTCCGGCAACGGCATTATTGATGCTCCTCAGGTATTCCCGTTTGCCGAAGTTCGTGTGCGGTGCGATGAGGCCGATGTTCAGTTGTTCCTTGTTGGCGGTGACGCCTTTGCTCAGACTATTGCCGCCGTTGGTCAGACGCAGAGCAACAGTTGCTGTTGGGCAGCATAGGCAGCACAGCAGCAACAACATTGGTAATGACAGCGACAACAAACATGTTGTTTTACTTTGTATGCAAGTGATGTAATTGTTGTTGTTGTTGGCAGATGTTGTTGTTGTTGTTGTTGTTCTTAGATTGCTATTGGCAGTGTTGCAGTTGCTGTTGTTGCTGTTGTGCTTGTCGCATGTTGCTGTTGTTGTGCTGTGTTTAAAGCAATTGAAATGCTTTTTGCTGCTGCTGTCACTTGGCTTGCCAGCAACAGTTGTTGCTGTTGCTGCTGCTGTTATTGTTGCTGCTGTTGTTGCTACAGTTGTTGTTGCTACAGTTGTTGTTGTTGTGCCACATTTCAGTTTCACTTTTTTTGTTGTCAACTGTCGCTTTGTCCTGTTGTTGTTGCTGATATTGCTGCTATTGTTGCTGCTGTTGCTGCTGTTGTTGTCGTCGGCATGTTGCTGCTGCACAGCATGGCCCATTAATTCGACCATTACCTATACAATTCAATTGTGCACCGCTTCTTCCTCTTCTTCGTCGGCTTCTTCTTCTTGCTGCCACAATAATAATTATATTTAATTTAATTCAATTGATTGCAATTATTTTTTTGGTTGCTGTTGTTGCTGTTGCAGTTGCTGTTGCTGTTGCTGTTGTCGCCGTCAATTTGCGTTGTTTTCTTGACTAATTCGATTTCTTTGCTGCATTCATTTTTTTATTCAGTTGATTCAATTATTAATCATTTAAATTCCTGATTATTTGCCTTATTTTTTGTATATGCTTTTATTATAACATTTTTTTTTGTTTATAATTTATTTTATTTAAATACGTGTTTTATTATTATATTTTATTTATTTGGTGGATGGACTGGGTTCAAAAACAGTTGCATTTTTTTGTGTGCAAATATTTTGTTGTTGTTTTTGCTGATGTTGTTCTTGTTGTTGCTGTTGCAAGTGTTGCAACTTGTATTAAATTTCACGTTCTCGTTGCCCCTTGTGGCAGTAGGTTAAGTTATTGAAATTGCTGCCATGAAACATGAAACATGAAACATGAGTTAAAGTTATTTAACACACACACACACACACACACACACACACACACACACACACACACACACACACACACACACACACACACATGGAACAACAGCAGCACTTGACGTTTTCCGTTTCCGTTAATAATTCGCGGCACGTTGCACGCTGCACTATGGTAAAAATAACTATTTTTTATGACAAAAAATCTATATTTATCTTTTAAAAGCTAAATAATTTGTTGAGTCTAAAAGAAAATGACTAATTAAAAAGTTTTTAAAATAAAAATAATAGAAAAAAAAAAAAATTTATTTTCATTTTCAGAAATCGTTACATTTGCTCCACAGTGCAACGGATATGCAGTGTGTTTTATATTCATTTTGTTGCTGTGTGTCAGCTGATCTGAGGAAAATAAAAAAAAAAATAAGAAAAAAAAGAGTTCCATTCAATGGAATTTAATATACTCGCAAGAATTTTTATATTTATCAACTCGGAAATTTTCCGCTCCGGAGATTCGAACCAATGTTTGTATGTACTATATGTGTGCTTTGTTTTGCAATTAAAGTCAAAAGCAAATTAATTGAAGTCAAGCTTCAGTTTAATTGTCAGGGAATTCAGCGAATTATTAGTCGATGAGACTCATTAATCTATCTTTCAATTCAGAATAAAACAGTTTGTGAGTCAAGCAATTGTTCTGTAATATTTAAATTTACGTTTATATTAAAAATCAGTAGAAAGAGTCGCTTGATTAAAAAAATAAATTTTTGCTTGTTTTATTTTTTCTAGATTTTTCAACTTTTAAATTAATATTTTTTAATTACAAATTTATTTATTTATTAAACTGAATGTCGTTCGTCACAAAAAAGTGTATAACAAACTTTGGGGCTTAAAAGTGCTTTGGTCGCTAAACTTTTACCTCTTGTACATTTTTTGCAATACTATTTATTTATTAAGCTGAACGTCGTTCCTCACAAAAATATGTAGAACAAATTTGGGGGCTCGAAAGTGCTTTGATCACTAGACCTTTACCTCTTGTACTTTTTTTTGTAATATTATTTATTTATTAAACTGAATGTCGTTCGTCACAAAAAAGTGTATAACAAATTTTGGGGGCTCGAAAGTGCTTTGATCACTAGACCTTTACCTCTTGTACTTTTTTTTGTAATATTATTTATTTATTAAACTGAATGTCGTTCGTCACAAAAAAGTGTATAACAAATTTTGGGGGCTCGAAAGTGCTTTGGTCACTAGACTCTTACCTCTTGTACATTTTTTTTTTTTAAAGATTCTTATTAGATTTACTTATCAAAATTCTTGATTTTTTGTTGCTAATTTCCAGCAATTTTTCTGAGACTTAAATTCAGAATTGGGCGTTATATTGTATAAGGGGCGTGTTAGCCATGTTATGGTCGTTTATTGCTACTATTATTATTATTATGATTACTGTTATGATTACTGCAATTATTGACAATATTGCAGTGCTTTTTTGTCGTTTGTCGAGCTGTCCACGGCAAAAATCGCTACTTAGAGTGGCCTGTAGGGGGCGTTTCTGCTTGGCGACTAAGGGAAGGGGAAGGGGGGGAAGGGGCGTGGCATAGTGTGGGATTTTAGCAAAAGCTTCGACGTCAGCAGGTTGTCATTATTGTTGTTGTTGTCGTTGTTATCTCGCGGCATTGGAGCTCTCGGCTTTTGTTGCCAGCCTGCCTCGTTTTTATTCGTATTGCAACTGAAGCTAAGGGCGTATCCGGAATACGAAATACGGACTTCAGACTACAGACTACGGACTACGGCAACTGAAATACGAATACAGCGAGTAGCTGAATTTGGTATTGAAGTTTTCTACTCTTGCCCTACAATTTGTGCTGTCTCCTTAAACTGAATATTTTTCCCACTTTGTTGCTGTCAATAAGCTGGCAAATTTTTACATGAAAGGGTCGGTGTATAGTTGTCGCTGTGTACACTCAGAGAAACAACATTAATATTTACTTTTTAAATACAAATTATTATATTAATTAGGTATGTTCTTAATTTTGCTAAAATAAAATGAAGCAACAATTATATTAGTAAAATAAATAACTCTGTAGGGCCCTGTAAAGCTCTATTAACATTTCAAAATATCTAAAAAAAAAAGCTAAGAGTTTTGCAAGAAGTGTAGATTTATTAAAAAAGTGTAAGCACTTATCCAGAATTTGATCATCTTCCAACTTGCAATCTTTCCAGCTATGTTGTGTCAAAATTTCAGCCTCCTAGGTCTTACGGTTAGGGCAGCACAGTGCTCAGTCAGTCAAGACAAAGAGTGTTATATACAATGAAATCTTAGCTCATAAGAATGTGAAGCAAATCTGGCAGAAAAAAAATTAGAACAGTTTAAAGAAATTCACTTTTGAAGAATCTTGGCGAAGGTGAAAACCGTAAGAGATTTAAAATAAAAATAATTTTTACTTATTTTTAATACAAAAATTGTTATGTCAGATATTTTCTAAATTTTGTGTTTTTTACTTTCGTGTTACTAACAACAAATTTATGCAAAAGATGCTATAAATGATTTAAATTCTAATTACTATGTTTTTTCTCTGGGTGTATACATAAATTTATCCTCGACTGTAGATACACACATGTATTGGGACGAGTGTAGCATAAATGTGTGTGTGTGTTTGTGTGTGTGTGTATGTATGGCAAGGGCTCAGACATAGACACAGACACCAAAAACAACATGAGCAACAATAATAACAACAACAACAACAATAAGTTAAAAGGCATCGACTTATAAAAGAAAAGACATTTTATGGCTTTTACCAAGTGAGAAAATATGTGTGTGTGTGTGTGTGTGGGTGTATACATGTGTGTGTGAGTGACCTTCTGTGTCTTTGCAGCTATTGTTGCTATTGTTGCTGTTGTTGTTGTTGTTGTTGTTGCTCAAGTCAGCCCGCAAATTATAATCACTGTTTTGTCTCTTTGGCTTTGGGTCAACAACAACAACAACAAAACAATACAACAACAATATAAAACATTACAACACACACACACACACACACATACCTAGAGTATAAAACGCATAGCGAAAGTAAATACAAACATGTCTGTTTATATTTATTTATTTATTTAATTAATAACAACAAAAAGCAGCTGACCAAATAAAATACAAAATTTAATTTAATACTATTTTAATGGATTAAATACATTAATTTAATTGTTTAGCTCCAACTATTTCCAACTATTGAGTTGAAAACAAGTGGGAAAGTCTAAACTACTGCATACTTTTAGGTGATTGTATTGAAGTAATAACTTTATTAACAACTTTGGTTAGGTATTACTCCCGTTCTACTTTTCCGATCTTAAGTGAGATTATAAATAATATTAATAGATTACCGTAATTACCATATAAAATGTATTATCTTAAAAATTATGGATGTGGTGGTCTTTTGCGATTTGCGGGGGCGAAGGTGGGCGTGGCTTAAATTTCAAAGAAACTTAATTCTGCGTGGGGTCTATAGAAATCTGTGTGTGAGCTTTGGTTACTCTATCACTTATAGTCTCTGAGATCCTTTTGTTTATACGGACAGACGGACGGACGGACAGACAGACAGACAGACAGACAGACAGACAGACAGACAGACATTGCTATATCGACTCAACTGTTGATGCTGATCAAGAATATATATACTTTATAGGGTCGGAGATGCCTCCGTCTCCCTGTTGCATACATTCCAACGAACACAGTATACCCTATTACTTATTTTTTAAGTAACGGGTATAAATATTTCGCTTATAATCCTTACATGAACGAAAAATATATATTGTTAAGGAGAATTGGTCTTTTGGTTCTATGACGTTTTAAAAGTCCTAATCATAAAACAAACAAAAAATATGCTAATTAAAACATGCTAAAAATTATAGAAAAAGTGAATTTTCAATTATTTTGCGAGTGTACATATTAATATGTTATGCATAGTATAAGTTAATGTATATGAGAACAGCATCATGTATAGTATGTATATAAGTATAGTGTATTTATATACAAGGCAAGACGGCAATAAATTTTATCGCATGAAACCCAAATAAAACGCCGGCTCTGCTTACTGCCTCTCTCTCTCTTTTTCTTCCTCTCTCTCTCTCTCTTTCTCTCTTTTTCTGTTTCTCTCGCGTTGCCTTTCGCTATGCGGACATTGCGTATACGCAACGTTGTCTGCGCAAAAAGTTAACAGCCGTCGCACTATCTAAGCTGGCTGGCAGGTATCTCCCCCTATTCCCTCCCCTCCCCTCCCCCCACCCCTTCTCCTACCCCTAACCCCTCTTGTGGACAGCACCCTATTATTGGTTTGTTAGCTTGTTTTTGACCAGCTCGAAATGTTGTTATGACTTTCTCTCTACACTGCAATCGATTTAAGAACGAAAGAAATTAAAAATTGTCGAGACATTTTAACAATTAATTAAGCTTTAGAATAAATATTTAAAATATAAAAAGACAAAAAAAAAGAAATTGGGTTTTCTATTTTATTATTTTATATTTTAAATGAAAAGAAAAGTAAAAAATTTAATTGAATTTTAAATTTTATTTATTTTGTTTTTGAAAAGAATAGAAATTTTTAATTATATAAATATTCAAATGATATTGAGAAACAAATATCTATGTAAATAACTTTAAATATGAATAAAATTTATATTTTGACTTTCTTTTACTTCAATTTAATAACTAATTTTATAACCCAGCAAGCAATTGGAAGATCACCTAAACATTTTCTTGATTTAAAAAACTCTTTTTTTTTAAAAAAGAATCAAAATTGACTCATGCATCAGCTTAAAATGTGATTTGCTTATAAAAGAATCTCAGAGTATTGCAAATATGATTTGAAAATGAGTCGAGACTGAACCGAAAATCGGTTAAGAAGTCAGTTTGAGAACTCAAAAAAGACTCGAAAGTGATGCAAAAAATTCTTTAAATGCTTGCTGAAAATTTATAAGTAGTCTATATTTTTTCAAAACCAACAGACAAAAAAAAAAAAAACTACAAAATATAAATAAATCCTACACTAAGGAAAAAGACTAATCGACCATTATTATAGTTTTGGCATTTAATATGTATACTGTAATAAAAGTAATTTCAATTATTTACAAATATTTAATAAATAAAAAAATAATTTAAAAAAATTAATAAAGCAATTAACATTTTGCCAAAATATTGAATCTTCTTCTATAAAAAAGAAAAAAATAACTGAATTAAATATGATATTATTGAAATTAAATTAAGCCTCTTCTATTAATAAATAATTGAATTAAATAAAAATTTAGATTAAATTAAAGCCTCTTCTATTAATAAATAATTGAATTAAATAAAAATTGAGATTAAATGAAAGCCTCTTCTATTAATAAATAATTGAATTAAATAAGAATTTAGATTAAATTAAAGCCTCTTCTATTTCTGTTCTTTTGATATGTACAGAGTATCTGTAAGTCGGTCAAATTTTGTGCCTGAATATAGCTCATATTTTTGTTGTAGTTGCTGTTGTTGCTGTTGTTGTTGTTATTGCTGTGGCATTATCATCAACTGTCCTTTGCCTTCGCTTTCGCTGCCACTTTTATGACTTTCGGGCAACATGAGAGTGTCCTCTTTTCCTTTCCCCTTTCCCCTTCACCCTTCCCTTCAGCCCACAGCTCTTGGGCTAAACATCCTTGGCTCACACACACACACACACACACCCATACATATATAGATAAACATATTTATATGTGCATATGTGTATACACTGTATATGCCCACATGCACATATTCTATACATATATTAACCAAAAAAAAAAAAAAAAAAAAAGGGGTTAGCTCCTTTTCGGCCAACTTGTGTGCTCTTTTGGCCGTGTGACAGTTTTTTGATATTTACCATGCCACGCCCACTAACTGGGGAGGAGGTTGCTGTCTCGTTAAGGTCGCCAAAAAGTTCGTTTGTTCGCTTTGTTGCACAGGAAACATTAGTATTTATTTATTTATTTTTTGTTTATTTAAACTTATTTCCAAAAAAAAAAGTAGAAAATAACTCTTTCATATTTAAAAACCTAATAAATTTAATAAAATAAATGTTTAGGCAACGATTTTTATTTGACTGTAATAATTATCAAATTAAAATTAAACTGATTTTTTTTATTAAATCCAACAGCTATAACTTATTATTTTTTTATTTTTAATATACCCACATGCATATTCAATACATATACATATTATCAAAAAAAAAAAAAAATGTTAATGAAAATTGAAAATAACAATAGACTGTAAAAAATATATAGAATTAAAAAGTAAAATTGAAATAACTTATATGAAATATATAGGCGAAATAACAAAATTTAAAATTTAAAAAACCATTTATTAAAAGAGTTTACTTGAAAAGTAGCAACCTTTCTTTTTTTTTCTATGAGATGAGTTTGACTGAATAAAAAAATTTGCGCAATTATTTGAGACTTTGGATTAAAATAAATCATATTTAAATCTTCAAATAAATTTAAATTATCATTAAAATTTAATTTCTTAAAAAAAAAAATTTAATTTGATTAAAATGTAGAGAAAAATGTATAACAATAAAAATATATTTTGTATGAAAGTGAACCAAGGTTCGAACTCAAGCCAATTCGCGAACCGAACCAATATCTTGCTCTAGGGTTCGAACCGCCGAACTGAACCTTTAGCAAAATTTTGGAGGCTTGCAGCCTTGATTTATATCAATGTTTTTTTTTGTAGATATTTCATTTGTCATTATTTTTTTTTCAGACATCCCTGGTTTTTTATTCGATTTCAGCAGCTCATCGACTGCTTCTCATCCTCATTCTTTGTCTCCTGCTCTTTTTGTTCTATTCTCCTTTTCCTTTCCCTCTCTTTCACTTTCTCTCCTCACTTAATTCAGTCGTAAATCGACAGTGTTTCGACCGCTGTCAACGTGCGTTTTGTTACGATTATTCGTTCTATTGTTGCTGTTGCTTTATCCTATTATTCTGTTTGTCTGGCCGGAGTGGGAGGAGGGGTAGGGATGGGCGTAGGGGGGGGGGGGGGGGTAGGTGAGGGGAAAGGCAGCTGCTTATTAGTTTTTGGCCATTTTGTTACATTTTTATTTTTTTTTTGCTGCTTCCTTTGCTCTCGGAGACGTGTCAGAAGCCAACAAAAATAACAATAACAACAACAGTAACAACAACAAAGAGTAGAAATAAAAGCAGAGAAATAAAGCAAAATAAAAACGAAAACATAAACAAAAAACCAAGAAAAACTGGCAGCTGAGAAAAATGGGGCGTGTTATCTTTTTGACGTTGATGATGCGCGATTCGTTAGTGTCACGAAACAACAGCAACAATAACAACAATAACAACAACAATCGACCTTAAAGGAGCAGTTGTGAACACACACACACACACCCACACACACATAATCATTAATACACACACAAACACACACATACACATCAAAGAGCCTCTCTTCTCCATCTGTCAAATTGATCGTTCTCTTTGTTTCACTCTGCGGTCGATTTCAAAATTTCTAATGTCTCGCTCTTTCCCCCAAAAAGTTTACATTCGATTTCAAAAATATTCACTAAAAAAATCAGCGACATATTTCGATTTTTTCAATTAAAACAATCATTCACTTCTAGTAACTGTCAAAAAACGTAAAGTATACCAATATTTTTCTTTAAGTGTAATCTATGCAATATGACCATGATCTTAAGATTTAGGATTTTTAATTTTTTATTCAGAAAATAATCATTATTATTGAGCAAAAAAAAAATAAAACCCAGGAATAATCATTATTTTTGATGCAATAAAATAAAAATCACAGAATATTGATTTTATTTTATTGAATCAAAAATAAAACTCAAATTTGACAGGTCAAAACAACACTTTGAGTTTTATTTTTGATTCAAAAATCAAAAAAATTGATTATTCCTGAGTTTTATGTTTTTGCTCAAAAGTCATCATAGAATAATGATTACTCTTGAGTTTTATGATAAAACTTATAATGATTACAGTCCCTGCTAAAAATATCAAATCTCTGGGTTAAGTCCTTAAAATAAATTTTGGTCTAAGTCTGACTGATAGCTCCAACTATACAATCTGTGAGTTTGATTAGAATATTTTTAGATTAAAAAAAGCATCCGAATGTTCCAAGGGAGTTATATAATATAGTATTTAATCGGAATGTTACATTAATTACAAAATCAACAATTACAAAAATAAAAAATTATTTTACTGCATGATCCGACTCGATCCGACTCAGCTACGTTGTGCACAAATTTCAACCTGCTAGCTCAAACGGTTTGGGCTTTACAATGATAGCCTAACACTTGGAATGACGTTTGAGCTAGGAAATCTGCAAGAGGGTCAGATGAAAACCTATTACAGTTATTAGATTAGTTTTTTAACCTGCACCTATAGAATATAGTCAGAAGGAATAACTATGGAGACAACCCTGACCCAGTAAAAATTATAACACTATTCTAGATAACATTAATATCTCAAAGACTTCAAAACTCTAAAATTTGTTCCTGCGTTTTCCAATAGAAAAAAAACTCCAGATCTATGGTAGAAATAGCTGGAAATATTTTGAATATATCGGGTTATTTTACTAAGAGTGAGCAGTAAAATTCACACTTTAATTTTTTGATTTGTTTGTATTTTTTTTTCACTTTATATGCTTTAAAGATGTTTACAGTGTAACTCGTAATATTGTTGACATGGGAAATTCTTATTAATGGGGCCTTTTTTTAATAGGAAAGTGAAAGACCAGGGAAATTTACACTTTGATCTCGTGTTTTGTTAGATTACCATTTTTTTGTTTTTATCACATTTGTCACTTTGCAACGCAACACTTGAAAAAAATATATAGAAAAAAAACATGTTTACACTGCTAAAAACGAGCACGGTTGATAAGCCCAGTTAAAAAAAAAGTGTTGCCTACTTTTTCGCGTCTTGCAATTAAAAATGTTGAGGGGGGGAAAACTTTGCCAGTCACTTAAAAAAAATAAACAAAAAAAAACAAGAGAGCGAAAAAAAAATTATAATGGAATTGCACTTTTGATCAGTTTGCAGTTGCTTTTGTTATTGTTTTTGTTGTTGCTTTTAAATTATTTTGGCTTCGCTTTTGCTGTTATCATTGCAGCTACTGTAAAGCGGGAGGGGAACAGCGCGCAGAGCGAGAGAAAGAGAGAGGGAGAGGGAGTGAAGTGAAATAAGAAACAAGTCCACACCCAAAAATTCAAAGACACGCACGACGTCAACGTCGACGTCGACGGCAGCGTCAGCGTCAGCGTCGTCGTCGTTTTATGTTGACGTCGGCGCACACACACACACACACACACACCCAAAACACACACACACACACACACAGAGGCACACTTTAATATGTGTATTTTTGCGAGCTGAATTTGTGGCCTGGATTTGCGCAAACTGTTTTTTGGCCTTTGTCAACTGTGTTTTCTTTTTTATTTGCAGCAATTCCTGTATTTTTTAGTATTTTTTTTAGTATTTTTTTAGTATTTTTTTTTAGTATTTAATTTTTTTTTTTTTTTTCGGTTTGGTTTTTGTTTTTTCTGATATTTGCTTACATTTACACTTGCTTCATTTTTGACACTTAAAGCTACACTGCACGGCGTTTGTCATCGGTCAACAGTGCGTCGCATCAGTAAATGGTCCAATAAATAAATGTTGTTTCATTTAGTTCAAAGATCCCTTTTTTTGAAAGTTCTCTCAATTAATGTTCCAATTTTAGTTTTGGTTTTGGTTTTGGTTATAGTTCTAGGTCTGGGTCTGGGTCTGGGTCTGGGTCTCGATCTGGGTCTGGGTCGTTATCGTCGTCGTCGTTGTTGTTGTTGTTGTTGTTGTCGTCGCGCGTTTGTTAGACCCGCTAACGAACCCGCTACCGTTACCGATTCAGTTGCCGTTACCGATTCAGTTGCCGTTGCCGTTGCCGATGTGAATGCGACGAGCAACGTTGTGGCACTGCCAACCCGGGAGGACAGAAGCACTATCGTTACTACCAGCAGCATCCGAAGCAGCAGCATCCAAAACAGCAGCAGAAGCCAGGGGCGCATCCAGGGGGGGCGAGGGGTCTACAAAAGTAACTTAACCCGAGCGCCAAAAAAAAAACAATGTTTGTTTTATCTACCATATTTTATATCTACACTGAAAAAAATGACAAGCTTCTAAAATGAAGAACATACACCTTAAATATTTGGTTCTTAAAATAAGATTATTTTCAGATCAAATTACTAAAACTAAGATTTTTAATCTAAAAAATCATATAATCTTTATATAAGAATAAAATCTAAAATTGTTATGAATATGTACAATTTCAGATGAAATAAATGAATGCTCAGTGGCCCTCTGGTTAATTACTGCTTTCGTTGTGAAACAGTAGGGGGGCGACGGTTCGAACCCCACTGGTTACAAATTAGAATAATATTTATCAAATTACCAAGACAAAATAAAACATATATATATATAGTATATATGTAATTTTTATTTGTTTTATTTTTTGATTTTAATTTTAAGAACATTTACTCTTAAAATAAGAATTTGGTCTTATTTTAAATGTTCTACGGTCCATTCGAAGATGTTTTTACCAAGAAACCATTACTCATTTCCTAGTCTTCGCCTTTTGAGTTGAAAAACGTGTTTTTTTTATATTTTTATCATGAAATTTTAACATATCCTTAGTATTTTTAGTCTGCTTCTGACCAGATTAGCATTAAAACTCTAGTTAGGACTAGGACTTTCAAATACAAAGACAAATTGTCCTTAAAACCAAATTTTCGTGCTTGCAAGGACTAAAAACGCAAAAATTAATTATCAGGCCTGTTCCGGTTATCACTTCCTATGTTATCGGATTTCAAAAAAATGTATTTTTTCACGTTCCATTTGGGCTAAACAATTTAAAAATATATTTTATCACTTTACAGAATTTAAATTCACCAGCTCAAATTGAATTCAATACGCAAAATATTTCCCAGATTGAAATAAGAACAGGATAAAGTTTTTCACTTCCGACAAATCTTACTGAAAGTGAAAACCTAAACAGGCCTGTATAATTATATATAAAATTATAAATATGGTTTCTTGGTAAAGATAAAAATCTAAGATTACGAATATGGGTTATAATTTTTTTTTTTTTTTCGATAAAATCAAAATCAATCAAATCAGAAAATCACCCTACATGTCCTACACTAGACTTAAGTGACTACGCTCCTGACAGAATCAGCAGTGGAAGAAGAAGAAGAGGAAGAAGAGGAAGCAGAAGCAGCAGCAGCATCAGCATCAGAAGCAGCGACAAGTTCAGAGTAAAATGGATGCTGATTACGAAATTTACAAAAGCAACACACACACACACACACACGCATAGAGTTATTACATGTATACATATATGTATACATACATACATATACATATTTGTACAGTTGTAAAGCAGTGTTTGTGTACTGGCAACATTATCCACTCTCTCCTCTCGCATTTTCTACGCTCTCTTCTGCTTCGCCGCAGCTTCTTCTCACTCGGCTTCCTTCGTTTCGGTTCGTTTCGTTTCGTTTCGTCTTGTCAATGTCAAAGGAGAACACGAGGAACAACGAGAACTTTGTTGGTGCCGTTATTTTTTATGCCAGGGCTCAATCGCTCTCTCTCTCTCTCTCTCTCTCTCTGCCTCAACTTGGCAACAGTGTTGCCAGAATTTTGTGGGCTAAAATTGCTAAAGTGACAAAAACAAATTGCTAGAAATTAAGGACACATCGAGTTTTGTCGAATATATATATATATATATATTAGGGTGCATCGATTTAAAAAAAAAAAAAAATGGTACCTAATATTCGTAATCTGCGGACAATTCTAAGATGTTATCATCAAGAAACCATAGTTCTAAAATCAAGTCCCCGCTGTTTGAGTTGTAAAATTTTTCGTTTTTAGTCCTTGCAAGGACAAAAATTATGTTTTAAGGACAATGTTTTCTTTGTATTTGAAAGTCCTGGTCCTAACACGAGTTTTGATAGGAACGGAATAAAAATACTAAAGATATGGTTATTATTCATATTAAAAATATTTAAAAAAATAACACGTTTTTCAAATAAAAAGCGGCGACTAGAAATTAATTTTAGAGCTATCGTTTCTGGGTGAAAACATCTTAGAATTTACCGTATATTACGAATACGGGGTACCATTTGTCAATTTTTTGTTGGCCCATACAAATCGATGCACTCTAATGTATATATATATATATATATATATATATAGGAAAACATATGTATATTAGAATGAATAAATTTTTGGGTTTTTAAAAAAATAGGTAGCAAGCCATTGTCAAAGTCGGAATCTACTTCAAAGCTTCCCAAAAGATGTAATTATAATAAAATAAAATCCCATATAGAGAGCGATTTAAAATGAATTTAGGAATAAGAATTACTTGGTGAACTCAACAATTTTTTAAACTGAATTTCAAAATTGAAAATAATGAAATTTTTTTTTAAAATTTTCTAAGAAACTTAACCCAAAACTTTGTGGTGTCACAATTGTTTTTCAATTGGTCAATGTTGATTTTCCTATAGCATCAAATTTTCCAACATCTGCAGCTAGAAAGTTTGAAATTATTGCATTGAAAAACAAAACTGTCAGTAGCTAAAACATTTTTTAAAATTGCTAGATTTTGAGCAACAATTTTTCTAGTTTTTAGGCCAGTTTCGAGAAGACCAGAACGAGCTATCAGCATGTCAAACTCCATATGAAAATTGAAAAGCAGAATTTGACAACTATTCCATAGAAAACTTTCCGCCGACGGTAATTACTGGTCTACTCAAAACTGGCCTTTTGCATTAAAAAAACGCTAAATCTAGCTATAAACTTGCTAAAAATGGCAACACTGCGTGGCAAACTCATTTTGTAAAGCCGCTCTCTTGCACACGCTCTCTCTCGCTCTCTCGCTCTCTCGCTGTCGCTCTCTTTATGTTGCTGACCCCACCCGACGCACAGTTGCAATAACAAGAAAAATCATTACAAGAATTTGGCGCACAGACAGTCTGGCAACTCAGCGAACTTTTAGCATTGCCACCTGCTACGTGGCGACATAAAGAGAGAGAGAGAGTGAGAGAGAGAGAGAGAGAGAGAGTTTCGGAGAGTATAATTTTCGGCTGCGTCGACTTCGCCAGCATCCAGCATTAAAACAAATACAACTACAACTACAAATGAGCTGCCCTCGTCTGAGGTCAGAGCTCGGCTTCGTCGGCTTCGTCGGCTTCGTTGACTTTGTTGTCTTCGTCAGCTTCGTCAGCTTCGTCAGTTTTCGCTGGCGTTCGATTTTAAGAGCCGAGACACAAAAACCACGTGTTGATTTGTTTTGATTATGCGCATTTTGCCTTTGAAACTTTTTTAATTGAATCCTTTGTGAAATCGGCCAGGCCTCTGTCTCTGTCTGTCTCTGTCTGTCTCTGTTGCTGCCTCATTCTCATTCTCAGTCTCACTTTCTCTGCTCTCCCGCATTTGCTGCTGCTGTCGACTTCTTTGCTGCCTTGCACAGTGTCTCATTTTGTCAAAAAACCGCATTCAAAATTTTTACTTAATTACAAAGATTCTCTCTTGATATGACATTTCCTCTTCTCCGAAACTGTTCTTAAAATTGCATAAGTCAACATACTCGAAAATCTTTAAAAGAACACTTTTAGGCAACAAGTTTAATTTTTATAGTAATTGATTAAATGTAAAAATATCAGGTGTGTTCCAGAAATCTCTAGAGTTTTTGAAGACAATTGCTTTTAAAAACAACCGTTCGAAAATCGACTTTCTTACAGTTTTAAAAATATTTTGAGGTTGAGAAATATTTTATATAATTTACAAAATTATAAGAAAAAAATTTTTATTCAAATTTATTTAGTTTAAAAATTAATTTAGTTAAATTCAATAATTATTTCATTTTGTGAAAGCTCTCAACATTTTTTTAGACATTTGAAAGCAATGCTTGCTTGTTTTGATTTTTGACAAGAAATTGAAATGTCTCAGAATCAAGTTTGAAGGGTTGTTTTATACTAATTACCATATGGGAAGTTGATTAAAACGAAAAACTTGAGATTAATAATTTTTTAATTTCAAAATTCCTTCAAGATCTGAACTAAAACATTTTTTCCAACCAGTTTAATAAAATCTGATGACCGAATTTAGATCAAAATATTATTCGCTTAAAAGTCGGCTGAGTTTTACTCAAGTTATGACAGTTGGAAGTTGGTCAGACTTTGGTTTCAGATTGAAAGAAACTTTAATAATTTTTTTTAAATACCAAATATGCAGATTTATTTTTTTTTATAGATTTTTAACCATGTAAGTTGATCAAACAAACCACTGTGCGCGTTGTCGTCACTGTCGAGGCTGTTTGTATTGTTGCTTTTGAGTTTGCTACTCTCTCTCTCTCTCTCTCTCTCTCTTTCTGTCGCTTTTTTTTGGGGCTCTCTCTCTCTCTCTGGAGTTGGGTTTGAGTTTCATGCGTTCTCGGCGTGTAAAACGTTTTTGCGGCTTTGACTTTGTCTCTGACTCTGATGAGGATATGATGTGAACTCGGAACTAAGAAGAGAGAACTGGAAAACGAGAGATGGGAGATGGAAGATGGGAGCTGTAAAATGGGAGCTTGGCTGTCAAGTTGGTAAATTAATAAATTGCCTGTATAAATGTGGCCCCGAGTGTTTCCTTTTGATGAAATGTGATCGAGCAGCGGCAGGAAAAAGCGATTAGATATGACTGTTGACATGTCTATGATAGATATGCCGTCTTCTCATAGAGAGAGAGAGAGAGGAAGAGAGAGAGAGAGTGACTGAGAACAGCTGCAAGGTCACCTCATAACCCTATTATCCAAGTGCTTTGACTTTGTAGTTCTCATGTGGAACGTGCTGGGCTTTATTATTAATTTGAATATACAGTTGGTCAAAAAAGTGCTTAGACATAGTCCAAAAATTTACAATTTGCTAAAAATAGGATATAATATTTGTTTTTATTTTATTTTTTTTAATTTTTTCATCTCTATGGTTCCTATAACAAGTCAAAGCAAAGCTACATAAAACTTTTCAGAATTTAATTATTTCGAATAATGCAACTCTATTAATTTAATAGTATTGTTTGTAATTGTTTCATATTTTTTGTAAGTTTTATTTAAGTATATAATTGTTGAGATTATATTAAAAAAAAAATAGATTAAAAATAACTAAATTCCATATAATGTTGGAGTTTTTTTTTGTGCTTTTTTAGTAAATTATTTCAACATTTGGTATCAATGAATTTTTACTTTTAATTTCGAATTTTCAATCTGATATAGCTTGTCTTTTTGAAACTATAATTTACAGCATATATAATTTGAGTCTTTTATGTTAAAATTTAAAAAAATGATATATTAATTATGATTTTTTAAATACTACCTTTTATAATTTTTTTAAATATTATCTTCACAATGTTGTGTGAAAATTTCAAAGTCTCACGTCAAATAGTTTGACCAGCACAATGCTCAGTCAGTCACTCAGGTCAAAGAGTTTTCTTTATATTTAATTATATATTTTTATTTTGTTGTTTTTTTTTTTAAATCAATTTTAATTTGATATATTTATATTGAACCTAGATTAACTGTTTTCATATTTAACGCAAAATCTTAAAAAGTTTTTTTAAAGTGTAAGATTTTAAAACTTCACAGCTTTTTTCGCTAGGTGTGTTAAAATGGGTATACGAGTATTTGTAATTAAGAATCTCATCTCTAAGCAACTACTTTTGACTAGCAGTGTATGTGTGTGTGTGTGTGTGTGTGTGTGTGTGTTTGTGAGTGTGTGTGAGTTTTAGATTCTCTTTGTCGCATATTGGTTACAAGTCAAGGCAGCAGCTCAAGGGCAAAGGAGGAGAAAGAAAGGGAAGGCAAGGGAAGGGAATGGATGAAAAGAGATGGATATAACGAAATATGCCCATATCTTCAAAGAGCACAGACATAAGCAGTGTAGAAAAGGAAAGGGAAGGGATGATGACACCAAACAGATGAGAATAATAATAATCGTTATTATCATCATCGTCATCATCATCATTATTATCATCAGCATAGTTGAAGGCAAAAATTGGAAGAGCTTTAAACACATTTTTAAGGGCGTTGTACGGGACCAACAGGACCATTTATTGTGGGCTATTTTGAAAATTTACACACACACATGTAGTGAGATAACTAGTAAGAAAGGCAACAGTAAACGCATACTCGACTATAAGAGACTCTGTGATAATGCCATAAAAAATTAATAATTAAAATTTAAATATAAAATTTAAAAATTAAAAACTGTTATCTTTTACCAAATCTAGCTATCTTATAATTTTATATATGAATTTTAAATTTGTTTAAAAAATTACTGCATACTTTTAGGCACTTGTATTGCTTAACAACTAAAAACTGATGCGATTAAATTAGAATAGATAGCTATATCAACTTCTTCCTTCTGCACACATTTTATAATAGAAATTATACGCTTTTACCTTTTTTTTTTAAAAAAAAAAAACGCATTAAAATTCATAACTCCTTATTTTATAAAAAATTTTCAAAAATCTTAATCGCATTAAAATTTTTAAATATTCAACTGTATGAATATCTGTTGAATTTGTTTATAAAAAAACTGAAAATTTAAGATATTTTCCTATATTTAAAACAAAAATAATACCAGATTTTTAAATAAACTAAATTTAAATCATTTTAAAAATTAATTTTTAACATTTCTATTTCAAACATAAAAATTTAATTTTGCCATTCATTTAGAATATTTTTTTTCTTCTGTTTTCATTTTTTCTTTACTAATAATTCCAATTAGATGGCTGTAATTAATTGAAATAGACCCTCTGTACTTCTTTAGTACGAGGTCGTAGAAAGATCTACGGTCTGGTAAATCTCTGGCCACAACTTTAAAATTTAAGGAGCAGGTTGCGGATGTATATGCGGATGCGGATGCGGTCACATTATTTCAAGTCTGAGTTTTGGACCCAGCGATTAAAACAATTTTCCACATCATTGAATTGTGCTCAAGTCACAGGACGTGCGTCAATTGAACAGCTTCTCAGTGTAAGACTCTATACCCGTTCTCTCCCACTCCCCTCTCTCCACACCACTCTTCCCTCTGAGACCCCCAATAATGAGTTCTCGATTTCCCCTTAGAATTGCGGTCTATACTCATAGGTAATTTGCATAATTATCTGTTGCATTGTAATCGAATCCCGAAATTCTCAGTTGCCGATGTCAATGCAATAAATAACAATTAAGCATGGGCAAAAAACGCTAGACTTGTGGGAAAATTATCAAGATTTGACACAAAAAAAGTTAGATTTGTCGCGAAAACTCTAGATTTCAGAGAAAAAGGCCAGTTTTGGTAAATAAATGTCAATCTTTTGTGACTAATGCAATAATTTTGTAAGGCATTAAATGGCATGTATAATTTATTTTTGTGGTACACTGATAAAAAAACCAGCTTCTAAATTCAAGAACATTCATCTTAAATATTTGGTTCTTAAAATAAAAATACTAAAACTAAGATTTTTAATCTAAAAAATCATAATTTCTTAATATAAGAATAACTAGAAGGCGACCCCAGCGAGTAATTCCCCCCTTCCCCACCCCCCACTCCCCTAATTCCCGTTCTCCACCCTTTGCCTCTCTGAGTCTAGTCTGAATTATTCATTAGGTCTGTCGACTCGTAGACGTTTTGCATTCATATTTATTTATTTCCTTTCATTTTTTCGAAAAAGAGTGAGGCAAGTATAAATGGCGAGGCATACACTGATAAAAAAATTGTTCTAAAATCAAGATCTTGGTCTCAGATCTAAGATTTTTGGTCTAAAAAATGCGTCGAGAACATAAAATTATTAAATTAAAAGATCACATCTTGGTTTTAAAAATATTGAAAAATGGAACAAGTTCTTATTTTAAGAATAAATGTTCATAAAATTAAAATCATACTAACAAATTTGATCGTAATAACTATTGAATTAAAAAAATATACAATTAAATATATTTTTTAACGAAAATAAAATTTCTTGATTCATATAAATAAATGAAATAAAGTATGTGAAATATTTCTTACTAAAATTTGGTTGCTTAATATTTATCAGAGACGAGCCTAATGAAATATTTATTTAATGAAATTCCCATTTCATTGGCATAAATGTATAAAATAAAAAGTAATTTATTTATGTGTATTGAAATAAAATTTAATGCTATTTCGGCATCTATTTGGAGCATTAGAAACAACCTCTGATGACCTCAAAATGTGTCATGCTGATAATACTGAAAGGCAATTGTAGAGACCACAAGACAACTAAATGCGAATTTTTATTGGGGCATTTCCAAAATATTTTAATTTATATAAAATGGGATTTTTTACTCAAATCGCAATTTTGGAAATACCCATGTTATGTACTTTTGACAATCAAATGGTATATAAGACGGTTCAATGGTGATTCGTCTTTAGTTCGTTATTTAAATTTGAGAAATGCGTTTCATACTTTTCATCGCGTTGAGTCTTCCTCTTCTGATCCTTGTGGGAGCTGCTCCCAACAGGATCAAGAATCTAAAGGTTGAATTGGAAGAGATTGTTAAAGAGACTTATTTCGTGCTTAATCAAGATAAGGCCAAGTGGATTTTGACAGTGTTCAAATTAGTTGTTGACAACAAAGTTGCAGATCAAACGGAAATTCATAAATGGCAACAATTTCTCGATCGATGGAGTTCCCGAGATATAAGTTCATTAGATGCCGACACATTGAGTGAACTTATGCATCAAGCAATACGTATTAATCCTAGAGGTGACGTTAGAGAATTTATAAGGCGATTGGACGAATCTACGAACGGTGCCTACTCCGACACAAAACAAAAATGGATAGATAGCGAGACAGATCGACTGGCAGCATTCGAGACCAGGGCTTCCCAAATAATACGTGTTGCCAAGGATGCTGGATTTGCTGACGATTACCTCGATACAAAATTCAGTCGATTCGTTACGGCATATCAATATCAGCGGGCTCGTTACTTCAGAGATATTGTGGATTATTTGTCTTCGAAGTGATTTGGCATCATATATTGTTTATCTTTCGTACATAACGTCATTTCACTGATTTGTAACTCGAGAATATTAATTAACAATTTTGACTGTAAATTCTATTAAATTGCAATAATGTATAATTTTCAAATTAAATTAAATACAACTTTCTGTCAGCATTTGAAACGCAAGTAAAATGTTTCGAGCTATAAATAAATATACAAATATTTCCAATTTAACTTGAATTGAGTAAATTTCATATATACAAATTAACTTTATAACAATTAAATCAATATTTATGAAATATTTGCTTTTAATTTTGAAAATAAAAATAATTAGATTCAACATCTGCTTGAAATCGCAATGAATCACAAAAACAACCTTTGAAGGCCTCAAAATGATTAATGCTGATAACACTGAAACCGAATTTCAGACGAAATTAGATGCTTATATGTATTGTATTATATACAATATATAAATACCCAGTGGAACTGAAGTTCCACTTCCGTGGCTCAATGATTAAAATCACCAAGAAAGAGAACTTTTCAGTTCGGGGCCCACGGTTCGAACACCACTAAGAACAGCCATGAATAAAACAAAAATTTAATACAATATAAATTAATAGAAACGCATCGCTCGCGGTGAGGTGCGGCTACAGTCGAGCACGCTCGACAGTATGGTACCCTGAGCCCAAGTACTCTTTTATAAAAGTTTATTTTCCACCAATTTTTCCTATGGCAGCTATATGATATATGGAACCGATTTGAACCAAATCTGGTCAGAATGTAGAAAACTAACATAAATGCATATTCTATCAATTTGGTTAAAATATCTCAAAAATCAAAAAAAAATTTCATACTATCACTTACCATTCGATTGAGCGTCTCTACTGCAGCTATATGATATAGTGGGCCGATTTGAACCAAATATGGTCAGGATATATAATATCAGCCCAGATGCATATTCTATCAGTTAAGTTAGGATATCTCAAAAAACAAATAACTTTTTCATACTGAAGCTTGATTTTCGGTAGAGCGTCTCTATGACAGCTATATGATATAGTGGGCCGACTTGGACCAAATTTGGTCAGGATGTATAATACCACCCCAAATGTGTATCGTGTGAGATTGGTTGAGATATCTCAAAAATCAATGAAGCTTTTCATACTAAAACTTCATTTTCGATGTATCGTTCCTATGGCAGCTATATGATATAGCTATCCGATCCAAAAATAAAAACAAACTTGATCTGCGTACGGTATCCAGGAACCTACATACCAAGTTTGAAGTCTCCAGCTCTTATGGTTTCTGAGATCGACGCGTTCAAGCAGACGGACAGACAGACGGACAGACTGACAGACGGACAGACAGACGGACATGGCTCAATCGACTCGGCCGTTGATCCTGATCAAGAATATATATACTTTTGAGGGTCTGCCACGCCCCCTTCTGCCTGTTACATACATTCTGCCAAATGCATTATACCCTTTTTTGCCCATTTTTAATGGGCTCAGGGTATAAAAATCTTATATTGTTAGGAAGGTATAAATATGTACAATTTAATAATTTTTATTTTTTTATTTCAATTTAAGTACATTTATTCTTAAAATAAGAACTTGGTCTTATTTTAAATGTTCTTAAACCCAAGATGTGTTCTCTTAAATTAAGAATTTTATATTCTCGACGCATTTTTTTAGACCAAAAATCTTATTTCTGTGAACGAAATCTTGAATTTAGAACATTTTTGTTATCAGTGTAGTTTAATCAGGCCACAAAACAACCTTTGATGGACCCGAAATTAGTCATTCTGATAATGCTGAAAAGCAATTTTAATAAAAAGATGTTTCCATTTTAATAAGCTCAAATATATAATGTACATTCTCTGCATTTCAAGTTGTGATCACTGCGGACGGCAGTTCGTGCTAGTGACGAAAGCAGCAGTAAGGGTGCGAAAGGCGACTAGCAATATATACAGCTAATTTGGAAAATTTGCTATGACTTTCCGATCAGATCGAGCTATATACCGATCGAAAGGTTTAGTCCGAAAAAAATAAAAAAATATAAAAAAATATAAAAAAATATAAATATATATGTCAACTGTTTTTAGTTAAAATTAAATAAACAAATACATATAATTTGTAGACATAAAACAATTTGTTTAAATTTTGCTACTAAAATTGAATATCATTATCAGCAACAATTAAGCGTGGCAATGAATTTTTATAGAGAGATTTTTACATAATGTACAACTTATTTCTGTGGTAGTTTAATCGAGTGACAATTCACCCCGAAATTATTCATGCTGATAACACTGATTCGCAGTTTTAAAAAGAATTATAAGTTCACATTGTTTTCTATATTATGTATATATGTACACTGTTAAAAAAATGTTCTAAAATCAAGATTTTGGTCTAAAAAATGCGTCGAGAACATACAATTTTTAATTTAAGAGAACATCTTGGTTTTAAGAACATTTAAAATAAGACCAACTTCTTATTTTAAGAATAAATGTACTTAAAATTAAAATAAAAAAATTAAATTTATATTTTTTTTATTTTTTGTATATATTTTATTTTGCCTAGGTAATTTTATAAATGTTTTCTTAATTGGTAACCAGTGGGGTTCGAACCGTCGCCCCACTGCTTCACATCTAAAGCAGTGTCTCTAACTAGGGCTCCACGGAGCCACCATTTATTACACATGAAATTGTACATATTTATATCTTCCTATCAACTTAAGATTTTTATTCTTATATTAAGATTCTAAGATTTCTTAGATTAAAAATCTTAGTTTTAGTAATTTGGTCTTGAAATAATCTTAG
The DNA here is from genome assembly GCA_951394115.2 of Drosophila phalerata. Classification (NCBI taxonomy): domain Eukaryota; kingdom Metazoa; phylum Arthropoda; class Insecta; order Diptera; family Drosophilidae; genus Drosophila; species Drosophila phalerata. The sequence goes on along the minus strand of OX596006.1, from coordinate 48,503,368 downwards.
TTTAAGAACCAAATATTTAAGATGTATGTTTTTGATTTTAGAAGCTGGTCTTTTTTCTCAGTGTACTTTTTCATTTTCGGCAATCAATGGGTATATAAGACGGTCAAATGTCACTTTGACTTTAGTTCGTTGTTCAAATATTCGAGATGCGTTTCATTCTTTTCATCGCGTTGAGTCTTCCGCTCTTGATCCTCGTGGGAGCTGCTCCAAACAGGAACAGGAACAGGAATCTCAATGATGAGATGGATCGGGCCTCTGAAGAGCTGTCCTTAATGATCGAACGGGAAAAGGCCAAATATGTTACGAACTTGGCCAAAGTGGTTGTGGACTACACGCTGCAAGATCAAGCTAGCATTGCTAAATATCAACGTTTTATCGATCGATGGAGTTCGGAAAATATCAGTTATCTAAGCATGGCCAAATCGGGTGAACTTATTAAACAATATGAGAATATTGAGGCAAATGCTGAGAAGAGTGAAATTCCACTTGAACGCGAACAAGAAGCGAAAAATGCTGCCACCGAAGTGTACAATAATTTTAATAAAGACTGTGAAAAGCGATTTACTGAATTTAAAACCAAGTCTGACGAAATAATTCGCCTCTCACAGGAAGCTGACGATTGATTTGATTTAAAATTCACATAATGAATAATTATGAAACATAATGAAAATAGAATAATAGAATATAATAATAAAGAATAATCATTTGTAATTTTGACTGCAAGAACTATTAAATTAAAAAGAATTGTATGCTTGAAATTAAACTAAAATGTTTTCTTATATATAGAAATAAATGAAATAAACTGTGAAAAATATTTCTTATTAAATTTCAGTTGACTAAAATATATTTATTTCAATGTGGTGCAGAAAATAATATTTCTATTTATTATGGACTTTCATCAGAAATGTGAGATTGACATAAAATTTCATTGTTTTTTTATTCAACAGATTACTATCTCTACCAAGAACATTATTTGTTTTATTGAACATATGTATTTTTGTTTTGATTTAAATCTATTGATGAGTGCTTAGTTTTAAGCTTATCTCTAATTTCCAGTAATTGAAATAAATATTATTAAATATTTGTAGCCTCCGCTTAGAACGAAATTGAAATGTTTTGATGACAAAATATTTCTATTCAAATTTGAATTGATTAAAATCTATTTGTGGCTTAAAGTTTGTCATTAAATCAATGCCAGAATAATGTTAATTATGTTATTTAAATTTGTGAAAATAGAATAAAATATTATTTTATTTATTTACAAATTTAAAAGAGGATAATAAAATATTAAACATTAATATTCAAGTTGTTGAGCAATTGTTTTTATCAGTGTACATGTTGATTTATGTATTATTTATTTATTTATGTATTATTAATTCTAGTGAATTTGGTCTCATTTTGATAAGCTCAAATTGTGCATATAAAATATGTTTCAATTGGGTTCCGTCTTTAGTTCGCTATTTAAATTTTCGAAATGCGTTTCATACTTTTCATCGCGTTGAGTCCGCTTTTGATCCTTGTAAGATCTGCTCCAACCGGGACCAGGAATATCAGGAATGACTTGATAAAAAAAGATGATGCTAGGATGTTTCTGGCATTAGCCAAATTAGTTGTGGACAACAAGGGTGTGAATCGGAATCAATCGGAAATCGATAAATGGCAACAGTTTCTTTATCTATGGAGTTCTCGAAATATAAATTCATTAGATGCCAACACATTGAGAGAACTTTTACATCAAGCAGATGATCTTAAGCCTAAAACTCCGATCCTTGAATTTGAAAGTCGATTAAACATTTTTTTTTAAAGGTAATCTATCCAATATTACCATGATCTTAAGATGTATGATTTTTATTATTTTACTCATGAAATAATCATTATTTTTGAGCAAAAAAAAATAAAACCCAGGAATAATCATTATTTTGATTCAATAAAATTAAACTTATAGAATAATGATTATTTCGAGAGTTTTATTTTACTGAATCTCAAATAAAACTCAAATTTGGCAGTTCAAAATAACACTTTGAGTTTTATTATTGATTCAATAAAAATAAAAATCATGAATAATCATTATTCTGTAAGTTTTATTTTATTGAATGAAAAATAATGATTGTTCCTGAGTTATATATTTTGCTCAAAGGTAATTATAAGTAAAATAAAAAAACTCATACAATAATGATTATTCTTGATTACAGACCCTGATTTAAATAAATATATGAAATTGATAACATTTACAATTGAACTTGAATTTAGCAAATTGTATATATATATATATTTAATGTATATTTATAATCTTTATTTATTCAATATGTACTTAAGTATAGTACAGCTTGTTAAAGTTAAACAGAGTATAAATATTAGAAATACTTTTTAATTAAAATTGAAATAATTAGTGCTTTTGAAATTTCATTTCACTAGAATTTAAAAAAGTAGTGTTAAAGAAATTTGCTTAAAAAATAAGAGTAATTAAAATTCATATTTTGGCATTAAATAATTGTAATTAATTCTCATATTAATTAGCATAGTAATTAAATTTTGGAAACTCGGTACTTAAAGAAATTTAAAATGAACTTGAATTGAATTTTTTGCATTTGTTTGGAACGGGAGATTTTTATAGAGAGATTGTTCTAGACTAATCAAGTTACAAAGCAATCTTTGAAGGCCCCAAGATTAGACATATTGACATTATATGTATATTATTGATTAATATGTTATATGGTATATATATATATATATATACCATTTTGATAAGCTCAAATGGTATATAAAAATGGTCGAATTGCACTTCGACTTTAGTTCGTTATTAAATTTTCGAAATGCATTTGATATTTGTCATTGCTTTGAGTCTACCTCTTGTGATCCTTGTGAGTACTGCTCCAACCGGGACCAGGAATTTAAAGGATGAAATGAGGGAGATGGTTAAACAGACGGATTTACTGCTCAGACAGGACTATGTCAAGTTTGTTTCAAACGTTGCCAAATTGATTGTGGACCAAAAGCCGGAAGAAGCGGATATTGCAAATTGGCAACATTTCATCGATCAATGGGGCTCTAAAACTGAAAATTGGATAGAGGATATTGAACAGTATCGTGTATATGTGGATCAATTCATTGATCTGCATAAGAAATCTCAACTGAAGCAATATAAAAACGAAGTCTTCTTGGAATTGGTAGCCAACATCAAAAAACTCACTGATGATCGACTTTTTGACTTTGAGATCAGGGCTACCGAAATGTTACGTGTGGCCAGGGAAGCTGGATTCACTGACGAGTGGCTGGAAGATAAATACCAACCCTTTGCTCGGTCCAAAATGTTTAGAAAATTTGTTACATTGCAGTATTATCTTCAACAAGACCAGGAAATGTCTTCAAAATCAAATTAAATTAGAAAAATAAATTGTTTTCACGTTTAAATAAATGAATAAAATTGAAAGGTGAAATGTAGAAAATATGTCTCTGAAAATATCTGTGAGTTTTGTTTAAATAACGAATTTTTCAACGGTTTAATCAGTCAGTAAGTCAGGACAATGAGTTCTATATATGTATATATAATAAATAATAAAAGTAAAGTTAATTATTTCTAATTGTAATCGAGAAGTAAAACTTATTATTTAATCAATATATATGAAACTCATGGTCCTGACTCACTGACTTATCATTGCACAGCCCAAACCATAAGAACTAGGAGGCGAAAATTTTCACTCAACATAGCTGGGACAATTTATTCATAAAAATCAAAAATTAAAAATATTTTTATATATTTCCATCACTGTAACTTATATTTGAAATAATAATTATTTCGAGTTGCAATTACCAAATTACATAGCTGGCAATTTAATGTACATATTTCTAAGTTCATTACTTCCATAATTGTATTAGTTGACAAAGCAACCGAAGGTTGAGAACCTGTCACATCACTCATACGCCCCGTTGCGAGCGCTTTGCTGATAAGAATTATTTACTTGGCTTTTTTTTAGCCAACAAGAAAAACGAAATGTTGAACCAAAAGGCTGAAAAAAGCGATTTAATAAAATAGACATAATGATAAGAGCACTTTGCACACATGACACGATGTTGAACAGACCAAAGAATCGATTTAAGAATAAATCCAATATTTAGTGTGGGAAGGAGACTGAATAAATCATAATATGCCACAGTCACAATCATAAAATAATGATAAAAAATGAGGCACTAGAGAGAGAGAGAGAGAGAGAGAAAAATGAAATAAAAGACGGAAATCCATTAATTTGCTTAGCTTTTAGCACCAACGAATAAATGGAGTTTTTTCCCCAACTTCTGTTTGATTTTAGGACGCTGTACATACAGCTAGTCAAAAAAGTGCTTTGACAAAATACAAAAGCAAATAAAAAAATTTGTAATAAAACATAAATAATATATAAATAAAATTACAAAAAATCAGGAAACGTAAATATTAATTATTTATTTTTAATTACAAATATTATTCATGATTTTAAATATTTTGATTTTTACGATTTTCTTCACCAATAAACATTATTTTTGATAAAAAAAAATCATTTATTATCATTTTTTTTTATCAAAAAAAATTAAACTCAAAAATAATGATTATAATTGATTTTTATTTATTTTTTGTTCAACATAAAAATATTGAAAAAATATTTAAATTAATAAATTTGATGAAAATTATTATTTTTCTGTTAACTTGTCCATAGACAAATTGGGTTTTTGTTTTTGTTTTTTTTTTTTTTTTTTTGATCAAAACACTTTATGGACTCACTGTAAGTGTATGTATGCTTTGGGTCTGACTGATGAGCACCATCAGAAATACATACAATATGATTTCGGCTGGGAGAAAATCGTGCATACGCATAATATGTATTTCAAATATTATACTTGATAACTGAGGGTATTGGAAATTCAGGAAGATGGTATAAAGTAATGCATTACAGGGTTGCCAACGCTTTACAAGTTCATACAAAAATTAATTTTTAGTATAAGATAGATGAAAAAAAAGAGATATTTGTCAACAATACAATATTACATAATGTGTTTCATAAATCTTCAACAACATAAAATTAATTTTCTGTGTCAAAAAATTACTTGCTGAGCGATTTTATAATTTTCACAAATAATTAAATAAAATACATTTATAAATCTAATAAAAAACCACTTAATACTTTTGAAGTGAATCTATTTATTGTGTATATATTACGGCAATAATAATTATAAAATTCAAGAATAATCATTATAATATTTTAAAAATTTTTTAATTTAAAAATTGTTCACTGACAAGGAATGTATGCAAATTTTGTTCATATTCATTATAAAAAATTAACCTTGAGTTTTATTTTATTGAATCAAAAATAATGATTATTCCTGAGTTTTACTTTTTTTTTCCTAAAAAATGTTGATTATTTCCTGAGTTATATAATACAAATCTTAAATCTTCAGATCATTGTAAAATTGCATACTTGATATATTAGTATTTATAATTACTAGAATTGCATAATTTTTTCAATTGAAAAAAAAAAAAAAAACAAAATAATCATTATTTAATGTCCCTGATAAATACTGATGTGAAAATCGGTCGAAAAATCAATTACACGATTTTCGCGGAATGATTTTCAACTATTGTAATTCTATAAATTTTCATATTCATAAAGTGTGCAAAATATTTTTATTGTTGATTAATATACTCACAAATCGAACTTTGATGGCTTCAAGATTAATCAGTCTGATAATATTGAAACGCAATTGTAGACAGAATTAGATGATGCTGATTGATAAGTTCAAGTCGTATATAAAACGATCGAATAGGTCTCCGTCCCTAGTTCTTTATTGAAATTGCAATTAAAAAAATGCATCTCACATTTCTCGTCGCATTTAGTCTTCCTTTTGTGATCCTTGTGAGTGCTGCTCCAAATAAGGATCTCAGGGATGAATTGATGCAGAATGCTGACTGGACGTATTTCCTGATTCAAGAGGAAAGAGTTAACTTTTATTTACCCGTCGCCAAAATGATTTTGGATCACAAGATGGTAGATCAAGCGGAAATTGAAAATTGGCAACATTTCATCAATCGATGGGATTCTCAAAATACAAAATGGCTGTTCAATGGACCCCAAAGTATCGAATTCTTTAAACAAGTGAAAGACCTTCGACTTAATGATCTGTATTTTGAAATTGAAAAACAAATGAATCAATATACGAAAGGTGACTATTCGGATTTGTTAAACAAATTATTAGAACACACTGCTGATCGTCTTACAATTCTAAAACGCTTTACCGATCGAAAGATACGTAGGGCCAAGATTGCTGGATTTATCGACGAGGACCTCGATGAGGTTTTTCGTCCCTTTGCTCAGGCAAATCGCTATCAGCGTTATGATCCCTTTTACGATATGCTGAATTATCTACATTACTCGCAAAAAAAAGAATAACGAATAACGTGTCGGATATATATTTGTATTTCTATTTGATTTGTATTTCTAAAATAAATACTACACATTTTGACGGTAAAAAATGTAAATTTAAAAAGTGTATACTTGACAATTTTAACTTATTAAATATATTCAAGATAATCTTAGTTAATGCTGAGGAATGTGCCAACTGAAAAATATTATATTTTTATTTTAACCAACAAAGTTAATATAAACTCTTATTTTTGACCCAAATAAAAATTTAAAAAAATATAAAATAAAAATAAAATTATTACTTTGATAATTATTTTTATTACAAAATAAACTTTGATTTCAATGTCGCAAAAAAAACCTTCTGAAACTTTTTTTTTATTATTTGTAAGCTCTATTTTATTTCTCATGCCAATTTTGATGGCTTCAAAAAGAGACGAAAATGAATCCAATTAGAACGTAATTACACTACATATCAGATATAGACAGAAAGAGAGAAACGCAGACATTGTGAGGATTACACTGACAAAAATGGAATACTCTTATTTAAGATAAGAATTCTTAAAGAAAAAAAATGTCTTTAAAACCAAAAATGCATTAAAAAATTAATATAAAATACATATGCTTTAATCTATTTTTCATAAGCCATTTATTCGAAAAAAAATTATTTAAATTTTTAGCAGTGTATGCTGTGGTATTTCAGAATTCCAATTAAATACGTGCTTGACGAAATCTTCAGAGTGAAAAGATGTAAATCGAATTTGTAGTAAATAGTACAATTTTATGATAGATTCCAACTTGTTTGCTGCTTAATCAATTGATAGAGGGAAAGGCAAAGGGAAAAGGGAAAAGGGAATTGCAACAGTTTTCAAGTTTACACTGCATACTTCAAGGTACACAATGCGCGTGTGTGTGTGTGTGTGTGTGTGTGTGTGTGTGTGTGTAAGGATGTGTTTTCTAAGATATTCCTTAGCCTGACTGACATGTGGAAGACAACAATAAAGCACAAGGCTGACATCTTGTCTTGATAGTGACAACTACATTGACAGAACACCGATTTCAATACAACAAACTCAACAAAAGAGAGAGAAAGAGAATGCGATAGAGAGAGAGAGAGAGAGAAAAGACGCATTGATATATAGAATGAGAAAGGGGGAGAGATTGGGCGAATTTTAGAAAATGCAAAAACTTGCAGACAACCGAATAGAAAATAGTGGGAAAGACTGTATTAGTTGAAGAATACTCGACGAGAGGATACCCTCAAATGATATCAAGTTTATTATGAGAAGATTATTTATACGAAAGGGAAGAGAATATCAGATTTATCTTAAAATAAGTATATCATCAAAAAAAAAAAAAATTATTTCATCAAAGTTTATAGTTTAGGTTTTACAACACTGTTATCCAATACTGTTTTTCCTATTCCCCAACCTTGTTTTTCAACACTGATTTCCAACATTTTTCTCCATCACTATTTTCTAGCACTGTTTTTCAAAACTTTAACTATTTTTTTTATTATTGTTTCTCAGCACTGTACCCTAACACTTGTTCAACACTGTTTTTAAACACTTTTCTGCAGCACTATTCTTTAACACTGTTTTTCAAAACTTTTACTATTTATTTTTTTCAATACTTTTACTCAACACTGATTCACAGCACTGTTTTTCAACACTCCTACTTACCACTGCTTTTGAACACTGTGTTCCAACCCCGTTTTGCCACCACTGTTTTACAAAATTGTTTTTATGCAATACTAATTTGGCTTCTTCAAAACTTAATTTCTTACGTGTAAATCCTACGGCTGACTCAACACTGTTTTCTAGACTCTAGACTATATTCTAGGCCGTTTTCCAACACTATTTTCCAACACTGTTTACCAATTTTATTTAAATAGGTATTTTATTTATTCGGACAAGTGTTAATATTTTGTACAGCCACTACCCTGTGTGTTCCTATCTCATACAGGGTATATATGTACACAAACAACCAGCAGCTGACAGCAGTCGAGAGTCGAGGCTCTCAGCTCTCAGCTCTCAGTTGGCAGTTGGCAGTTGGGGAAGAAAGGACACGGTGGGGTGGAGGGGGAGGAAATGAGTTGGCTTGCTGACAAGGACATCAGAGAGCCGTCAATTGAAATGCCCATACGCGTGTCTGACTAATGTTTGCCTGGCACGCACTTGTCCGACTTTCTGGCTTACTCGTACACCCAGATTCCCAGATTCACGTTCGAGTATCTCACTTGAGTATTTTTTTTTGTATTTTTTATTTTTTTGTCGAGTCCACACTCGATTTGGTGTTTGGTATGTGGAATTTACATTTGCATTTGCATTTGAATTCATATTTATTTTCGATCTGGCAACCCTTCACGCCAGATGCCCTTGTTAAGTTGGCTGCACTTGAATATCTGCTCGTAATTTTAATTTATTCCGCTTGAGTTTCCCCTTTCGATTTCAAATACTCAATATAAATACATATATTTGTATTTTTTGTATGCGCAATCCATTTTTACTTGCAAATGAATAAATAATTATAAATATTTTACATATTTTAATTGATAATTATCATTGAAATTATATTTTAGTATTTAAATATTAATATTAATATCAAAAAAAAAATCAGGAACTGTTATCATTATTAGTTTTATTATAAAACTCAAGAAAATCATTAATCTTACTTATTATTACTTTTGAGCAAAAAATCAAAATAAAACTCAGGATTATTTTGACCTGCCAAATTTGAGTTTTATTTTTGATTTAATATAATAAAACTCATGAAATAATCATTATTCTGTAAGTTTTATTTTATTGAATCAAAAATAATGATTGTTCCTGAGTTTTATTTTTTTTTTGCTCAAAAATAATGATTATTTCCTGAGTAAAATAATCCTAAATCTTAAGATCATGGTAAAATTGCAAAGATTACCTTTAAAGAAAAAATTTACTAGAAGTGAATGATTTTTTGAAAAAATTGAAAAAAAAAAAAATAAAAATAATAATTATTTACTGTCCCTGAAAAAAATTAATAATGTTTATATACTCAATTTTAAAAATAAAAGTTGGAAAAAAATTAGTAAATGTCCGTAACAAATAAATCAAATAATGTATCTACAATTTTTCTATTATTTTTAATAAAATATTGCAATGTCAAACTAGAGATTGCTGAACTTTATCTAAAGTATTTTATATTTTATCATGGAAATACATAAATTTTGTAATGATTTTAATGAATTTATCGATATGCTCGTAACTTTTAGCAAGTGTCTTAATAATAAATGCCTCTTTATTTATTTACAAGCTTCTTCGCTGTTAAACACATTTGAGCGGACAATCCCAACAATCTAACAATATCAAAAATAATGATAACAAAAAAAAGAAAGAAAAAAAAAACAACACAATAAGGCTTTTTTTTTTTTGGTCATTGTTGTTCCTTTTTTTATGAACGTCATTTGTCGTCCCTTCGCTTTTCATTCAAACTCGTACTTAACTTAAGTTGTTTATGAAATTCCCTCCTTGTTTCCATTGTTCAAACATCTTTCTCACTTTGTTGTCACATATTTCATTTTCTGTCTTTTTCCGATGCTGCTCTTATTATTATATTTATTAATATTATTATCATTCGCTTTATTGTTGTTGTGGTTGTCTTGTCTGTGCTGACAGTTTCTTCTTCTTTTTTTTTGTATACCCTATATCATTGGAAATGGGCATGCCAACTAACAACGTGAGTAACTATGAGGAACTTATGCTGGGAATATTTGAATATGATATATTAAAAGATATGCAATCAAAATTATCTGATTAAATGAATAAATCTATGATAAATAATTTCTTTTTTTTTCTCATAAATATTAAATTTAAAATATATGAAATTTTTATAAAAACAATATAAAATATTTTTAATATTCTTACTATTAAAGGGGGTTTTTTTTATAATAAACCAAACATTTTTATTTTATAATTTATGGGTTTTAAAATAAAAATTTTATTATTTGCTATAAATACAGGGTATTTGCTAGTCGAGTTATCTTCGCTATGAAACATTTTGCACTTGATTTCGTTTGATTTAATCATAATTCTGTCAAAGCACACATCAAAATGCCTTGCAACGTAAACCACATTGTTCCCAACCTATTTAGGACCTCCCTTGTCCCCCCTTCTCACACCGCACACCCCATACACCTCACAGCTTATACCCTCATCATACTCCCCCCCTCAATTACCAGCCTGTCCCTCTCTCGACTCCACTGAATCCCCTCTCTGGGCACAGGACAAAACAATTGAAATCGAGTCAACATTGAACCAGTGTTTTCCAGGTCTATACATATTTGTTGTGTACACACTCACACACACACACACGCATTTGTTGTGTGTATGCTAGTGTGTGTGTTTATCTTATTAGCCCAGTATCCCAAATGATATACGGGCTTATAAGCTTTATTTATTTTATTTTACCATATAAACATTTATATATATAATTATTATTTATAGTTCGGCGAGCAAAGCGAGCAGGGGGCGAAGCACACTGTTTTTCTTCAGTTGTTTTAAATCGCAGTGCTAGATTTTTGCTTACATATACTACTCTGGCGAGCAAACAGAGCAACGAGTGAAGCACCCATATATACATATATATATATATATATATATTTAGATTTATATTTTTACTGCGCATCTAGCAGTCGAGCAGCTTAACTGCAGCGTCTTTAGTAATTTTAAATTGCATTGCATGGAATTTTGGCTACAAATAATATTATTATTTATTATTATTATTATCCGGCGAGCAAAGCGAGCAGCGGGAGGAGCTCTATTTTTTTTTTTTTTTTTGAATCTTTATTTTATATATAATGTATTTAATAGTGTCGTCCTTAGTTGTCTTTAATTAATTTAGACTGGCGAGCAAAGCGAGCAGCGGGAAGAGCCCCATAATTATTTTTTAAATTTATAGTTTTACTGAGCATCTAGCAGTCGAGCAGCCTAAATGTAGCGTCGTTAGTTGTTTTAAATTGCATTGCATGGAATTTTGGTTGAATTGAATTGTGGCCAACATTCTTACTTCCTGGTCAGGTAATCTAATCTGGCCATTATTGATGTACATTGTACAAGTTGTTCCTCAACATATTTCCACTCATTCCGATCTCTCCGCTGAACAGCGATGATGGAATCGATAACAGGGCTAAGTTGCCACCCACGCCACAATTGGTGGCAAGTTGTGAGTTGGCCAGTTTTGATTTGTCTGTTGCCAATTTGGTATTAACAACTCTTTTAAAACTCGCCAGACTTTTGACTCAAAGTGGTTTCGCCTTGACATGTATGTGTCTTTTTTTATACCCTTACGAACGTTAATATCTTTTCAACAGCTTGAAATTATAAAACTAGATACTTCTTATCTTATCTTGATAAATAAATTCATATTTATTTATTTGTTTTAAAAAAGTCTGTTATATATTAATCAACCGAAGCGATTATAAAACTGACATAGGAAAGATCGCTTGAAAATTACATTTTTGTTTGAAAAGTTTTGGATTTTTAAGGTATTTCTACTAAATAAAATTTAATTTCTAATGACATAAACATTGTATTTTTGTTTGAAACAGCATTTGATTTTCAAGGTATTTCCACTAAATGAAAACCAGTTAATTTTTTGCTTGAAAAAAGTCACTTTATATAATAAAAAAAAAAATAAACTACTTATATTCAAATTTTCATATAAAAAACGGTTTACTAAAATTCTTTACAAACTTTTTAAAAATATACTGAATTTTATAACTATTGATCAACTTCCGAAAAAATGTAAATTGATTTTAAAAGTCCTCCAAATTATTATTAACATAAATTTTAATTTTATAAATAAAAAATTTGTTAACCACAAATTTTCCACAAGTTTGCATTTAAATCTATTAAAAAATGTACTGAATTTTATAACTATTGATAAGCTTTAGAAAAAATTTCAATTGATTTTAAAAATCTTGCAAATTATTATAAACATTAATTTGAATTTTATAAATACAAAATTTGTTCACTATTGTCAAGGGCATCAAATCTTCGGTGAGTCGATAATAATTTTTCTATAATTTTTTGTCGTTGTTGTTGTATTTTATTAGCTAAATACAGACTTTTGTTGTTGTTGTTGTAGCTATGATATCATAGTCTCAACTCCAACGCAACGCCAACACAAAAATTATTCCAGTCTGCAGCAAGTCTACCTATAGTTCCAGTTCCAGTTCCAGTTCCAGCTTCTGTTTCAACTTCGGTTCCAGTTCCTCTAAACGGCCTTGACCTTTGCCGCCTCCAGCTGCTTGGACTTAACTGCAATTGGAGATGTTTTTATTTTCGATTTTTAATGTCGATATCAATAATATATTGACATTATGATTTTATCTTGATTTTACTTGATCTTTTGACATAAAAAAATATCGGTATTATATACATTAATAATATCTAGTCAGAGTGTTGAAATTTTTAAAGATATCAATATTGATAAAAAAAATATTTAAAAATATCAAAAACCATTATATTTCACAATAATATAAAAAATTCTAATATTTCACAATAATATCATTTACAGTAGAACAAAAAAATAACACTTGAAAATATTATTTTCAAAATAATTATCGGAATAAAATATAAAATCGATAATATTTCAGAATATTAATAGTCAGATTGCTGAAATTTTTAAAGATATCAATATTGATACAAATGTTTGAAAATATAAAAACGATAATCTTACACATGGATATCGATAATGCTAGAACATAAAATATCGCTCGAAAATAAGTTATCGCAATATAAATATATATAGAGATGCATATATATAAATATTTTATTAACAACGAGAGAGAGATAGAGAAATATAAAGAGAAATAGAAAGAGAGATAGGGACAGAGACAGAGAGAGAGAGAGAGAGACAGATACCTGTAATGAGTGTATCTGCATCATTTGGCGCTGTCAGCAGCTCCTCAGTGATTTCACCGGTGGATAGCACAGTGCCACGCCCACTTGCCGCCTCCGAGCGTTGTTGCACCTGTTTACGCAACTTTCGAAGATAAGACGCCTTGTATTCGTCACTCGGCTTCCCACCGAGGCCATAACTGACCTCGAGCACTGTCAGCGGTATAACGGTCGAGGAGACGGCCACCAAATCTTCCGAAGAGCGGAGAAACAAGATTTTATGAGATTCATATTGAAATTAAATATTTAAAAAATATATTTGTTTCTACATTAATTTATTCTGCATACATTTATTTATTAATTTCTATATTTATCAAATATATTAAAAAGCATTAAAAAAATTTAAAAATTTAAATTTTAAATATTTTATATATTTATATATAAAGAATCAAAGGTTTAAGTTTTAAAAATTTTATAAATAAATTAAGCTACTGATTAAAAAAATTTTTAAATTTCAAAATTCACTCAATTAAAATGAAAATTAAGTTACTGATTAAAAAAAAATTTTAAATTTATAAATTCACTAAGTAGAATCAATAGAAAAGTAAAATTAAGTTACTGATTAAAAAGAATTATCAATTTAAAAAATTCACTAAGCAGGATAAAAATAAAATTAAGTTACTGATAAAAAAAATGTTGGATTTAAATTATATATTATTTAAAATAAAAAGATTTAAGATGTGATTTTTTTATTTCCTCACCAGCTTCGAATTTCTCTTCAGGATTGCGCTTATATAACATCGGCGATGGCATTGAGCTGACGCAATCCAAGGTCATAGAGAGCAGCAGAGTTGCCACAAGAGTTGCCACCATCACTCTGTTCATTTTTGCAGACACTTCTGTTTTTATTTGCATAGTTAATTTATGAATTTTTTTTTTATTTTCGTTTAAAACACGTCTACACTGCCAAAGACTTAAACACCAACTAAATTGCAAGCGATTTTTGATTTGTATTTTTTGCGCAGGCGTGACAGCGACAGCGTTGCCAGATTTGTAACTTTTTGTAACAAATTCAAAGCATTCGCACTAATATTACCATTTATTATTATTGATTATCAAAAGAATTATAAATTAAAGCACTCAGTTTTATAAATTGTTTTTCGCACTTTAGTGTACTTTTAACTTATACTCACGGTTGCCACTTAATAAATTAAAAATTAGTCAAAAAATTTTTTAATATAGCCAATTTTTCTATAAAAAGAGCATATTTCATGAAAACTAAGCAAATTTTATAATTAAACCAAAATATTTGCAAAACGAAATTTTGTAAAAACGTTTTTGAAAAAAACTCCACTAAATAAAAAATATTTAAATTGCGAGTATTTTTGTGAAATAACGTACTCCTTTCTGCGTTATTAAAAATGTACATGTGTTGGGAATTTCAGTAAATAACATTTTTATTGTTGGTATCAAAAATATTTACCTTCTTAGTAGTTTTAAAAAAATTCTTGTTGAAATCAAAAAAACCAACTCCAAAAAAAAAAGTGTCATGCCACCATCAGGGAAAAAAAGATCCAGTTTTGGTGCAAAAACACCAATTATGACAACCGTGTTTATACTTTCAAAATAGGGGGTAATTTCGTAGCAGTCAGCTTTTTGTGTGTAAGTTATTTGTGCTTCAATCAGCTTGCTCTCATGTACAGCTGTTGCCAGCTTGCCGAACTATCGATTACAGCACAGCACTACAAATGATTATCGAACTGTCTGCATTCTATATCGAATAAATAAATATTATTATATTATTTGTCTTAAAGACTTTTAAAAATTAATAGACAAAATTTGTAATTGTTTATATATTTGCAGCAGTCAGCTTGCTGTCATGCACAGCTGTTGCCCGAGTTGCATGCGTATCTATCGATTGTTCAGAGTTGAGTGGCACAGCGTTGAAATTTCGTGCTATCGGCCGACCACCACAATCTATCGGTTTTGGCAGTGTTTTGTTTTTTAATGTTCAATGAAAAATAAATTCGCCATTATCAAATGCAAATGGAACGGTGACATAAATGAATTGCACAAAATAAAACGTGGCTGAAAGCAGAAACAAGTAGAATAGTGCAGAGCGAGAAAGACAGAGAGAGAGAGCGAGCGAGCAAGCGAGAGCGAGAACGTGAGATTGAAGTTTGCAATAATTAAATATAACGAAAAAGGTGCAACAAAGAAGCGAACGAAGAAGAAGAAGCAGTGTGAAGAGAAGCATGAGCTGAAAACTGGACAAACAAACAGAGAGACACACACACACACACAAACACACGCACACGCATACGCACTGAAACACACACACACCCACAATCTTTCAAGGCAACTTCAAATAAGGTGACAATTGCGACAGCGACAGTGGCAGAGCAGAAGCAGCGCAGCAGCAGCAGCGACGTTGACGCTGACGACAAACGACAATAATAACGAAGGTGATAGAAAGAATCTAATTGGTCTCTGCTGTGGCAACAAAAACCACGTGTATATGTATATGCATATGTGTATGTGCATGTGTGCCAGCAACAACATTAACAACAGCAGCAGCAAAGCAAACAGCAGCAGCGCAGCGGCAGAGGCAGCGACAGAAGCAGCGACAGCGAAGACGCGAATGTGAATGTGAAGGCGAATGCAATTGTAATAACAACAACAACAGCAACAGCAGCATTGTCATCTTCATCCTTATCTTTATCTCAGCAAGAAGAAGCCAAGCGAGAGAGAGAGAGAGAGCGAGACCAAGCGAGCGAGCGAGCGAGATACAAATACAAATACAAATACCATCAGCATTACCAATACCACTACAAATATGAGCACAGTGTTTATAAACTCACGCAAGAGTCCAAATCCAAATTCGAACCCGAATTCGAATCCAAATGCAGGGCTCAAAAAACAAGGCACTGACCAGTGGGTCAAATTAAATGTGGGTGGCACCTATTTTCTAACAACAAAAACAACGCTCTCCCGTGACCCAAATTCGTTTCTCTCGCGTCTCATTCAAGAAGACTGTGATTTGATATCAGATCGGGTGAGTTATACACACACACACACACACACATGTATCTATATATATATATAGCAGACATGGCGCTCATAGCTGCCAGCTATGCATAATTGTAATTAAACCAGGCACCGTGGTTATAATTTTATTTTATAAAATTTGAAATATAATTATTTTTGAAAAATATCATTTTTAATTATTAAAGTTAATTTATATCAAATAAATTAAAAATTATTATTATATTTTCAATTTGTATCATTGAAAATCAAACAATATTTATTATTTTCAATTTTTATTATAAAATCAAAAATAATAATTATTCTTTAATTTGTTTGATAAAAATTTAATGTAAATATCCGTTGAACCAAGTCGCGTATTTCAAAAATCTGAAAACATTTATGATGTATGACTCAATACTTTTCATATGATACATTACACGATCTTAAAGGACTTATATTAGGGCTATTTAAGGTATTGATATTTGCACTGGATTTTTATTCTTCAATTTTTATAATAAAAATTTAAATATTATAATTATTTTTAATTTTTTATCATAAAAATTATTTTTATTATTCATTTTTTTATAAAAATTGTTTTGTATTCAATTTTATTATTAAAATTGTTTTGTATTCAATTTTATTATTAAAATTGTTTTGTATTAAATTTTTTTAAATTCATAACTTTGCAGTCCCTGAATTAAACGTTAAAGATATACAAAAACCAGGGACGGTAACTGTTATAAATTTTAAAAATTAAAATTGCAATTTAACAATTGTTTCTAAATTTTTATTTTAAAAGTTAAATAATACTTCATATCAGGGGTGCTACAGAAAGCGATACCATCCGAAAATCTCCCAGAACTCCATACAGAACTCTTATTTACGATACCTGACAAAAACACCCAAAAATTGCCCGATAGTCAATATTAGTATAATATTATCAAAAAATTAGAAGATTAGATGAATTTTTCTTATTTTTATTATTATTTTATGTTATGATAATGGCAAATAGTTTATTACTTGACCTACTTTTATTTTAATTTAAATGTTAAGCCTACTTTTCTTTATGTTTAATTAACTAAATCAATAATACCACATTTTATTTTAATATAATAAGTAAGTCGGTACTTTTGTGATTCACTGTATGCATTATTGGCATGCTTGTATATAGATTTATAGCGGACATTGCGCTCATAGCTGCCAGCTATGCATAATTGTAATTAAACGATAAACAAAAACAAAAACACCCAAAAATTGCACACACACGCACACAGCAGACACTCAAACACAGACACACACGCATACCAATGCAGGTCATTCCGCGAACAATTACTACGCCCCCACCCCCACCCCCCCATTACAGTCAAGAGCAGCAGCAGCAGCAGCAGTAAAAGAAGAAGCAGAGGCAGAGGCAGCAGCTCTCAGGGTCGTCCCAAAGTGCATTTAGCGTCGAAGCAGACGTCAACGTTAACGTCGACGTCGACGTCAGCGTCGTTAGTTGTTAGTTCCCAGCAGAACTGGTCCTCAAAGAAACATTGAGGAAAAGTTGAGGAACATTCCCTGGTCATTGAGAAAACATCGAGGCGTTTGTATAAAAAATGATTGAGGAATTTAACATTGAGAGTTCCTAAAAACGAGGAATGAGAATGCTTCCCTATACATTTCTCAACGTTTCCCCAACAAGATACGTTGGGGACTCCTCGGGGAACTCTGCATAGAAATCCCCAGGCATTATACCAAAAAGAAATATTATTTCGAATGTACTGTGTTTTTATTTTAAGTCTAATTTGTTTTATTATTTGCCAGTAGAACTGGTCCTCAAAGAAATATTAAGGAAAAGTTGATGAACATTCCCTGGTCATTGAGCAAATTTATATTCAATATTCACTTTTATAGATTTTTTTTTTCATTTTTATTACAAAAATTCAAAAGTATTTTTAATCTGGTTGATTTTAATATAAAAATTAAAAATAAGATTATTATAATTTTAACCTAAAAATTTAAATATTGTTTTTTTTTTGTTTAATCTCAACTTAATCGAAAATTCCTTTTGCAAAAATAAAATTTCTTTTGCAAAATAAATATATATATATTTTTTATAGTTTAAAAGAAAGAAATTTTCAAATATTAAAAACCAAAAATATGTGCATTTTAATGTTGTTCAAATACTTTCTTCACTAACTGTATAAGCGTACAAACAAACAGAAACTGTATCTGTTACCAAAACTATAGTTCAATATCACATTTGGATGATTCTTGGCTTTTGTGTTATTTGTTTGCAGGTGTTGTTGTTGTTGTATTTTTGTTTGTTTGTTGTTGTTTAGTCCTTGACAACCTTTTGTTGTTGTTTTATTTATTTATTTGTGGGTTGGTGGAGGGGGAAGAAACAACAACAAACATTTAAAACATTTTTGGTATAGCGCAATAAATTAAGACAAAAATTCTCATAATAAATATCGCATGTGCCATGAATGATATAAACATGTGTACACACACTGAGTCAAGTAATTGTTTTGACCAAGTAGCATTCAAAAGGTACAATCCGAGTATGTCCAAATTTTATTTTGAATTATTTAAATTAAAAGTAAACGATTAGGAAAATAATTATTGAAAATTACAGAATTTTTTTGACTTCTTTTTAGTAAAAATATATAAAAAAAAGTAATAATGATTTAAACTTTTTCTTTGGAATACAAAATTATGAGTTATTGGCATATTTTGTCCATTATTATTTTTAATTTTATTTAAAAAATTCTAAATTCGAATTCACAAATTTGTTCAAAATAAATATTTTACTTGTTTTTTAAAAATATTTTTCTTATCGTTATTTTATTTGTTTATGTTACTTAAAACAAGTTGGTAAAAATAGATATTGAAATTTATTGGGCCTAATTATTTCTCTAAATCAATATCAAGCATTTATGTTAATTTCTTTCTTTGTCATAATAATTACTTGACTTGGTGTATGCATATTTGCCATTTGCCATTGGCCGCTTTTATAAACAAAAACAAGAATCGTTGGCAATAAATGCCGTTAGCGTCGATAGCGATTTCGATTTCAATTTCAATTTCAATTGTGAATTGTAAATTGTGAATTGTAATTGAGGAATTGCGATTGCGATGCACAAATAGTTTGATTAAAAAGTTTGCATGTTTGTTTTTTTTTTTCTCTTTTTTGTTCTAGTCGATTTTCTTTTTCGCTTTTTTTTTATTGATTAAATTCTTTTGTGCTTTTGTACACACACACACACACAGGTAACTAGATAATCGATGGGAGTGGGAGGCGATGTGGGTCGTGTGCTGTCTTTCTTTTTTTTTTTTTTTTTTTTTTAATTGTTGAAAAAAACAGAACACAAAACAAACTTCAAGCTGTTCAACTGTGAAATGCCCAATACCAAAATTTTTTAAGCATTCATCTGAAACACCATAAATAAAATACATTAAAAATTTAATATAAAAGAACATATAAAAGTGGGAACAGAAAACACTTCCCCAATTTAAATAGATACCTCTTAAGTTACACTTTTAATCTCAATTCAAGAAAAAATGTAAATTTTTACAAATTTTAATAGATTAAAAAAATAAATGCAAACTTTTATGAATTATAATAATTACAAAGCATACGAAAGTAAAAGAAAATATTGTAAAATTTTTGATTGATTGACCTGCATTAAACTAATTATCTTAACCGAAATAATTTTTTTTTTTTGTTTTGCTTTATTTACCTTAAGTAACTAAATAATATTGTATGTATTTATTTGTATTTAATGATGTTGATTAAGTTTATTCACAAAAATTTTGTTTTTCAAAAAAAAATGTGGGAGAATTGATTTGAATAATTTATATTTTTATTTTTCTATAAAATTCATATATTGATAAATACATAGTAATTTAATATACTAGTATATTCAAATAAAATGATTAAAACTGATTAATTAAACTGAATACAAACTTTTTTTGAAAAGGAAAAACATTGTCAGTTATAATGAGTACAATACTCATATAATGACTAGAAACGGATATAATATGACAAGCCACATTTATTAGAATAGATTTCTATGTGTATTTGTGACTGACTGATTGATTTCCTCTTTTTTCTTGGTGATTGACAGGATGAAACTGGCGCATATTTAATTGACAGAGATCCCAAGTATTTTGCACCAGTTCTCAACTATTTGCGACATGGCAAACTTGTCCTGGATGGCGTATCCGAAGAGGGTGTCCTGGAGGAGGCCGAGTTTTACAATGTTACACAACTAATTGCCCTGCTCAAGGAGTGCATCAGTCACAGAGATCAGGTGACTGTCTATCTATATATATATCAAATAAATGAGTTTTTTTAATTATGCTATTTCTTAATCCTTATGCAGAGACCACATGCGGACAAGAAGCGTGTCTATCGTGTCCTGCAATGCCGCGAACAGGAGCTCACACAGGTAATATCCTTATAAGGACTTATACGTAATCCCCATACCATATAAAAGCATTCAAAAAGAATTCTAAATGTCTCGTAATTTGGAAAACATTTTAAAGTATTAAGCCAACAAAACATGAAAACATGTTATGAGAATATTCAAGAAAAGTAAAACAAAATTAGGAGATATGTTATTTGAAATAGACTTTCGAAATTTGCTTTCATTTGCTACATTTGTATTTAGATTAATCTTTTTTCTAGTCTTTGTTTTTAAAATTCTGACAAAAATATTCAAAATTCGCTTTGGGCTTTTATTCATTTATTTTATTTAAATGGATATATATTTTTAGCTTTGTCTTTCTGTCTGTATTTAAATTTTTTCATTTATTTTCTTCTAGTCTTTGTTTTTGAAATTCTTACAAAAATATTCAAAATTCGCTTTAGTTTTGTTATTCCATTTTTTTTATTTAAATGGATATATTTTGTAGCTTTGTTTTTTTGGTTTTAGACTTAAGTTATTGTATTTTTTGTTTTTTAATTTGACCAATTTTCGAAATTCGCTTCAATTGTTTTTACTGGTGATGTAAATCCTAATTTTAGATTGAGATGTATATCGAAATCGAAAATCGTCAAAAATATGTATCGAGCTGTCGATATATCAAAAATAGTAGATCGAGTTGAAAATAATTAAAAAAAACAAATTTTAATTTGAAAACGCAATTGTAATTACAGAATACACTCGAATTATCGATATTACGATATATGTTTACAACACTATTTTTTAGTATATATTAAACTTAATATGTTTCGAATGAGTGTGAATAATGATATCGATAAATTATTAATTGCAGATGATCTCAACGCTGTCGGATGGTTGGCGATTCGAGCAATTGATTTCCGTTGGCATGCAATACTCAAATTATGGTCCATTCGAGAACAACGAGTTCCTTTGTGTCGTCTCCAAGGAATGCGGATCAACAGCTGGACGGGAACTGGAGCTCAATGATCGCGCCAAGGTTCTGCAGCAGAAGGGATCCCGAATGTAAGAAGAAAGCAGAGTGAAGAGAGAGAGAGAGAGAGAGTAAAATTGATCCATCTTTTTGTCTCTCTCTCTATCACAGTCGAGTATTAACTATAATTGTCTCTGTCTGTTGTGGGTTGGCAAACATATTTAATCGATTTAATGTACTCTTGATGTGATTTCCAATGAATCCAATCATGACATTTGTCATTTGTCATTTGCCATGACATTGATATTAATAGGCAAGTCATTAATTAGCTGATAAGCTGATAAGTCTCGTTATCTAATGATTTAGTAACTGTAATCAGACCATTTCTGAATTAAGTGTGTTGCCCACCGACAGATTGTCATATCGATAAATGGATAAATGCATAAACACATACTATATAATGTATGACAACAAGTATTTGCAATTAACGCACAATTACATCTTAAGCGATGCATTGACAATTTGTCAATTTGTCTATTGTTCATAGATATAAGTCTACATTCGATAATCCAACATTTAAAATTCAATTCAAATTTAACAATTCAATTAATGCATTTCATGAGACGCACAACTTGAAGAATTTATCTAAAAAATTAATATTAAGTACACAAATAATTTGGCGAAATTTATTTCAGTCCACAATTTACACAATATACTATTTATATTAAAAAAAATTCATTTTTTTCGCCTTTTGAGATGTTCTCAAAACGCCTTAACTCATTTAACATATTTTTAATCAAAAGTCGCAAATATTGATTCTCATGTTAAACTGGTAATTTTTATACAAATTAAATAAATTCAACTAAATATTAAAGTAAATTCTGTATTTGTTTTCTTCTGTCAAGAATATTCAATTTTGAAAAGTTTTTTTGTAATAAAATGAAAATACTTTTAAATGATATATTTACTTAATATAGTTATTGGATAATTTGTTGTACACTTTTTTTTATTTAATTGCCTATTAATTGAAATTATTTCTCATTTTCTTTTTCTCTCTTTCTCTTTCTGTGTCTAATTGCAGTCTTGGAATTTAAAAAGCCCCCCAAAAAAAAGTAAAAGTAATTCCCATCATAAAACATCATGTTGAAAAAAACGACTCACACAGCACAACAACAACAACAACAACCAAAAGAAAGCACAACATCAAGAACAACAACAACAACAAAAATCTAAACAAAATGCAATAACAATATTAATAGCTACAACAACAACAACAACAATAATTATTATTAACTAAGCCTAACGTGATCTGAGCCTTATTTTATGGCAGTGCTGTTTCAATTAAAACCAAAATTATGCAACTTAGGAAAACATTAAAATAAATAGTTCATCATTAAAAAAACAACAACATTAATTACAATGTGTTTCTAACACTCATTTTCACATGAATTATTTCAATAGAAACTTTGATTATATTTTTGTGTTAATTTCAAAAAAATATTATAGAAAATATGTTAACAATTTTCACAAGTATTAGCTATCCACCAAGTCCGTTTAATATTTTATTTTCTCTTGACTTTTTGATGCAGGGATCGCAAATAAGAGTTTTAATTAAACAAAGTAAAATAACTGCATAAAAAGGAAAATCTTTTATATTCGGAGACAGACAAAACTATTATTATTTTTCATCTTTATCATAAATTTTAAAATAAACATCTATATTTGATCCAATTTAATAACTATTGAAATTCAACTTTTATTTTACAAAATCAAAGTATATTTCTTATTTGCAATTTTTATTTTGAAACTATTGATTAATATTAAAAAATAAAATTGAATACATATTCCAAAAAATAACAGAAAAAAACTCATTAAAATAAATGGAAAATAACAGTTTTACCACGATTTTTTAATAAAAATTTATCAAATTACAATTTAACGTTTTTTTTTTTATACAGATCTAATATGTTGAGTTTATTTGTTAATATTTTGTTAAAAATCAAAAAGTAAATTTTCCTGCAATATTTTTTAAATTTCCTGGTCAAATGCTTAGAGAATAATTCACAATTAAACACCAACCAGCAGCAAATTCGCTCGGAACACAACACTGCGCTCTTCAAACGATCCACACTCAATATATAATACATAAAATATATATATACTATATAGTAAACTTAGTTATGCGATTTACTTTAATGTATTTCTCTTCTGTTGGCTTCCGTTTTTGCCTTCCGCATTTGAAGAGTGCGAAATTACGCTTAACAAATTTGTTGCATCGATGATGTTGAAATTGATGAAGATGATGATGATGATGATGATTTAAGTAGCACATGCATAAAATATGTGGTTCAAGCACCAAAAACACCGCCAACATTGCTTAGGCTAAAGATACAAACAAACAGACAAACAAAAAAAAAAACAAAAACAAACAAGAATTAACTTTAATAACTAATATTTATATACGTGTATAACCGACAAGTAAACTAAGCAGCAAATTATAAATAGCAAAGGCACCTAGAAGATGCATAGATGCTTAGACAAAAACACTTTCAAAATAATGAAACATACGACAAAAACCAGAAAACAAATAATTTAGAGTTTATCAATAATTATTTCGTAAATTAAACAATCACTGAAACTTAAAAGTGAAAAGTATAAGCCAGCAAAGAAAAAAGTCTAAAATAATTTTAAAAAAAATGTAAGAAAAGTTCAAAAACAAAAATTATGTTATGATTTGATTGATTTTCTTTAATTTAAAAACTTTTCAACATTTAAAAACATAGCATTGAAAAAAGTTGTGGACACTGTTAAAATGAACATTCAAACTTATCGATTTCTAAACTGTCAAAAGTCGTAAAAAAAAACTTAAAAACAATAAGTTACAAAATATCATAATTTTTGTAATTAATTTTAAAAACGATAAGTTAATTTAAATTCAATAATGACTCAAATAATAACTAAACATCTCTGTTAAATAATTTAATTTATTGAATTTATGCTAAACAGTTAACAATTTGAAAACACAGAGTTTGTAAACTGCTGAAGAAATGTTTGAGAGTTTGCGAGATACTTATTGAAGAACTCTATAATATTTGTAGAATTTATAATTGTACTTTTAGCTGTTTAGCTGTTTTTATTGTGCTTACAATAATACAATAAAATTAAATAACGCCGACGATGAAGACGAATACACATTGAAGCTCATCTAAAAACTCTGCATATATTTATAAAAATAATTGTAATATTATATGTACATTATTATTGTTATTCACAATGCAATAATATATAAATATATCTATATATATTGAGGATTGTAGGTAGGAAGTCGTAGTCCTTATTTTAATTGCGATTTTAATTAGATGCGTGAATTTCTATTTAATCAATGAAAGGCAAACAAAATTGTAATTAATTTTATTGGTATTATGTATATTGACTATCAGATATCGAGATCATCTAGTTAATGCCTCATCTAATTATATACACACATACATACATACATATTTCTATATACCTATTATATATAGATCAAAATTGTTAACAATTGTTGGATTATCCAAATTTATATTTTATCCGCATTAAAGAGACAAACATAAAATTGTTATATAACTAATTAATTACATTAGTTTTCCGCTGTTTTCGACTTTTGGAAAACTTAAAGGCATTTGTGTAGAAAATGAAAAATACAAAAACAAAAAGTCGACAATTCGGAATTGCTTAATTTCCCAACATTAAGTTTGAGCTGCATTTATGTCTAATAATTAGTAATATTAAAAAAAAAAAATTAACAAAATTATGCAAATGCAAAATAATTAGAATATTTATGCGTGTATTACTACCTTGAGCTTTATTTAAAACATACAAATTATAAAAATTATTATGCAAATGCAAATCAAAGAGAAACCAACTAAAAGTGAAGAAGAAATTTTAAATCACGACTGAATTTATGTGAAATTGCACTAGAAAAAAACAAAGTTGAGAAAGAGCTGCAAATAAACTGAAAGAAATTAACAAAATTGAAATGAAATGAAGTTTAAGCTAGAGTTACACACAATATTAATTCTATATATATTTATATATGTATATAATTTTAAAACTAAACTAATTTATACACAAAAAAAGAAAAGAAAAAGAAAAACAATTTGAATAACGAATCAAAATATCGCCACCTAAGTACTCGTAACCCATTTTGTATCCAATTTTGAATTATTTTATATGCACACACAGTGCAAGTTAGAATAATGCTTAAATTTATTTTTCTTTTTTTTTTTTTTTATTGGCTTAAACCAGCTACTGTTTTGGGCATAAATAACCTATACATAAGCTTGTAATTAATTAATTAAAAAAAACAAAACCGGACACAACAAAAAAAGAGAGAAATCCAGAATCCTGTTAAAATGCAATTTACATATGTACAGTGTACACATCAGATTTGTGCCTATAAACATTATCATTATCATTGAAAAAAGTAGTGCTAATGAAAATATTTTTAGTTAAAATTGTGAAATTAATGTAATTACAATTTTTTCTTTGGCATTAAATAATTATAATAAATTACTTAAAAGGCATTGATAACTAAGTTTTTGAAAAGTGAAAATTATGAATTTAATGTATTTAAAAATGTTATGCATTTTAAGTAATCTAGAAAAATGTAAAAATGTGAAAGAATTTAATAATGTAAAAAATATAGTTCTTACACATTTTACAATTGTTTAAAATTTTAATATTTCTTAAATATATTTTGAAAAATTCGGTCAATGCTTATTAATTAAGGCATTTATTATAATTTAGTAATTTCAACAGAAATATTGATTTACTTTTAATATTTAAAATTAATATTTAAATTGTTTTTTTTATTAGCACAACTCTTTTTTCAATGCCAATAAAGTGACAAATGCATTAAAAAAGTAGTTAATTGGCTCCGTCTCTGAAACACTTGTACATATGTATGTAGCTAACATATATATACTATATATCCTAGCAATGTCCTGTGGACAACAGTTGAGTACTCACAAAGACGGCTTTTAAGACGGCACTTTTAATCACACAAGTTGAAATACTCGTTAACGGGATAGAATATATATTCTTCACTTCCGACAACAAATATATATATATATATTCATATAAAGTTGACATTATGCATGTTGTACATTCTCACATACATTAATGCGACTATATATGCAGACATATAGATACTACCTACAATACTTACATATGCTACAAATACAAATACAAATACAAACATAAATGTGCTTGAATTAACTCGCAGAACATACTGTATATTTAAAATAATAAATAAATAAAAGATCCCTTTTTCTAAAAAAACAGAAAGCAATTTTCGTGTTTTATTAAGGATCATATATTTAAACTAAGCTAAAGAATTTATTTAATCATTAGAGAAATTAGTTATACAAATTTATCATAAATTTATATTGATTTTTTATTTTATTATCAAATACTTTATTCATTTTACATTCCAACTGTTAATTTTACAAACAGAATATGTTTTCCCAAATTGTTCAATTTACTCATTTACAATTTGTTTTTATACCATGAGCCAATTGAAAATGGGCAAAACAGGGGGCGTGGCAGACCCCCCAAGTCAATATATTCTTGATCAGAATCCGTCCGTCCGTCTGTTTGAACGCGTCGATTTCAGAAACCATAAGAGCTAGAGACTTCAAACTTGGTATGTAGGTTCCTGGATACCATACGCAGATCAAGTTTGTTTTTATTTTTGGATCGGACCACCATATCATATAGCTGCCATAGGTACAATACATCGAATTTGAAGTCTTAGTATAAAAAACTTCTTGGTTTTTTTTAGATATCTCGACCAATCTGACACAATATATATCTGGGCTGGATTAAACATGCTGCCCAAATTTGGTCCAAGTCGGCCCACTATATCATATAGCTGCCATAGAGACGCGCAGTCGAAAATCAAGTTTTAGTATGAAAAAGTTTTTTTTTTTATGAGATATCTTAACCAAACTGATAAAAATATGCATGTGCAACTTAGTTTTGCACATTCTAACCGAATTTTGTTTAAATCGGTCCACTGTATCATATAGCTGTCATAGGATCGATAGGTCAAAAATCAAGTCCTAGTATGAAAAAGTTTTTTGTTTCTTGAGATATCTTAACCAAACTGATAGAATATGCATTTGTGTTGGCTTTGTACATTCTGACCAGATTTGGTTCAAATTGCTTCCATATATCATATAGCTGACATTGGAATAATTGGTTAAAAATCAGCTTTTATAAAAGAGTACCTGGGCTCAGAGTAATCTACTGTATCCGACAGATACAAACAGTTACTCAAGAAAGTTTTGTGACAATATCAACAAATTTACATAATTTGTTATTGCTAAAAATATATATACTTTTTAAGGGATTATTATTTTATTATTAGTGTCAATGATTTTTGAAGTTAAATGAAAGATAAATAATTTTCGTGGAATTTAATTATTTTTGAAAAAAAAAGCAAAATAATTATGTGAATTTGTATTTGGTTTAATAACTTTCTTGTGTGCATAAAGGGTTAATTGGAGGACTTTCTTAGGCCACATAACGATTGGCCGCATCCATAAATCGCCGGAGTCGTTGACGATGCGGCGCTGCCGAGCGAAATTCGAGAATGAAAACGAAGCAGGCGATAAACTGGAGAATGGCAAAGGAGCCAAAGATGCCGGCGAGCAGCCAGAGAGTGAGTTTGGTGGGATCCCGATCCCGTCTTCCGGCATGAGCCATGTGCTCAATCCTGTCCAGATACATGCGCCGAAAGCGATGAACCAATCCGGCGGACATCATGTTGATGAGCAGCTTATTAATGCGCTGCTTTAGATACGAATGCTGGCGCATAAAGAAGGTGAGAGGAGCGGTGATTAGAGGATCGGGAAGCACGGAGAGACGATTTTTATTCGGACCCGAGTCGACATCGAAACGATCCACAGTGGGTTGCAGTACCGGCACCACAATCCGCATCACATCATCCTCATCATCCCGCAGCGATTCCAACGATTTATATAGGGTGGGAAGTACAACGATCCTGTTTCCCGGCACAAGATCTCGAAAGATGATCTCCAAAGTGGGCAGCATATGGAATATATAGTTCTGTGCCAACACCTGAGCTAAACTACGCAATGGTGTTCTCATCCTACCGTCTTGTAGCAGAATATACAATTCTCCGGTATAGGCGGCACGTAGAACCAATGTCTGTAGAAGCCATAAAATCAATATATATCTCGCAAAGTTGCGACGTGGCGGATACGGATGCACTGAACCCAACAAGGTGCACCACAGTGCCAGACAAGGCAGCCGGTTGTTCTCCCCGAGCACAAAGCGTCGCAATCGCGGTACCGCCACAATTCCCTGCAGCACTACAATCAGCCCAAATCCGAGTAGTACACTAATCAACAGACACAACCAGGCGAAATCTCCCAGAGGTTTCGTCAGTCGCTGCAGCGGCGTCAACTGATGTCCTCCGGGCACGACGAGCACGATCGGAAAGCTCGTGTACGTGATCGCGGGCAGCATGTAAACGGCTCGCTCCTTGTTGTACATGAAGGCCCCGAACGTTATGTTCGCCTCCCCATCAACAATCTGCAACGAATTTCATATACTTAAATGCAGAATGAATTCGGGGACTAAATCATGATCAAAATATCATTCCGTTTGAAAATCGGTTGAGTTTTGACAAAGTTGTGACAGTTTGAAGTTGGTCTGACCTTTGACCTAGCTACTTTACAAGTCAAAATTATCGTTAGATTTGCCATGATTTTTTACAAGAAAATTAAATGTCTTAGAATCAATTTTAAAGTGTTGTTTTATACTAATTACGATATAAGGAGTTGATTAAAAGTGAAAACTTGAGATTTAATATTTTGAATTTTCAAAAACTCAAAGGGGGGACCCTTAGCATAGAATACAAGATTTAGAGGTAAATAATTTTTCTTTCAAAATTAATTAAATTTGAATGCAGAATGAATAAAGAGGCCAATTCATAATCAAAATGACATTCCATTTAAAAATCGGTTCAGTTTTGACAAAGCTATGACAGTTTGAAGTTGGTCTGACCTTTGACCTAGCTCCTTCACAAGTCAAAATTTTCGTCAGATTCAACATGATTTTTAACAAGAAAATGAAAGGTGTCAGAATCAAGTTTAAAGTGTTGTTTTATACTAATCACGATATAAGGAGTTGATTAAAAGTGAAAACTTGAGATTTAAAATTTTGAATTTTCAAAAACTCAAAGGGGGGACCCTTACCATCAAAATCAACCATGGCTAGAATAATCAACAACTATAAAATTTTTCTAAATAAACAAAATTTAAATGCAGAATGAATTTAAAGGCCAAACCATGATCAAAATGACATTCTGTTTGAAAATCGGTTCAGTTTTGACAAAGTTATGAAAGTTTGAAGTTGGTCGCACCCTTGACCAAACAACTTTACAAGTCAACATTTTTGTCAAATTTGGCATGATTTTTTACAAGAAAATTAAATGTTTTAGAATCAAGTTTAAAGTGTTGTTTTATACTAATTATGATATAAGGAGTTGATTAAAAGTGAAAACTTGAGATTTAAAATTTTGAATTTTCAAAAACTCAAAGGGGGGACCCTTAGCATTGAATCCAAGATCTGGAGGGAAATAATTTTTTTTACAAAATTAATTAAATTTGAATGCAGAATGAAAAAAGACACCAAATCATAATCAAAATGACATTCCGTTTGAAAATCGGTTCAGTTTTGACAAAGTTATGACAATTTGAAGTTGGTCTGACCTTTGACCTAGCTACTTTACAAGTCAAAATTATCGTTAGATTTGCCATGATTTTTTACAAGAAAATTAAATGTCTCAGAATCAATTTTAAAGTGTTGTTTTATACTAATTACGATATAAGGAGTTGAATAAAAGTGAAAACTTGAGATTTAAAATTTTGAATTTTCAAAAACTCAAAGGGGGGACCCTTAGCATTAAAAATCAAAGCCAAGAAATAGGGAAATAATATAAATAAATAAATAAAAATATACGAAATTAATTAAATTTAAATGCAGATTGAATAAAGAGGCCAAATCATGATCAAAATGATATTCCGTTTAAAAATAGTTTGAGCTTTAACAAAGTTATTAGAGTTTGAAGTTGGATACAATTTTAGATCTGAAACTCACCATCCTCATGGCTCCTGTTATAGTGCCATTGGGCAGGACAATGCCACGATCGTGATCCGTTTGCTCCACAAGTTGAATGCTGAAATTCATGCGCTCGGCGAGCAAACGGAAGAGCATGCCTTCAATGCCGTGCATTCTTCGTCCTGCAGGAGTATCGTCGATGACAACGAAGGGTCGGTGCTGAAGGGTCACTATGACCAGGGGACAACCATGCATGTCATCCAGCTTGTGGTCGAAGAACAATGTGTGGTTGTCCACATGGATCAGAGGAGCTGCACCCAATCCACCCTGTAATTAATATTGATCGATTATTATATATAAACAAGGCTGCAAACCTCCAAAATTGTATTAAAGTTTCGGTTCGGCGGTTCGAACCATAGAGCAAGACATCGGTTCGGTTCGCGAATTGGTTTATATACCCCCTGAAGCCAAGGTTTGGGTTCGAACCTTATTTCAATTTCATACAACAAAATATTTTTATTGTTATACATTTTTCTCTACATTTTGATCTAATTAAATTTTTTTTAAGGAAATCAAATTTTAATGATAATTTAAATTTATTTGAAGATTTAAATATGACTTGTTTTAATCCAAAGTCTCAAACAATTGCGTAATATTAAAAAACCATAAGACGTAATTTTTTTTTTCGTACCGAACCTTTTATTTTAGAAAGTGGTTCGGTTTAGGTAAATAATTTCAAGGGTTCGGTTCATGATCCGGGTCAGGCTGCTTCAAAAACCGAACCGGTTCAACGTGATTCGTTGCAGAACCGGTTTGCAGCCTTTATTATTACCAAGGCAACATTTTGGTATGGGTTCAGCTCGATTGTTTGAACCATAGAGCAGGACTTAGATTTGATTAGCGAACCGGGTTCGAACCCTTGTTCAATTAAATGCAAAAAAAATATTTTTATTTTAATTATTGTTTTTTTTCAAGGGTACGTTCAGATAAGATTCAGGCGGCTTAAAGCGCCGAACCGAACCGGTTCTGGGATGTTCGGTTAAAAACTGGTTTACAGCCTTGTCAATAAATAATACTATATTTTTAAAATTTTTATATTGATGAGGATATATATTTTTTTTAAATTATGATAAACCCCTACCTGGAATGTAGCATAGTGAACCGGCTGCGATGACTGACAGCGTTTCGATCGATAAGGATAATAGTTGTAGACCTGAACCTGTCCCGTGAGTCGATCCTCGAGAAATACGTTCACATTGATCACATAAATGGCAAATAGACGGCGAAAGATTAACTTGATGGTATCGAGACGATCCTGTTCCTGGCCAGTATAGACAATGCAATAATAGCCGTTCCTTTTAAAGGATCCATCCAGCTGAATGAGACGTCGCTCCAGTCGATAATAAGCCCAAATGCTGTCCAGCAACCAAATTGCCGTTGTCTGCATATTCAAAGCATCCGCCGGTTCCAGAGGTACCGACTCCGTTTTAATTGTGACTGGTACTGCGACCGTTTCATCGATCCGTTCTCCCTCCAGCAGAAATTTAATGCGTCCCGCTCCAGATGCAAGTCCCAAGACATCATCTATAAGATCGTTGTGCAGTCCTCGACTCTCCTCCCACGTTGCCAGCTGAATTATCGTCAAGGGTTTCGTCGAATCGCTGGCATAGTGACTGTTAATGGTCCACACCAAGGCATACATCAGCGATATATTATAGCTTGCTGTCTGTAGTCCTGCGATTACCAACATGTTGAAGATTCCGTGTAAAACTATTTCAAATTTGCATTCGTATTCGTATTTTTATTCGTTATCCTGTTGACAAGGTTGCTAATTTAGCTATTTTATAGCTATATTAATAAAGCTTGTAATTTTGAAAACTTTAAATATTCACTTCATTTAATTTGAATATTTCAATGCTACAAATACAAAATTTCAGACAATTATGAGAATCTTAATATTTTAGCTATTTTCTTGCTAGATTTAACAATTTTCTTCAAAGCTTAAATATTTGAATTTATTTTTAATTATTTAATTTGAATAATTTTCCTAATAAGTTACAAAATTAGTTTTTAGTAATAGTACTACTTTTGAATATTAAATTTGAATATTCCAAATGCTACTAAATAGGCACAAAATTTCGGACAATTATGAGAATTTGAATATTTTAGCTATTTTCTTGCTAGATTTAAAAATTTTTTTTAAGCGGAAATCTTTAAGTTTTTTTTAAATTTATTTAATTTGAATACTTCTGCTAATAAGTCACAAATTTTTTTTTAAATTATTGTAGTATTTTTGACTGTATTTGTACAAAATTTAGCTATTTTATTGTTC
The DNA here is from genome assembly GCA_951394115.2 of Drosophila phalerata. Taxonomy (NCBI): domain Eukaryota; kingdom Metazoa; phylum Arthropoda; class Insecta; order Diptera; family Drosophilidae; genus Drosophila; species Drosophila phalerata. Next base: position 48,470,246 of record OX596006.1, on the reverse strand, counting down.
GATGTTGAAATCTAGGAATTTTGAAAAACAATTGTACGATGCATTTTATATTATATATTATATTACCTCATTTAAATCTGTTTCAAAAACTCAAACTCTGTTTAGCACTCTTTTCATCTTTGTTTAGCATTTTCTAGCTATCTTTTGTTTGTCAATTTGGCTATTTTGGCCCATTATAAATAGTGGCAACACTGCTGTCAGGCTTTTAGTTCGCTGTTCGCTTATCGCATCGCATTATCTGGCAAATTGCGTTTAAATGGATGCGCCATCAGTTAACAATGCTGCCACATGCGATTTCCTGTTAAATACAATAATACAAAAATCTATAGTTAAACAGTTGCTGTTAAATTAAAACCAAAAAAATCTGCTGTTAAACAGTTGTTATTAGTGAAATGGCTCGTTAACTTTAAATGGCAACAAACCAGTGAGCAGTGTGACCAAATTAGTGATCTTCACATAAACATTACGCAGTGTGACCGCTTTTTAAGAAATTAGTAGATTTGCTCAAAATACCAAATTGGTATTTACATAAATTCAAATTGCAACGTAGAACATGACAAATAAGCAGTTTTTTGGTCTTTGCAAATCTTGAATTAAATAATTCCGACAAGAAACTGTATTTGAAATTAAATAAATTATTCAAAATTAATGCAATATCAATAAATATTTATACCGATTTTTAAATATTTCTATAAATATATATTTATGATTATAAAAGATATCGATTTTTTTTTTAAAGGTCGTTTGTCAAATTTTTTTATTATAATTGTTTTATAATCTTTATTTATAATCTTGAATTAAATAATTCCTGCAAGAAACTGTATTTAAAATTAAATAAATTATTAAAATTAATCCAATATCACAAACGATTTAAAATTTAAAATATGTTAAAATATCAAAAATGTCAAAACCGATTTTTAAATAATTCTATAAATATATATTTATGATTATAAAAGGTATTGAATTTTTTTTTAATAATGGTTGTTTGTGAAATTTTTATTTTTATAATTTTATAATATTAACTTATTTTATATAACAGTTTTAAAGACTTTTTTGGAACTTTAAAATTTGTAAAATGTGGAAAATAATTTTTAACTGATATAATATTCATTATTATTAATATTTGTATAATCATACAAGGTACCTACTTACAATTTTGAATAATTCTACATAATTTCGTTGGTGTTTTCGGTTTTTATTATTTTTATAATTATTACATAATGTTAAATTATGATTTTTTAATGATACATTTCTTTACATTTATTGAAAAATGGTACATTTTTTTTCTAATGCCTGGTACGAAATATATTTTTATAAAGTGGCAATATTTGGCCAATAATTAGAATTTAAATTGCGGCTGACAGTTTGCAGATGTGTGTGTGTGTGTGTGTTTGAAGCGCATACAGACGACTGTCTGCCAGTGTGACCCCAAAATACGAAGCATTAAAATTCGAGCAAAAACTAACAAATAAGCATAATTTTGTTGCAGCTTTTGTGGATTATCTTGAAGTGAGCAATTGGCGCAACTGAAACTGCAACTGATGCATCTTTAGATTCGTGTCGCAATACGCTTCAAAGATCGTTGACTTTATTGCTGATCTCGTCAGTTCAGAAAGTGGCTCAGAAAATTGGAAAAACCCACACCCACAGGCGCATTTAGCAGTCCCTGTTGATATAAAATAAAACACATTAAATAATCATACCAGGTGATATTTTGTTGTAGTACATTTTGTACAACAATTGTTGGCGGTCTTGAAGTCCATTTTTGAGCTTAGTTCAGCATTTTCTTGATGACACACTTTATTCTACGCTGCGAGAATTTTCCAGCCCAATTAATAATATAATATAATACAGACCTTTGAAATATTGTATTACATACTAGAAAAATGCAGGGATCGTAATCGTAATCGTAATCGTAATTAATCATATCGCCGAAGTTTAACACAGATGCTATAAACTATTGTTGAGTTTTATTTTGTTCAAAATAATCGTTATAATCATTATTTTAGAGTTTCATGCTGATTTTTTTTTTATCAATAATAATGATTATTGGTGAAGAAAATCGTAAACATCATTATATAAAATCATTAAGAATAGTTGATTAATAATAATCTGAAATTATAAATAATGGATTATTATTGGAAAATATATCTGCACTATTTTCTATTGGAAAAAAATTTAAAAATAATTCTAGTTTAGCTTTATTTCGTGTTTTTATGTATTTTGTTAAGACGTCTCTCGTGAACGAAAATAAATTTTGATGAATTTGATGAACAATTAATTTTCTTATGAAGTTTTCACAACAAAAAACAATTTTTTATGTTGAAGATTAATTTTTGTCTAAAAGCAAATAGAGTAATCTTTTATAAAAACTTATAATTTGACTGTAATTAAGCCTTATAATTATTTTTTTAAGCAAAAACTGAATAAGCCAATATCCTATTTTCTCCTAAACTATTTACCCAAAAAAAAAAAGTTTGCTCAAATATTTCTTAATTTATTCCAAATACACTTTTATATGCATGATAAAAATGTTTTTCTTTAATGATTCTATGAGCATGCAGTAGAGGGTTAAATAAAGATAAATTTATAAAAATGTAAAATCAAAGCTGAAACTATAAAATAAAATCGAGTCTGGGAAAGTTAAAAATAAAAAGTATTATAAGCCCCAACAGATCAAGAATAATTTTAGCTAAAATAACTTTTGATAAAAGTTATAAAAATTAGATTTAAAAATTCGAATAATGTAAATATAAAGAAATTCGATAAGCCTATAAGAAGATGTACTACTTTGAATAATAGTTGTTGTTAAATGTAACAGCGAATAGAAAATGTATCATATTTGGTATGAAGACATATTTGCAAATTTTAGCTGTGTGGTCACACTGTTCACTTAACTGACATCAAATTGCACAGCTTCCGGATTGCAAGCTAAAACTTAGACAAAACACGTTAAAGTTAAAGATAAGGCCCCCAAAATGCGACAATTGGCCAAAACACGAACTTCAATTGTGGTTTTATTTTCAGTGCATCATTTCCGCTGATTCAAAATGCAGAGACCAAAAAAAAAAAAAAATAAAAAAAAAATATAAACAAAAAATGCTCATCAGCAAATTGTTAAAGCCAAGGTTTTAAGCATAATGTGTGTGTGTGTTTGTGTATTAGGGTGCATCGATTTGTATGGACGAAAAAAAAGAAATTGAAAAATATTAACCCAAATTCGTAAACTATAGTTTAAAATAAATTCTAAAATCATATGCCGCTTTTAGAGTTAAAAAATGTATGTCTTCTTCTATCTTCTTCTGGTTTTTTAGTCCGATTCTCACAAGATTAGTATAAATAAGGATAGTTAGGATTGTTAAAATTACAAAAAATCAAAGGATCAAAGGACCTTAAAACATAGTTTTTGTCCATGTAAGTACTAAAAATTGTTTTCAACTCAAAAAGAGAGGACTGGGAATTCATTTTACAACCATGGTTTCCTGCTTTAACCATTTTTTGTGATAACAATCGATGCACCCTAATGTGTAAATATATTTTATTTATATATTTAAATATTTTATTATTTTTATTTTTAATTTTTTTTTTGGCAGTTGTTTGGTTTTTTCATGGCACACATACGGAAATGAAATGAAAGTGCAGCTGAAAATTATGAAAATTGGGTTAGCGATGTGAGTGTGGTGAGTTTGGTGAGTGTTGGAGCGGGAGAGTGGTGAGGTGAGGTGAGGTGAGTCTTCAATTCAAGTGCGTGCAAAATTGCAGTGCTGCTTTTTTTGGTTTTTGTTTTTAAACACGATTCTGCAATGTCAAGCATTAAATCAGCTTTTATTCTTCTTTTTATTTGGTTCTCTGGAATTCTATATGGCCGAGCGTTCGCTCAATTTGACCGTCAGTCGTCGATCGAGCTTAAACACGGCGAGTTTCTCCATCCCTGAACGCGTTGAAAAAGAATAATATTTCAAATAAATAATGAGATTATTGTGGTTAATATCGCTGTTGATCGCCTTCTCAAGCGGTCAGGATGCAGTGCAACAACAACAAGAACTACAACAGGCAACCGTTGTTAGTGGAGATGCGGCAGCTGCCACAGTGGCAGGATTAACGGATGCCACGGACAAAATCAACTCCAATTCAACGGCAGATAGGCCACGATTCCCCACACCCGATGAGGTCAGTATATACAGAGTTTAAACGGCAAAATATTCCAATACAAATATTTTACAAATTTTAAAAATTCGCATTTTTAACAAGTATTAAAATCAGGGACAGTAAATAAAGATTATTTTGTTTTTTTCAATTGAAAAAATCACTCACTTCTAATAACTTAAAAAAAAACAAGAAATATGCCAACATTTTTCTTTAAGTGTAATCCATGCAATATTACCATGATCTTAAGATTTATGAATTTTATTACTTTACTCATAAAATAATCATAATTTTTGAGTAAAAAAAAATAGCTCATTAATAATCATTGTTTTTGATTCAATAAAATAAAACTCACAGAATAATGATTATTTCATGAGTTTTATTTTATTGAATTAAAAACAAAACTCAAATTTGACAGCTCAAAATAACAGCTTGAGTTTTATTTTTGATTCAATAGAATAAAACTCAATAATAATCATTATTCTGTAAGTTTTATTTTATTGAATCAAAATAATGATTATTCCTGAGTTTTATTTTTTTTATCAAAAGTAATCATAAGTAAAATAATAAAACTCATAGAATAATGATTAATCTTGAGTTTTATATTAAAACTTATATTGATTACAGTCCCTGATTGTTGCTCGTTGGAAATAATTTATACAGCAGTCAATTATAAAAAAAAAACAGAAATTCTAATGAATTGGTGAAAAAAAGTGTAAAGTAATTTGTCATGATAATTGATTTATTTTAATTCAGTCAGTTAAAAAAAAAAAACAAAAGGAATCGAAGATTTTCTTCATCGTTGTTTCGATATACCAAATGCGTGTTGATTATATATAATAAATAAGTTCAGTGTAATTCAAATCGATTTAATTTCAACTATAGTGAACTGATTTCAAAAAGATTTGTACCTTAACTTTTGAGTGAAGTGTGTTGAAAACAAGATTACTAATGAGAAAGAAATCTCTGTGGTGAAATTTTGATAAGGTGGCGAATTCACTCAACATTCGAACTGGAACTGAACATAAACAAATGAAGCGAATGGTGAATTTAATTTCAGCACGAATATAATTATTTTCTAACAAAAAAAGATATTTTTACAAATTTTCTAACCAAACCTTTTATTTTAAAAAGCGGTTCGGTTTGGGTTCAGGTTCGCAAAGTAAATAATTTCAAGGGTTCGGATCTTGATACGGATCAGGCTGCTTAAAAACTCGAACCGAACCGGTTCTACGAGGTTCGGTTCAGAACCGGTTTGCAGCCTTGGTTCTATACTATGCTTTTTTTTTGTTCTATTTTTTCACAGTGCATTTACGCTTAGTATTTACATTTTATATTTCTCGGACCTAATTTTTAACAACAGAAAAAAAAATATTTTCGGACTTTCACTTCCGATTAATATTGCCGAAAGTGAAAATCGGAACGGTCCAGTATAAATTCTATCATTCTGTTGCTTATTTTGAATTAATACAATGGTTTTCCCTGTTTCTATTTTCTTTTTTCGTCTTTCATTTTTCATACCTTAAAAATTATTCATAATTCGTATGAGGTACCTGTAGAATGATCGAAATGCTTGAATTAATAAATTTCAATGAGAAATTATTATTAAATTAAATTAAATACTTGAACGAATTCGAACAACCGATGTCAGGGTATATGGTATGCTAGGTCGTTCTACACTCTTCTGATTCGATCTCTTTTGCTGCAGATGCTCGCACAGATGCCTCCGATATTGCCAACCCGCAGTGGTATTCCCACTGTGGATGCGTTCTTCTTGATGTTTCCGGCCCTGAGCAGCATTCTCCGTTGGAGCAGCACGTTTCCCGCCCAGTCCATACTCGGTGCGGTACCGGACGGTCTGCAACCGTCAGCAGCCGCCTCGAAAGTAGTGCTCGTCTTGGCCGACGATGCGAATGGACAAAAGTCACGTGTGACGCGTCAGAATGCTCCGGTTACACCGGCTGCTCCATTGAATGCTCCTGTCATGCTCCAGCAGCTGTTGAGTCAGATGCCACAGCCGAATCTGGGCCAGATGATGCAGGTGGGTCAAAGCTGGCTGCCCGACGGTTTGGGTCAGAATTTGGGACAGAGTTTGGGTCAAATGCCTCAAATGCCTCAGCTGGATAGTTTTAATCTTGGCCAGGCCATGTCGAATATGGGATTACCGGCTCTTGACGGTCTGTTGGGTGCACCTGCTCCAGTTCCCGCTCCGGTTCCGGCGCCAGTTCCCAAGTCAGCGACTGAGGATGCTCCTCTTCCCGCACCTGCTCCAGTTCCTGCTCCCGCTGCGGCTCCTCTGCCATTTTCCAGTTTCTTTGACGGCACCAATAATATGCTAGGTAGTGCCTTCTCCGGTGCACTGCCTCCGGCACCCACTCCGGATGCCTTTATGGCCGGTTTGCGTCAATTCTTTCCGGGCGGCGGAGCAGCTGCTCCCGTTGCCCAGGCCTCGGACATTTCGGAGGTGCGTGTAAAGCCCGAGATGCGTCAGAGACCGCGGACGAGAGCGGACATTATCAACTACCGAGATCCACAGCAAACGGAGGCACAAATGGCACAATTAAAGATCAAATCTGCCCTCCAAATGGAGCGAAAGAAGGAACAGGAGCAGGAGCAGGATAAGGATCGTGTACCACTGCTATGGTTCCGCAGTCGGAAGGAGGCGGGAGATCAGCAGGAAATCGAATCCAAACTGCAGGCATTTGAGCGTCAAGTCATCACAGAACTGAAACTGCTCCAACAAATCGAGGGATTAGCTCGAGAAATGCGTGCCAATGCCCAAGGACCAACCTCAGCCACATCCTCGCCAGCTTATAAGCTGCGTTATCCCCTGAGCCGAACTCCAGTGCACAAGATCACCAAGGCGGACATTGAGCGTGCTCTCCGGGATGATTATGTGCGTCGTCTGCTCCAGAAGGAGGCGCAAAGAAAGACGCAACGCGAGTTCCACAAGCGACAGGCAATGCCCTCCATGAATCAGCCCCAGGAGACACCACTGTCCAAGGAGGACATCATCAATGTGATGGCCTATGCCTATCGCATGGCCGGCGAAACGGATCAGGAGAAACCCATCAAGCAGGACAAGATCTACGCCGCCTATCGGGCCGACAACACGAGTCCAACTAATCCCAATCCCAATCCCATGACAATGACAATGACAATGCCCATCGAACAACGGGAACAGCAAATGCGACAGCAAATGATGATGATGCGCGCAATGGAAATGCAGAATCCACAGATGATTCAGCAGAATCCACACATGATTCAGAATCCACAGATGATTCAGCAGAGTCCACAACAACGTCAATGGATGGATGCAGAGCAGGCAAAGGTAAGCATTAAAAGCATGGATGTTGGAAGCAGGCCCAAAAAAGCCAAATTTCATAGCCAAAATTTGTAAGAAAAAGGCCAATAATGCTCTAAGAGTTTCTAACTAATGATGTAAGTCCAAATTTTAGATAGAGTCTTATATCAAAATAGAAAATCGCAAAAAATATGTATCGAGTTGTCGATATATCGGAAAATAGTAGATCGAGTTGCGAATATCGAGTTTTTTTCAAAAAATCGTTTTCATGTCTAATTCAAACTTTGACAATTTTGTAGCTTATATATTACGGATTCTTATCAAAAATTGAACGACAAAAATTGCTCCTGATTGAATTTTGATCGTACCGCTTTAAAATGTAGTTCAAAACTTGTTTTCGAAATTGATCCTAAAAGTGTCTAGTCAATATATATTTTTAAGATTGCTTAAACACACAGAGTTCTAATGGAACTTTAAGCAATTCACAAATATCATAAACATTTCATCATAATTTATCAATATTAATTCAGTAATTTTCATTTCACTCGAAATCATTAATAAATTGTACTAAGGTTGAAAACTCTTAAAATAAATATATTTTTATATACATATATATACATATCGATACATCGATGTTTATTTGTTCCATTCCAAAGCTAATTTCCAATAACATTTTCAGATGATGCAACAGCACCAAATGATGGATGAAGAAACCAAGATCGGAATGGAAGAACAGACGATGAGGCAGCAAGAAGAGAATGCAGAAGAATCGTTGACTCTGCAGCAGCAAGGTACCTCATACTAATTTCAATGATTCTGACAATATTTTTTAGAATTACAAAAAAAATAACAAAAAAAAGCCGAATCTACAAATTTTAAGAAATCAAAATAAGGATGAAAATAGCAGGGACCATTATTAAAACAATTCAACTAAAAAATATGCCGGATACAAAATTTTTAAAATAAAAACAAGCAAAAAATTATGATTACAAAAATTTATAGATTAATATCTATTTCATTAATACTAGAAATATTTTAGTTGAATTAGCTGCAATATTCATTGAATATTATTTTTATAAAAAAGAAGCTCCGAAATGTTTATTTTGCTCTTTTAATATTTTAAAAGTATTTCTGAAAATCCAAAAAAAATATTTAAAATATTAAGCTGCTAAACCAATATACATATATATATTTTTATTCTCTAATTTTTAATATAATTTGTATGCAAATAACAATATTTCAAATATTGCGTTTCTTAATTTTATTTCTCAATAACATGCTTTCTTCTATTGTTTTTTTAATTTTTGTTTTCTACAAAATATCATAAAATTAAAATAGAATGGGAAAATCTTAATGTATAAATCAAATTTATTTAAAAAGGGGACTAGAAAGTTTTCAGTGGTGGCAAAGAAAGCAAAACCAACCAAATTTCCATACATTTTTGAAATATTTTATTTAATATAAGTCGATGTATTGTAAATATTAATTATCGATATTCCTATAGGAGATCAGCAGCAACAGCGTCAAATGTTGGATGAACAAACCAAGGCAAGGATGGAAGCACAGCAGCAACAGGATGTGATGATCAGGCAGCAACAGTTGCTGCAACAGCAGCAGCAGCAAATGAGAATGGCACAGCAGCAACAGCAACAGATGCAGCAACAGCAACAGATACAGCAACAGTTGCGCCAATGGGAGCAATCAGCTGAACGTCAATGGGCGGATGAGAAAATGAAGATTGTGTTGCAGCAGCAACAGGCGGAAGAGCAGCGACAACAGATGGAGCAACAGCAACAACAGCAGCGACAATGGGCAGATGACAAGATGAAGACAATACAGCAACAACAGCAGCAACAGTTGGAGCAACAGCAGCAACAACAGATGCAACAACGCCAATGGGAAGCTGATGAGCAGCAGAAGATCCAGCAGCAACAGCAACAGGTGCAGCAGCAACAGATTGCTGAACGGCAATGGGCTGATGAGAAGATGCTGGCAATGCAACAGCAGCAGCAACAACAAGCGGAACAGCAACAGTTGCAGCAGCAACAGATGCGTATGGCCATAGAGCAACAGCAACAACAGGTGGAACAACAGCAGCAACAGATGGAAGAACAGCAGCAACAACAGCGACAATGGGCAGATGACAAAGTGCAGACAATACAGCAGCAACAGCAACGGCAAATGGAGCAACAGCAGCAACAACAGATGCAACAACGCCAATGGGAAGCTGATGAGCAGATGAAGATACAGCAGCAACAGCAACAGCAGCAACAGCAAACGCAGCAACAACAGCAGATGTTGCAGGCAATGCAACAGCAGCAACAGTTGCAGATGGAGCAACAGCAACAGCAACAACGTCAAGCAGAGACAACAGCAGAAGAAGAAGAAGAAGCAGCAGCTGAGGAACCCAAATTGGGTGAGGCTCAACCACAAATGCCCGAAATTGAGGGAAAGGCCCGACACAAAGGTAATCTGTATGGAGTATTTCCTAGACAAGATACTAACCTCTATTCGCATTCAGTCGATGTTTTGGGTTTGGGTGGCAATCATCACAAGAAGTCCAAGTCAAAGGGTGGACCGACCATTATTAATTACTATCAGCAAGTAAGACCACAATACCACTACCCTGTAATGCCCTCCAGTTATGGTACCAGCTATGGAGGCGGTGGTTATGCATCCAATGCCTATCATGGAGGTTCTGCCTATGGAGGATCTGGCTATGGAGGCGCCTACAGAGCTGCAGTTGGTGATGAGGCAATCGATTCCATGCTGCGCCAGCATCAAGTCTTGGCGGTAAGTTCAAGGCAGTAGTTGAGGAGTAACGAATTCAGCACACCCCTACAGCACACTCACAACCGAATTCCTCAAACGAATTTCAACAAATAATTACAAATAATTCCTGAAATAATAATCACAAAAAACACGACTAGCAAGCATGTTATTTGAAAATAAATATTAAGATACCAATATTAGGATTACCAAATATTATTTTTCAAAATTTTAAAGAGCAATAAGTGGAAAAATCGAACCAACAATACTTAATTTCTCTACACAATTTGGTGGTTTGCAGCCAAAATTTAATATCGTAAATCTTGAGACTTAAATGTGTTTTTGTCACTAGACTATTACCTCTTCACTAGAATTTGTTTGTTCTTTCTCTGATTTGTTTCCTATTTAAATTTCCAAATTATGCTTCCTTAATTTTGTTAAATTGAAATCTATGTCATTGTAATTCTTATAAAAATATTTGAAATTCGTATGAGGTTCTTTTACAAGCACCACACCACACCTTAGATTCACCACACCTTACATGCACCACACTTGAATCACATATGAATCACACATAAATTACACGTGAGTCACACAGGAATCACACAGGAATCACACATGATTCACACGTGAATCAGGCATGAACCATATATGAACCATATATGAACCACACATGAAATCACACGTGAATCACAGATGAATTACACATGAACCATACACATAAAGTAGCTTTGTCTCATGTCATTCATATAAGTTTCATCTTCTTCCTCCTCCACCTGCTCCGTGTGCTGTTCCTCATGTCATTAACAGGCGACGCATTTCAGACAATAAAACCCGATGACCAGATGAAGACCACCACAGCCACCGCAACACCACCAAGCCAACACGACACCACACTGACGACCGGCAGCCATCGCATACAGAAAAGGTTAGCACAATTCGTTAGGCATTTCCCTAGGTCATGCGGTTGCGGTAGCGCGAATTGCGCCTGCGGCAGCAGCTGTCGTTGTGGTGAGAAGAATCACCTGCAACAGCAACAGAAGAGATTCTGGGAGATTCCACTGGTACGTCACAGACGCAGCGCTGAACCAGAATATGGCACTTTGGAGACCATAGATGAGAGTTCTTTAAATGTGCTGCGCAAGGAATATAAATTGGGACTCAAGGAGATTACATTGAGTCCGGATGAGGACCCAGCAGAGGCTTTGATGCGCTACAATGCCGCCTCTATACGTGAGGCCTTAGAGCGAGCCAGTCAGGAACCGCTCGAGATCAGTGGCGATCAGTTGGCAGTTGGTGATGTGACCCAGGAGGAGGAGCAGGTATATGCCACAATGCCACAAGAGACAGATGTTGTTCAGCAGGAGCAAGTTACAAATTTACCACAACACGAAGCAGCCGGCAATGAGACAATTTCTGCGGCAGTACAAGAGGAGTTCAAGAAACTCTACGATATGATAAAGAGTCTTAAGGATCAGCTGGACCAGGCGCAGCAGAGTTTAAGGGTTTGCCAGAAGTCGGAGACAAGCACAAGTAACAGTACCGGTAGCAGTACCGGTAGCAGTACCGGTAGCAGTACCGGTATCAGTACCAGTAGCAGTACCAGTGGCAGTACCAGTGGCAGTACCGGTAGCAGTACCGGTAGCAGTACCGGTAGCAGTACCGATAGCACTACCGGCAGCAATACCGATAGCACTACCGTCAGCAGTACCGGCAGCAGTACGAGCAACAGCAGTACCACCGCAACCACTGAAGCAACACCGTCCAGCAACGCAATCGTTAGGGAAAAGATTACGGATATGGGTAGGGTAACTTTCGATGAGAAGAGCTGGGAGCGTCTTTTGGCCAGCAAAGGCTATGACACCAATTATCTGTCCAAGGTGCACAATCAACAATATGTCCAGGGCGATCAATTGCAGCTGGCCAAAACAGAATCTGGAGATTATAGCTATCAGGAATTGCAACCCTACGATCTGGAGAATAAAACAAAGCGTGCAACGGAAAATAGCACTACCAGCACCATAACAGAGAGAGCCAACGTGGCGCAGTTGCTCAACTCATTAGTGAATGAAGAGAATAATGAAAAGACAAGTGAATCGAATTTAAATTCGAATGATCTTTCAATCACAACAATGCCAACACCTTATGCAATGCGTGGTAAATTTGTGCGAAGGCGCAGTACCTCCTTCAGTTCTGGTTCCGATTCCGGTTCCGGTTCCCGCTTCAGAGTGCGCACTACACGTCAAGCAAAGGTAAAAACCCAATCAACTTCATCATCATCATCATCAGTGATGAAAAGCATGGAAAATACGTGCAGCACAAAGCTTGATCAATTAATCGATGTCTTAAACGAAATTCTACATATGCAGCTCCAGCGGGAGAAGGAGAGATCTAAATCGAACTCTACAATTCTACGAAGTAACAACAGCACTTCATCAAGCAAATCTACAAAGCGTCTACGCTCAAAACGTTTGCGACGCAAACCGAAAAAATCCTCCTCATTAAATTCCACAGCATCACATTAATCCTAGCATTAACTCTAGCATTAGTTCTAGCATTTACATCAATTCAAACATGCCACTCTGGTTCCGAAATATCAATATATTTTTGACAGATATTCGCACAGCAAATGCGCTGCTTCGAGTCGAGGCGCTGAGCACAAAATTTACTAATGTAGTTGTTAGTTGTTCTTGTAGAGCTCTGTTATAAAATGTGAGAAGAGTCTTGTTATTTATTTATTTTATTTAGAATTTGAGTAGAATTTAATGATAATCATTTTATTTAGTTTTTTTTTATTTATTTATTTATTATAATTTATATATCCTAGCGCTACAAGACAGAGCTTTTAGTCAAGATTGTTTCAATATTGCAACTCAGAGACTAGAAGAGCTAGAGTTATAATTAAATTTAACAGCCTTCATCAGGTTTACACTCGAACATTAACTTTATGATAAAACATATATGCAGAATATCTGTATTTATTATTTGCATATATTATTTAAATTTTGTTTACCAGCAAATTGCTTAATTTTAAATGATATCACTGAGATTTTTAGGTGCGAGTTCTTAATTAGGATAAAAGGATATATATTTTTATACATATATTTTTTTTATTTGTGAATATCTGTCAATAGTTTTGAAAAATTGGAAAGAGTGTGCATGTGAATTCATATGAGAAGGTTTCACTAATTTCGCTTTTTCATGCACGCTATTCATTTTCATTGCATACGCTGTCGACCATCAATCAGTCAATCACTATCTTCAGCATCAGCATCCGCATCCGCATCCGATTCAGCATCCGCATCTCGAGACATCTCCACATTTCGCAGCAATCCAGAGGATGTGAGCTCCGTAATGGGTTATAGCGATAGCTTGTTACGTCCTTACATGGGTCTTTTACCCTTGGAGCAGCCAAATGATCCTTGGACCCAGAAGGCCTTTAATCCACATCAACCGCTTTATAGCGGCGGTGGCAGCTTTGAGGCATATTTGAGACCACGTCGAGATACACACATTATGGCACAGAGTCATCAACTGTTGACACCTGGCATGTTGGAGCGATTGCTGCGGATTAAGGCCGAGTTTCAGCGACGTTTTCCGCACCTCTATCAGGGAATGCTCAATCATCACACGAATCGGACACGAGTCGTTGTTAAACCGCCGCTTCTCGTTCGTCTTTCCAACAACAACAACAACAACAAGGACTCGAAGGAGTCAAAGGAGTCGCAGGTCTATGAATTGGGTGCTGCCGAACGTGGACTCTTGGATGTGCCAAGTGTTGAGGTAACTAGCGAAAGGACTGACGAATTTCCATTGGAGAGGAATGTGAACAATAATAAAAACAAGAAGAAGGAGGACGAACAGGAAGATGAGGATGATTTTGACATCTTTCATTTCGATGATGAGGATAACGATGATAACGATCATATTCACGATATAGATAACGATAACGATAACGATGCTGATCCTCTTGATGACTAACTAATTGCTATATAATATTTATGTAATATATATACTCTAAATAAACGAAAAACTATAAATGTATGAAACAAAAATAAAACTCTATTTAATGCTTAAACAGGGAACACAAAATAAAAATTGATATTATCTAAATGAATTAGAAAATTCCCAGCTATAGTCACTTTAAATCATTTTCTTTTTAGCTAAGTAAAAAAAATATGAACAAGCTAAATTTTTATTTTTACTTACAACATTTATTGTATAAATATTATATATTTTTGTAGTATTTCGATTAGCCATATAAAAAAGAGAGTCTCCAATAAAGAATTGATTTTTCAGTGAGAAGGGTTTATTTAAATAACTTCAATTCTTGCTTATTAAGCGGACATATAACTTACTTCCCCAGGATGTAACGCCCAATTTTTAGTTCCTTTAATTATTAAATATGACCTTCTATACCTTTGGAAAAATTACTTCTTAAAGTAAATGGAATAAGCTTCATTACTTTTACAATTAAAAAAAAAACAATTACATTTTTAAAATTTTGTTTAAGTATTTTAAATATTTTTCCAAAGTGTTACTCTTTAAAGTAAATGGAATAAGTTTCATTACTTTTACAATTAATAAAAAAACAATTAAATTCTTTTAATTAATTTAAATATTTTAAATATTTTTCCAAAGTGTAACATTTCTCAAAAAAGTCCATTATCTAAGTTTTCATTACAATGCCATCATAAAAATATAATATTATATTATAATGAAAAGGAAAAATGCTCTTTTCAATGTTTAGTGAAATTAATTGTCATAAGTATAGTACACATTTTCCATATTATATTTATCATATTTTTGTTATACTTTAAAAGATTCTGATTCATTTAAGAAATATATTTATTTCCAAATGAATAAAACTGTTTAAGTTATTAAATTAATAATTATAATAAGAATAAGAAAAGTTTGCATTACATTTAATATTATAATTAAAATTAATGGCATTAGCATTGCTTTTTTTTTCAATGCTTAGTAAATTGTCGGTTTCATTATCCACACTTTTTTTTTCTTTTTTCATTGCTTTAAGCAATTATTAAGTAATGATAATGCTTAATTTACTCGTATGCACAATTCAGCTTATTAGGCGCATACATTAAAGAGATTTCCCCAGGGACTGTAATGGGGTGAAAGGCGGTGATTGTTGTGAGGGGCGTGAGGGGCATGAGGGGCGTGGCAAGGCTAAGACGTCGGCCCGAAAACTAGAAACCAAATGCTGTCAGTTGGCAATGAGGCGGCAAGGAGTTGTCATGTGTCAAATTGTTGTTGTTGCTGTGTTGCAGTTGCACCTGCAACTGTTGTTGTTGTTGTTGCTGTTGTTGTTGTTGCAGTGTCAGTTTGCGGTGTCATCGCTGGACATGGTGTCAGATTCGGTGTCTGTATCTGTATCGGTATCGGTATCGGTATCGGTATCGGTGTCGGTATCCCTGGCACTGTCCCAGGTGCTGCAACAGTCGGAGATGTCCGAATGTCACACACTTGATGTTCATGTGGAGTTCAGTGCGTTGTCATCGCGTCGACATTTGTTAGAGTTGTTGGAGGAGCTGCTCATCCATCAATCCCAGTCCCAACCCAATGGTAACCCATCTGAATTCCAAATATTCATTAAGGAATTACAGTAACAAAACCAAGTGCAGGTTTTTCAATGCCTATTTAATGTGTTTAATAATTAAATATATTACAGATTAGTTCAGGGACTGTAAACATTATAAGTTTTATTATAAAACTCAAGAACAATCATTATTGTATGAGTTTTATTATATTACTTATGATGACTCAAGAATAATCAATATTTTTGATTCAATAAAATAAAACTCACAAAATAATGATTATTTCATGAGTTTTATTTTATTGAATCAAAAATAAAACTTAAGATGTTATTTTGACCTGTTAAATTTGAGTTTTATTTTGGATAGTGTATTGATAGGTATATTTGGAATAAATTAAGGAATATTTGAGCAACATTTTTTTTGGGTAAATAGTTCAGAAGAAAATAGGATTTAAGCTTTTTCAGTTTTTGCTTAAAATAATACATATAACTAATACATATAATTAATAATTAATCAATTACAATCAAGTTATAAGTTTTTATAAAAGATTACTCTATTTTCTTTTAGAAAAAAATTACTTTTCAACAAAAAAAAAATGGTTTTTTGTTGTAAAAACTACATTCGAAAATTCATTGTTCATCAAATTCGTCAAAATTCATTTTCGTTCACTAGAGACGCCTTAACAAAATACATATAATCACGAAATAAAACTAAATTAGAATTATTTTAAAATTTTTCTCCAATAGAAAATAGTGCAAATATAATTGCCAATAATAATCCACTTCGCTTGGATATCATTTAAACTGAAATAAATTTCGTTAAAAATGAAAAGCCATATATAGCACTATATGCGGTAGAGGGTTAATTAGAATATCCAATATTCATTTGCCAAATTCTTGTATTCAGAGTAATATTTGCCTCCATTTGAATAGGGAGTCAACCCATCCGGCTGTCCAATCAGGTGCAACTGGCGTATAAACCGTATAAGCATGCGGTTCTCCTGCTTGTCGACGACATTCACGCTTTGCGTCGCCTCTACGCCGGACAACGTGCCACCAGCAATCTGTCGTATACGCTCATCTACATGTTGCAACCGCAATCTGCTCTCGTCATGCAACTTCTCTGGCAACTGAGTGTGCTCAATGTGGGACTTCTACGTCCGCATCCGGAAAATGCTCAACTCTTGGAAATGTTGAGCTATTTTCCGTATAAATATGATTGTCATCGAATCCGCGCCAGTGTTGTCAATCAGTTTCAGCTGCCTTTGGCTAAATGGTCCACAACTGGCTTTTTTCCCGCCAAATTGGGCAACTTTTATGGCTGTACGTTGACCTGTGCCACCTGGCCGGATATGCCCTATCTCGTCCGACGTCCCGACGGCGCCTTTGTCGGCATCGAGGGTGCTCTGCTCCAGTTCATGGCCGACAATCTCAACTTCTCCGTAGGCATCTATTGGCTGAACAAATCGCAGGTACGCGACACTTTCAACGACTCCGGCTGGATATTCGAACAGGTGCGTCCACTATTCGGAATAATATATAGAAATTACAATATACAAATTATTTCTACATTTTTCTTTAAATATATAAGAAAATAACTATTATTTTTTAATCATAAAAATAATTATATTTTTAGTTCTAACCCTAAGATTAGTCTATTAAATAAATACAAAATTTTATTTATAGCGGCAGAATGTATATAACAGGCAAAAGGGGGCGTGACAGACCCCCAAAGTATATATATTCTTCATCAGGATCAACAATTAAGTCGATTGAGCCCTGTCCGTCTGTCTGTCTGTCTGTCTGTCTGTCCGTCCATCTGTTTGAACGCGTCGATCTCAGACACCATAAGAGCTGGAGACTTCAAACTTGGTATTTAGGTTCCTGGATACCATAGGCAGATCATGTTTGTTTTTATTTTTGGATCGGACAACTATATCATATAGCTGCCATAGGAACGATACATCAATGAAGTTTTAGTATGAAAAGATTCTTCGATTTTTGAGATATCTCAACCATTCTTACACGATATACAATTGGGCTGGTATTATACAACCTGCCCAAATTTGATCCAAATCGGACCACTATATCATATAGCTGCCATAGAGACGCTCTGTCGAAAATCTAATTTCAGTATGAAAAAGTTTTTTGTTTTTTGAGATATCTTAACCAAACTCATAGAATATGCTTTTAAGTTGGTGTTATTTATCCTGACCAAATTTGGTAAAGATTGGTTTCCTATATCATACAGCTGTCATATCGATCAAAAATCAACTTTTCGTACAAAGTACCTGGGCACAGGGTATCCTACTGTCGAGCGTGCTATTGTTGATGTTAATAATGTTTGATATTTTTAAAAATTAGACTATTATTGTTTTCATTAATATCACGAAATGAAAATATCGTAACTAAACAGTTGTATTATTTTTTAACATGTCAATATTTCATTGGTCATATCAATTGTATTCCTATCTCATATTTCCTATGAAAGTGCGTCATCTGTGTGAGTCCAACCAAAAATTGCTCGAGTTACAAATCAGTGAAATGACCAGAAATATACCAGAAGTAACGAAGCCGCTCATTTTGATTTGCATGAACAAATTGACTGAATTTTGAATCGAGTAAATCGTCAGTAAATCCAGCTTCCTTGGCAACACGTATCATTTGGGTAGCCCTGGTCTCGAATGCTGCCAGTCGATCTGTCGCGAGATCTATCCATTTTTGTTTTGTGTCGGAGTAGGCACCGTTCGTAGATTCGTCCAATCGCCTTAGTACTTTAGTCGGATGTCTAGGTTCCAGATTAGTGGATTCAAAAATAAGTTCACTCAATGTGTCGGCATCTAAAGAACTTATATCTCGGGAACTCCATCGATCGAGAAATTGTTGCCATTTATGAATTTCCGTTTGATCTGCAACTTTGTTGTCAACAACTAATTTGAACACTGTCAAAATCCACTTGGCCTTATCTTGATTAAGCACGAAATAAGTCTCTTTAACAATCTCTTCCAATTCAACCTTTAGATTCTTGATCCTGTTGGGAGCAGCTCCCACAAGGATCAGAAGAGGAAGACTCAACGCGATGAAAAGTATGAAACGCATTTCGAAAATTTAAATAGCGAACTAAAGACGGAACCCAATTGAAACATATTTTATATGCACGATTTGAGCTTATCAAAATGAGACCAAATTCACTAGAATTAATAATACATAAATAAATAAATAATACATAAATCAACATGTACACTGATTAAAAAAATTGCTCAACAACTTGAAATATTAATGCATTGATTTGTTTTATAATTTTGCAAGCACTTAAAAATAATAAAACGTAAATTTTTAATTTTTTTTCAATATACTTTAAAGTTAAAACAAACATCAATTTTTAGACCCCGTACTAAAAAAATGTATAGGGGTTAAAAAAAAATTTGTAACGTAACAGATAGAAGAAGGCGTGGCAGACCTCTTAAAGTATATATATTCTTAATCAACATCAATAGGCGTGATATAGGTAAGTCCGTCTGTTTTTCGCATTTAGTTGTCTTGTTGTCTCTACAATTGCCTTTCAGTATTATCAGCATGACACATTTTGAGGCCTTCAAAGGTTGTTTTTGTGATTCATTGCGATTTCAAGCAGATGTTGAAACTAATTATTTTTATTTTCAAAATTAAAAGCAAATATTTCATAAAAATTGATTTAAAGATTATAAAGTTAATTTATACATATGAAATTTACTCAATTCAAGTTAAATTGGAAATATTTGTATATTTATTATATCTCAAAACATTTTATTTGCGTTTCAAATGCTGGCAGAAAGTTGTATTTAATTTAATTTGAAAATTATACATTATTGCAATTTAATAGAATTTACAGTCAAAATTGTTAATTAATATTCTCGAGTTACAAATCAGTGAAATGACGTTATGTACGAAAGATAAACAATATATGATGCCAAATCACTTCGAAGACAAATAATTCACAATACTTCTGAAGTAATCAATCCGCTCATATTGATTTGCCTGAACAAATTGACTGAATGTTGAATCGAGGTAATTGTCAATAATTCCAGCTTCCGTGGCAGCACGTATCATTGGGGTAGCCCTGGTCTCGAATGCTGCCAGTCGATCTGCACGGAGATCTTTCCATTTTTGTTTTTTTTCGGAGTAGGCACCGTTCGTAGATTCGTACAATCGCCTCTCAAATTCTCCAAAGTCACCTCTAGGATCAAGACGATCTGCTTGATGTAAAAGTTCTCTCAATGTGTCGGCATCTAATGAACTTATATCTCGGGAACTCCAACGATCGAGAAATTGTTGCCATTTATCAATATCCGATTGATTCACAACCTTGTTGTCCACAACTAATTTGGCTATTTCCAAAAGCATCCTAGCATCATCTTGTTTTATCAGCAAATCGGTCTGAACAGTAATCTCCTTAAAGTCATTCCAGAACTGTCTGGTCCAGGTTGGAGCAGCTCCCACAAGGATCAGAAGAGGAAGACTCAACGCGATGAAAAGTATGAAACGCATTTCGAAAATTTAAATAACGAACTAAAGACGAATCACCATTGAACCGTCTTATATACCATTTGATTGTCAAAATTACATAACATGGGTATTTCCAAAATTGCGATTTGAGTAAAAAATCCCATTTTATATAAATTAAAATATTTTGGAAACGCCCCAATAAAAATTCGCATTTAGTTGTCTTGTGGTCTCTACAATTGCCTTTCAGTATTATCAGCATGACACATTTTGAGGTCATCAGAGGTTGTTTCTAATGTTCCAAACAGATGCCGAAATAGCATTAAATTTTATTTCAATACACATAAATAAATTACTTTTTATTTTATACATTAAAACATTTCATTTCCGTTTGAAGACGAGCCGGAAAATAAATTCTTATTTCATTTTAAAGTTTAAATTTATATCAAATTTATATTTTAATTCAATAATTAAAATATTGAGCTCATGATGAAACTTGAAAAAATAAATTCTGACAGTAGCAACAGAATAAATTCAAAAATAGTTTTTTTTTAACGGATTTAGTGCTCGCTGGGTATAAAAATATGAATAAGCTGAAATTAATTTTTTGTTTGTAAAATAACAGTTCTGTTATCTGAAATTATAAAAATATATTCTTATTTCAATGCGTTTGTATAACAGATTTTTAGGAGCGCAGATTATGCACTCGGAGGTTTCCACTACAAACCCAGGGATGGAGGCGCTGCTAATGAGATGCCCTATTCCCAATCGACGTACTACTTCATGAGTCACATTATGCTGGTGACGAATCTACCCAGTGCCTATTCGGCATATGAGAAACTCGCGTTTCCCTTTCATCCGCATTTATGGCAGGCTATCGGATTTATTCTGGCATTGAGCTACCTTCTGATATGGGTGTATCAGCTATGTTACCGAACGTATTCCCAGGTGAGAAACTTTAATGAATCAAATAATCATTATTTTTAAGCACAAGAAATAAAAATCATAAATTATCATTATTTCTTCAAGAATAGTTTCATAATAAAGATTTCAAATAATGATTGTGTTTTAAATATTTTATTTAAAATTATAATGATTACAGTTCCTTATAATGAATCTTTAATGAAATAAATAATTATTATTTTTAAGAACAAAAATTAAAACTCGTAAAATCATGAGTATATCTTCAAAAAGAGTAAAATAATAAATTTTAAAAATAATGATTATGTTGTACATTTTTTAATAAAGCTTATAATGATTACAGTCCCTGCTAATGATTCTTTAATGAACCTGCTCTGCTTATTAAACCATTATATTATTTCTTAAAGAATAGTATAAAAATAAAATTTTAAAATAATGATTGTGCTATGAATATTTTATTTAAAATTGTAATGATTACAGATTTTGATAAAGAATCTTTAATGAAAGAAATAATCATTATTTTGAAGCACAAGAAATAAAAATCATAAAATAATCATTATTTCTTCAAGAATAGTAAAATAATAAAAATTAAAAATAATGATTATGTTGTACATTTTTTAATAAAGCTTATAATGATTACAGTCCCTGCTAATGAATCTTTAATGAACCTGCTCTACTTATAAAACCATTATATTAATTTTTCAAGAATAGTATTAAATTAAAAATTTAATATAATGATTGTGTTGGGAGTATTTTATTTAAAATTATAATGATTACAGATCCTGATAAAGAATATTTAATGAAAGAAATAATCTTTATTTTTAAGCACAAGAAATAAAAATCATAAAATAATCATTATTTCTTCAAGAATAGTAAAATAATAAAAATTAAAAATAATGATTATGTTGTACATTTTTTAATAAAGCTTATAATGATTACAGTCCCTGCTAATGAATCTTTAATGAACCTGCTCTACTTATAAAACCATTATATTAATTTTTCAAGAATAGTATTATAATAAAAATTTAATATAATGATTGTGTTGGGAGTATTTTATTTAAAATTATAATGATTACAGATCCTGATAAAGAATATTTAATGAAAGAAAAATTCTTTATTTTTAAGCACAAGAAATAAAAATCACAAAATAATGATTATTTCTTCAAGAATAGTAAAATAATAAAACATATTGATTATGTTGGAAATTTTTTAATAAAGCTTATAATGATTAAAGTCAATGCTAATGAATCTTTAATGAACCTGTTCTACTTATAAAATCATTTTATTATTTCTTCAAGAATAATATACTTAATAATAAAAATGTAAAATAATTACTTTGTTGTAAATATTATAATAAAACTTATAATGATTG
The DNA here is from genome assembly GCA_951394115.2 of Drosophila phalerata. Classification (NCBI taxonomy): domain Eukaryota; kingdom Metazoa; phylum Arthropoda; class Insecta; order Diptera; family Drosophilidae; genus Drosophila; species Drosophila phalerata. Next base: position 48,447,698 of record OX596006.1, on the reverse strand, counting down.
CCGTCCCAGCTAATCAATCTTTAATGAAAGAAATAATCATTATTTTTAGGGACAAATATTAAAAGTCGTAAAATAATGATTATATCTACAAAAAGAGTAAAATAGTAAATATTAAAAATAATGATTATGTTGTTAAATTGTTAATACAAATTTTAATGGTTACAGTGATTGCTAATGAATGATTAATGAACCGGTTCCACAGCATTCTTACTATCAGCTGCTGGTGCTGAGCATGGGAGGAAATCTTCAGGCATCGGAGCTGCCTCAACGTTCCTCAACTCGGCTGCTGCTCGTGACATGGTTACTCTGGACTTTCCTCCTGAGGAGTGCCTATCAGTCGGGCATGTATCAGCTGCTGCGACAGGATACACAGCGTAATCCTCCCCAGACAATAGCCGAGGTGCTCTCACAGCGCTATACGATCCAATTGGTGGATGGAAATGCGGATCGTTGGCTGGAGAGTCTTCCCGAATTAAGAACACAGCAATTGCGACATTTGGAAGCCAGTGAATTGCAATCGTTTGGCGGATTGGCGGAGAGTAGCGGAACCTCTCAACGTTTGGCAATTATTACACCTCACGAGTATTTCGGATATTTTCGCAAGGTGCATGCGATGAGTCGAAGATTGCATCTGGTAAAAGAGCGCATTTTCACCCAACAATTGGCGTTTAATGTCCGTAGATATTCGCATCTGGTTGGCGTACTCAATCATCAGATAATGCTGGCCCATTCCCATGGTTTCCTCGAGCACTGGACACGGCAATATGTCAGCGCTGTCGACGAGAGGGACGAGAGTATTTCCAGAATTTCAGCCATACCCTATGACACTCTGGATGGCTTACGACCCGATGATGCTACTGATCCCGATTTCGATATACCCCCGTCCAAGTTGAGAGTCCTCTCGCTCACCGAATTGGCCGCTTTGTTCTGGCTAACACTCTGGGCCCATTTGGTCGCCATTTGTGTCTTTGCTCTCGAACTCTTGATACATAAATAATGCTCAATTTCGCAGTTTTAATTAAATTACTTCATAATCGAGTCGAGAGCAAACAAGTTAAAACACTGCACAAGAGCTGCTCGACCGCTAGATGCCCAGTACATAAATCACGGGCAATATTATATCACTTTTTCGAAAACTTCACAGCTTCATAACTTTGTCAAAATTGGAAAACATAGTTTTTTCCATCACACTCCATTTTTAATATACTTTTGATCATTGTCCATTTTTTCAAAACTATTTTCAAAACTTCAACCTGTCATAACTTTGTCAAATCTCAACCGATTTTCATGCGAAATTTAAATTTGATCATTCTTTGACCTCTAATTTAATTCTGCATCTAAATTGAAAAATATTATTTTTTTTTCATACCTTTCAATTCTTTTCCCTTGACACTTTATCAAAAACCTCAAAGCATCATAAACTTTGTTAAATCTTAACTAATAATCTCTGATATCATTGTGTTTATACCAAGGCTGAACCGAACCGGTTCTACGAGGTTCGGTTTGGGTTTTTAAGCGACCTAAACCGGATTATGGGCCGAACCCTTCAAATTATTTACTTTGAAAACCCGAACCTTTCTAAAATAAAATAATCGGTTCGAAAAAAAAAAAATTACATAATTTTATGATTTTCTAAAATTATGCAATTATTTGAAACTTTGGATTAAAATAAGACATATTTAAATCTTCAAATAATTTTTAATTAACATCAAAATTTGATTTCCTTAAAATAATAAATTAACTAGATCAAAATAGAGAGAAAAATGTATAACAATAAAAATATTTTTTTTTGTATGAAATTGAACCAAGGTTCCTTAAAATAATAAATTAACTAGATCAAAATAGAGAGAAAAATGTATAACAATAAAAATATTTTTTTTTGTATGAAATTGAACCAAGGTTCGAACCCAAACCTTGGGTTCAGGGGGTATGTAAACCAATTCGCGAACCGAACCGATGTCTTGCTCTATTTTGGAGGTTTGCAGCCTTGGTTTACACTGTCCAATTAGCAATGCCACTAACTGATACACCCTGTTCGCTTGTATACTTTTGGGTACTGGGCAAACGAGTGAAAATTTCGTAATATTTGCAGCTTTCTAGCGATAGTTTCAAGCATTTTGCTGCTCGTATCGTTAGAACGCAAAACGTTTTATCTAAAAGCGATAAATTTGCAAAATCAAAAAAACTGGCAAAAACCTCCCCAAAAGCGAATCCCCCCTCCCTCTCTCCGTAGTTGTTCACATTCTCTTTCTCGCACACTCTCAACGCCGCATAAACATCAATTCTTTTCCCTTCCTCTCTTCCTCTTTCGTTCCTTCCCTGTGCTGACAATCCTTGGAAGGCAACAGGATTCCATGCTGGTTACATTCTGTGACACTCTTTCGATACTTTTCCAGCGCTGTGCGTGTTTCAACACGAATTCGAATAGTTTTGAGTTGTTATTTGGCATGAATTTGACATAAATTTCATAACAAATTTATAATGTGAAAAAAAAACTTTGAAAATTTCAAAATTAAATTATAAATTAATCGTCAAAATTTATTAAAATTAACTAAAAGATATAATATTTAAGTTAAGTAAATGTATTGCAAATTGAGTTTAGAAAAATATCTTTAAATATAAGTATAATATAAATTCTGTCATAAAATTTGGAGAAAGGTTTTCTCAAGTTCGAAATCTATGAGAAACCTCACCAATAAATTCTAAAAAAAACCGATGGAAATAAACTAAACTTAAATTTATTGTTCTTTGTAATTTGAAACTGAAATAGTTATTCTTATAACAATATTTGTTTTAGCTTAAAAATCAATTAAATTTTTCAAGAAAAAAAATATAGTTTTTTAAATTATAAAGGCAACTATCGAATGACTCACGAGTTCAACTCTATTCGGTTAACCCAATTGTCCCTCCCAATGTGTCCTGTGCTGTGTGCTTTGAGCGTTGAGCTGCTTTGCTTATCGCCTCGCACATTTGCGCTTTTCCCCCAAAAATTTTCCCCATATTTTTTTTTTTTTTTTTTTTTTTTTTTTGTAGCTGTAATGGGCATGACGTCGCCTTAGCATTCAGCATATCCAGCATCCAACTCCTAACTATAGCTATAGTTATAGCTAGTAGCGCCAAGTAGTCAACGACATTCACATCGACGCCGCGTTGTCATTATACACTGATCAAAAATACATCTGTACTTGAAATTAAATATTTGTGTTGTTACTATGAAAACTTTATAATCATTTGATTTAACTAGACACAAATATATATATATATATATATATATACATATATATATGACTTTTTATAATTTATTTTTTCTTACCATTTTTAATTATTTAATTAAGACAAGAGTCACTTTTTCTAAATGTCAAATGTCTACTAAATATAGTAAGACCAACGGAAAGTTTCGCATTAAGTTTAAAATATATTTTAAACAATCACAAAATTAAAATTAATTGATAAGTTTCATATTATATTTGAATGTCATGTTTGAATATATTATTTGTTTATTTAAATATTTGGTTAAATCATAAAAATACAATATTTTTCGGATTCAATTAAGAATTCTTAATGGGTTCCTGTTCACATTATATTCATACTTTCTGATTTAAATTATTTATTTTTATTATGACTTCTATTTATTTATATGTCGGTATTAAAAACATAGATTTAAGTGTACAGATTTTAAATAAAGAAAAAATATGTATTGTGCAAAACTGTAGGTAAAAATAGATTTACATTTAAATTTTTTTTCTCTCTGTGTAGCTGAAGAATCAAGTAAATGTATTGAACTTAAGCTCATTGCCTTTGCCTTTGAATTTGCTTTTGCTTTTGCCTGCATTGTCGTTCTTCTCTTCTCTGTCTCTTCGTCTCCCCACTCTCTTCCCTCTTCTTCCCTCTTCTTCCCTCCCTGAAACACACACTTGGAAGCTGTGGCTCATCGCTCGCTTTCTCTTTAATATGAGAATGCTGCGCTGTTTAGCAAAAAACTTTATGCAATTCCTTTTATAAAATGTTTCATTTTTTTTATTCTTGCTTGGCCTGCATCATTTACAGTGAGACATCGAGAAGACGCAACGAGTGAGTAGAGTTTGACAAAGCAGCGGGTAAACTGTGACTAACATAATGAGTTAGAGATGAGAACGAGTCGAGAATAAAGTAGAATGAAAATAAGAATACAAAAAATTAACTGATATTTAATGAACCTAAATTTGACAGACTTACAGATCAAAATTTTTGAAAAACCCCCATTATAGCACTATTAAAACGTCTCAGCTATGTTGTCTACAAATTTCCGCTTTCTACGTCAGACGTCACAATGAGTCAGTGAGTCAGTTAGTGAGTCAGAGCAAAGATTTATTTATATTAAAATTAATTATGCAGTGCCATAAGCAAAACTGCGGTTAAATTATATGTTATACAATTTTATAAATATCAACAATATAAATATAAGATTTAAGGCTTATTTTAAATACAAACTACATATTTTTAAGATCAAATATTCAATTCAAAAACTAAGAACGAAATTCAAATTGTGTAAAACTATAACCGATGTCGTTAAATTCGAAAGGCTCAAATGTGACCTTTAACATTGGATGCGTGAACTGTAAACGAATTAGTTCGTCATCTATATGGGTGTGAAAATTGATGGTTAGGGGAGTAGATCGCTTATTCATAGCAATTTCCATAGAGTGCCTGCTTAAATTATGAGTATCTTGGCATAGCTCGATATCAAAGATGTTTAAGACTTTCAGAAATGGGCAACGGGTGACCATTTTCCAAATTTTAAATTGATTATTTCGAGAATAGTTTATAGACATTTTCTCAATATTATAAGCATGCTTTCTAAGTGCATATTTAAGATTCCGAATACTGTGATCGATCATTGTCAGTTTTCGAAGTTTGGGTAAGCACACAAACTTGTTGAAACGGTATTCATCTATATTTCCATCATCATTTATATTTCCAATTGTCAGCTCCTCCAGCATCTGCAATCCGTCAAATTTATGAAAAGTATCAACTTCATAAAATGGGCTATAAAATTGGCACAAAATCAGTTTGCGCAAATTCTTCCAATTGTCCAGGAGTATTATATCAATATCACCAGAAGACTTTAAATTATTCACTGCTGGAAATAGTGTAGCCATTAATTGTATTACCGTATTCGCATTGAACTCGAACTCTTTATCTTTGTGCAGCCTGTAATCCAGGCATTTCATTTCCGGAAACTTGTAGTCCGTCCAACAGTGCAGTCTATACGGCGTAACATCGTATAGCGTCAATTGTTGAACCGTTGAACAAATACTGGAGAGAAAATCGTGCCTTGCTTCGGGTTTGAAATCGAAGAAACGAAAGTCCGTGTCATTCAACGAATAGATTCGCTGATGTTGCCAGACATAACGAATATTGAAGTTTAAACGACTCAACTGATCGTCTTTGTTGGCCTCCAATAAGTTGAATTGATCTCTCAACTCTAAATACTTAATTATTTGCAGTTGACAATCATCGTTGAGTGTATCCATTTTGAATAAACGAATTAATCTTGAATGTGAAAAACAAACAACTCGTGTTGTTTCTTCGACAGATTTGGTGATATTGATTTTGAAAGTAAAGCTTTATTTAGTGCATACTAATAATGAAGAGCTTTATTGCCTGACACATACGAAATATTATAATGCGGTAAAAAAAGCTGCGCTGAATTTAATAATAGTTATAAAGTTCTTGTTTTTACCGAATGCTGTTATTTAAAGATCGAAATTTAAATTCGATTTCCTCGAGATATCGCTTTTTTAAATTATAACACTGTCTGTAAGTAAATGAGTTTTATTTTCGAAATTTTATAAATGAATTGTAAGTTTATTTTTTGAACGAATTTTCCCTTATACGTGACTAGATTTCTTGGGCGTCTTTCAACTATCGAGTATCAAGTGGAGGCGATAACAGTTACAAATGAGCAAAAGTAGCGAGTAGGTTATGAATGTGACGAGTTCAACTATTCATCTACAAGTGATTAGAGTATATGACTCTAAATGAGTTAGTTTTAAAAAACAACAGGTAAAGAAATAAAGTGTGAGGAGAACAGCGAGCAGCTAAATCAATTAGCGAGTAATGATTACGATTTTATTAAGCTGCGGAAATTTACAATTTTATTTTACTTATACTCATGTTACGAGTATAACGTAAGAGCTGGAACAGCAACGAGTGACGTGTAAACTATAAATGAATGACGATTATTAAAGCAGCGAGTTGCGAGTGATAAATATACAGCAGCAGAACAGTGATTAACGAGATAACGACAATAAGAGACAATTAAACCAGTCGACAACAGCGAGTGTAAGTGAAAAAAATTAAGTCTGCGAGTAGCGAGTGGAAAATCAGCGGTTGAACAGCAAGAGCAGCGAGTAAATATTTATATAACAAGATATAGACAATAAGTGACAACTTAACGAATACAATGTAGCGAGTGATGAGTAAGTTGCAAGTTAAAATACAGCGATTGGCGAGTAGAAAAATAGCGACTAGAGAATGGAATGGAGCGAGTGGAACATCACAGGTTGAACAGCAAGAGCAGCGAGTGGCGAGTAAAAAATATACAATTGAGCAGCTAGAACAGCGAGTAACGTAAAAACGACAATAAGAGACAATTAAACGAGTCGACAACAGCGAGTGTAAGTGAAAAAAATTAAGTCTGCGAGTAGCGAGTGGAAAATCAGCGGTTGAACAGCAAGAGCAGCGAGTAAATATTTATATAACAAGGTATAGACAATAAGTGACAACTTAACGAGTATAATGCAGCAAGTGATGAGTAAGTTACAAGTTAAAAAACAGCGAGTGGCGAGTAGAAAAACAGCGACTAGACAATGAATTTCTTACGAAATTATCTAGCGAGAAAAACGCAGTGAATGATATTAATGTGGGGAGCATGCCGATATGCGAATTAAGCACGCAGCTCAACTTTTTTATATCCTTGACTAGCTTGACGCTGGCAGAGGAAAAGACTGTCGCGACTGGAAGCTGAAGAAGAAGCAGAAGCTGAAGCTGAAGCTGAAGCTGAAGAAGAAGCAGAAGCAGAAGCATCTGAACTCGTCCGGACAACTGCTGTCGATTGGCTGTGGCAATACTTTGGCTCGTTTGGCAATGAATTTTTATGGTGCGACATTTACGCTACGAGCGATATTAAAGATGAGGGGAGTAATAAGGGGAAGTGGATAGATAGGGGGGGGTTATTCAGGGGAGGAATAAGGCGAGACAAGGCGGCAACAAAACAAATATATTCATGACAAGATTATGTGGCAAGCCGACAGCGAGTGCACTTAAAAATTAGAGTTGGGCTCTAAAAAAAAGCCAGTTGAGTAAAAAGCAGGATAAAGGAGCAGACAGCGGGAAAATGACGGCTAGGTAACCGGTTTATCAGCCACAATTGTGACAACGACAACGACAACGACGACTACAGACATGACAACTGGCAATTTCCGGTCGCGGAATTGCAGCTAATTAGATAATCAACACAATTATGGCACGAGATAAAGCGAGCAACCCATTGACGAGGGCATAACCAGGACATGGTCAGGACGGAAGTGAAGCAGACACCAGTCGAAAGCTTCAGACAACGCCAGACAACACACAGCATAGCAATATTCCATCTACCATCTCCCATCTCTTATCTCACAGACACTCTGACTCATCCGTCGCACATGGCGTATGCGTAATCAAGTAGCCAACTCAACCAGACACCTTAATGTTTATATTTCCTAAAAACTATAATTATTCAATATAGATTACTTCTTCAGAATTAGTCGTATTTTCTGCATTATTAATCAAATTTCAATTGATTTTTACAAATCATAGTTTCACTAATTCATTTAAAATTTTTACTATAAATGAAAAATAAATAAATAAAAAATATAAGAAGTTGATTAAAACTGATAATTTGAAATTTAAAATTTTGAATTTTCCAATATCCTATAGGGGAACCCTTTACATCGAAATCTATAGCTCGACCTTAAGCCAACAAATATTTTGAACGATATTAAAAATATTTGTATGCAGAAAGAATTAAAATTTAACTTCTTTTTCGAATTGTTCATGATTTTTTGACTCCGTACTTAAAAAAAGTACAGAGGTTTATTGGATTTATTTTAACGAAAACGTGCGTAACGGGCAGAAGTATATATGTTCTTGATCAGCTTTAATAGTCGAGTCGAAATGGCAATGTCCGTCTGTCTGTCTGTCCGTCTGTCTGTGTGAACACCTAGATCTCAGAGACTATAAGAGCTAGAGACACCAAACTTGGCATGTAGTTTCCTCTATATTGCAGACACATCAAGTTTGTTTCTGTTTTGGATCGGACCACTATATCGTTTAGCGCCCATAGGAACAATCAGTCGAAACTCAAATTTTTTTTTTTTTTCGATCTTATTACTAGAAAAAAAATTAAAATTTTGCTTACAATGACTTTACAACCTACCCTCGTATATATGTCAACTTTTTCCATTTTAAATAATCACACAGAATTCACGTAGGTTGGAACATTAGTATATTTTCGAAAGTATCGAAATTAAAAGACTGAAAATAACGAAATTCTTTTAAGATTTTTGATTCTCTTTTCCGCATTTCTTGAAATCCCAAGTGCGATAATCCAATGGGCAGACCCAATGATTTTTCAGCCAGCGCGAAATGCAATGCAAATGGAAGACATGAGAACAGGCTCCAGTTGCCTCAGGACACATCTCGTAGAGCTCCTTGATGTGAGTTCCCTTCTCGGCCTGGCAATCGATGCACAGATCCTTCACATGATTGCGACAGATGGCACAAGTGTCCTTCTGGATACCAGAAACAACTCCTAATTGAGATACAATTCAATATATATGAAATCTATATAAATATAATGATTAGAAGACTTACTCCAGGACCAGAGAGCCACGGCATTCCACTGCGAGAAAGCGAAAAGAGGTTTATTATTATATTATATAATATTACAATTCCAATTATACAATCTCAAATTTTGGTTGAGATATCTTAGAACTTAAAACCGTTTTTCATAAGGAAGAAACGTTCCTCTCACAATAAATTTGTCTTAGCTATGCTGTGGTAAAATTTCAGTCTTGTAGGTCTTACTGTTTCAACTCCACAATGATCAGTCAGTCAGTGAGGACCAAGCGGTCTTAGATACAAATGCATATTGATTACATATACTCACATTCATGACATTGTTGTTGTTGTTGAACTCTTCGTCATTTGCGTCGGCCATTTTACGTGGTTTTAAGTATTTGGAAATTGGATGAAAATTTGTTTTCTTTCCGATTAGTTTTTTGAATAAAAGTTTTATTTTTTGGAGAGTGAGAAGTATACTGTCTCATCAAGCAGAGAAATGTATTTAAAAATGTAAGCTCTCCAGATTACTATGTTGCTAAATGACAGTAATTTCATAGCTACGAAGTTTGAAATTAAAATAAACGATTTTACAAAATATACAATAGTAAAATCAAACTAAACAAATATATTTTTATATATATATTTACAAAAAAGAAATCTCTAATCAAATATAATGTAATAGTAAAAATATATATTTTACTGAAATGTTTTTTTTTTATCTTGTCTAAAATAAAATATAGCAAATTTTATCGATATTTAATTTGAATTTTTTCTTAAGGAACACAAAATTTAAAATTTAATAAATACTATAAATTTAATTTGATTTGTAGTGTGAAAACATTTACTAGACATATGTATTAATTTTTAGTGGAAAGCGTCTATTAATTAGCTGCATTTAAGATGCATATTTATCGATAACTGTGGCAGGCAGTTCATTGAACCTAACGGACAGATGACAGCACTGGATCGTTAAAGAGGAACCGTTGAATGGAAATTAAGAGGACTGCATTCCGTTAGCTTATTAACGCTTGCATTTCGTGTTTTATTGAGTTCATCAATATTATTATGATTATTATAAGTGTTGTTGTTGTTGTTGTTATTGTATAATGATCATCATGGTTAATATCCTGTGTCAACTGTGTGTTCTGTGTGTCCATTCCATTTGCATTTTTGCAATTATTTCAATTAAATCGACAAAAGAAACGTCTGGCCCCAAGGCAAGGAAACACAGTGCTGGCAAAAAGGCTCAACACAGCTCACTCTCAGCAGCGACGTCGACAGAGGCAGAGGCAGCGACTGAGGCAGCGACTGAGACGGCGACCGGCTGCGTTTGTCGAATATAATTTCCTCGTGCCGGATGTGACAATGAATACGCATTAATAAGTACACACACACACACACACAGACACACACACACACACACACACACACACACACACAGACACACACACCAACACACACTTTCGTTATACCTTTGTGTGTATTAAATTTTTGCGCTCACCGTGCATTCTTTTGTGTCTGTCTGTCTGTCCGTCCATCTGTCCGTCTGTCCGTCCGTCTGTCTGTCCGTCCGTCTGCCTGTAAATATGTCTGTCTGTATTTATACGTATATGTGTGTTTGTGCTTTCCGGTGTGTAAATTGATACGCCCGTCCGTTTATCCATCCGTTTGTTAAGTCGCCAGACCCCCTTTCCACCCTCTCCCCACTCTCCCCCTTCTTACACCCTTGACCCCGTCATCATTTCCACACAGCAGAAACAGTGTTGTACAAATTTCAAGGGCTCGATAAAAAAAAGTTGCTCAAAATATTTAAAAAATGACGCAAAACTTTCTTAAATAAAGTTAACCTAAAAATAAAAAAAAATTAATTACAAAAATGTCAAACTTATTTATGTTCCCATCTCAAATATGTCTATTATTTTAATTTAATTTATAAATAATAGAAAAATAATATTAATATCAAAATCTTAAGTAGGTATATATTTACTTAATAATTTCATAAGCTTAAAAAATCTAGAATTTTAAACAATTGAGAAAAAAAATTTATTTTTAAACAGTATACAAATAATCATACTATCAATATCTTTAGTAAGAATTTGAAAAAATTCAAACTTATTTATTTAATAATTGTATAGTCTTAATAAATCTGGAGAAAATTGAAAACAATTGCAAAAATAGATATAATTTTTGTACAAAAATTAAGCCAAGACGCGAGACTGCATACTTTTGTATATAATTTTAGCTTGATTTTCAAACAGTAGAAAAATAATAGTATTATCAATATCTTAAGTAAGTCTTTAAAAAACTTTTAACTTTCTTTATTTAATAATTTTATAGTCTTTATAAATCTGGAAAAAATAAAAACACTAGGCAAAATTAAATAAATTTTTGTATAAAAATTAAAATTTGGCCATTAACAAAAACAATTTTAGCCATTATAGAAAAAGTCCTAAAAGAAATCCATTTTTTGCTTGTTTTTGGTGGCATTAATGACTAGTATTTTTATAAAATTGGTCAATTATTTTTCAGATATTTTTATGCTTCAAAATGCTGAAGAGCAGCTTTATTTCGTGTCAAAGGGTGGCAACACTGGTCGCAACCGCACAGCGAGCGCCTGAATGAATGGCAGGCTAATTTTGTAGAGAAGCGCACGACACGCGCTTTTTAACAATATTAATATGCGCAATAATAATACTTACATATATATAATAAAGTATAAATAAATGCAGACAAATGAAGAATAAAACGTAGCTCACAAGAAACGGAGGCCAAGAAGAAAGACAGAGAGAGAGAGGGAGAGAGAGAGAGAGGGAGAGAAAGCAAAGGCGAAATGCAAACAAATTTGCATTGTAGGAGCGTGACGTGACGTGACAAGAGACAGTGGGCGACAATAAACAGCAGGCAGTCGACATCCTTATGGGTTGTCGCTTTCAAATTGGATTTGTCAACGCAACAACGGGACTATCTCTCTCTCTCTCTCTCTCGCTCACTCTCTCTCTCTCTCTCTCTCTCTCACACACTCTTCTCTTATTGTTGCATGTACTTCATCAGCGCTTGTTTCGCCTTCGTGTGTGCGTAATATGATTATTTACATGCTGCCAGTGTTGCCATATGTATATATATATACACAAATTTATTTTTTTTCCATTTCCCACACTCTGTGTATTTTTCTGCAGCGCGTGCTGTAAAGATGAAATTATATGATTTGAATAATAATTGAATTAGAAAATCATAGTCAAAGTCTGGGCCATGTGCAACATGTCGCTGTGAGGCACTGTGACTGCCTACGGCGCACAGTGTGACACACAGTGACAACGTGCCCCAACTGTCATTGAATTATTATCACATACTCGTACAATGTACATTAGGGTGCTTCGAATTCAATTCACAAACAAATGTAGCCCAAACTCGTCATTAACGGTCAATTCTAAGTTGTTTCCACCAAGAAACTATAGTTTGAAAATAAATTCCTGATGTACGCTTTTTGAGTTTAAAAATACAAAGGCTGCAATTCCAAAATTTTGTTAAAGGTTCGGTTCGGCAATTCGAACCATAGAGCAAGACATCGGTTCGGTTCGCGAACTGGTTTATATACCAATGGATGGGTTCGAACCTTGGTTCACTTTCATACAAAAAATATTTTTATTGTTATACATTTTTCTCTACATTTTGATCGAATTAAATTTTTTTTGTAAGAAATCAATTTTTGATGATAATTTTAATTTATTTGAAGATTAAAATTTGACTTCAAAGTCCCAAATAATTGCGTAAAATTAGAAAACCATAAAATTTATGTAATTATTTAATTTTCGAATCGAAACTTTTATTTTAGAAAGTGGTTCGGCTTAGGTTCGAGTTCGCCAAGTAAATAATTTCAAGGGTTCGGTTCACAATCCGATTCAGGCTGCTTAAAAACCCGAACCGAACCGGTTCTACGAGGTTCGGTTCAGAACCGGTTTGTAGCATTGAAAAATACATAATTTTTTTCAATTTGTAGCATAATATCAGCAGAATAAGGACTTTTAAAAGTTCATAGAATAAAAGGACCCGTCGTCCTTAAAACTTAATATACTTACAAAAAATACAAAATTTTTGTAACTTAAAATTTTTTTAGAACAATGGTTTCCCTGGTAAAAATATCTAAGAATTGACCGTAGATTACGAATTTCTGTTATCATTTTTTTGTGAAATACTATCGAAGCACCCTAATGTACATACCCATATACACACATACACATTTATGCAGCTCAAGTCGCCTGCAAACATGCTATGCATTTTTATAACAGTCTCTTAAAGTAATAAAGCCTCACCCACATGCATTTAGTACTCAGTTAATTTATATATATATGTTTTTTTTTTTTATGAATAATATATTGCAATTTTTACAAGGGATAAGAGTCCTGCCACCTTACAAGGCAACTTAAACTAATCAAAAAAAGTTAAATTATAGTGCTGTTTTTTTTTTAATATTCGAATATACACTGCTGGCTAATTTTTTAATATAATTTTTTAATAAAATGTAATGGTTTTATTTAAGTTGATTTATTATTTGTCTAATCTGCGTTTGAATTTTGTTTTGAGCTGCTTTCGTTTAAAAATTAATAGGTAATTAAAATTTTTAAAATATATAGTGGGTCAAATAAGCTGTGAGCGACTGTTTTGTTAGAGTAACATAGCAAGCAATACCAAATCGAACTGAAATAATAATTATTTTCACTTGTCTACTTTATTTTGAAAACATTTATTTGTTGTAAAGTTAGAGTTAGTGCGTTTAAGACGACTAATTTGTTAGATTTAGTGCGCTCAATTTGTTTAAAATGACAAGAATGCATCACTTAACATTCTCTTGTCGCGCAAAAAGCACAAAAAGAAAGAGACCAAAGTACTATGGATAGAGAAATGGAGAAATGGAGAAAAAGAGAAGAAAATGAGAGTTGAAGAGGCTGCCAAGTGACGCGTTCTTATAACTTGGCTCTAATGCACACGACATTTGTCGCCTTTCAAATGGTTAACAAGTTTCTGCAAATATCGACAGACGGACAGACAGACGGACGGACGGACAGACAGACAGTCAGACACCATTACTTACTGCCGTTGCCGTCAACTCTATGCACATCTACAAGTACACACACATACGCATACATGCATACATACATACATACTTACATACATACATGTGTGAATTTACAGTGACTCACAGCTTATTTCAACCGTCAACTAGAAAATTGTTTAATCAACTTTAACTAAACTAAAGAAGGTATTAATGTTATTAAAACACAGTTTGTTAGTCTTACGACTTAACTTTTATTTTTTTTAATAAAGGGGTATGTATATAGTATTAAATATCTATATCTCTATATCTCTAGAGAGCTATATTGTAATAAAATTGTAAATTTGTATCCAATATATACTTATACCCCTTTATTATTACAAAACAAAACGTTAAGTCGTAAGACTAACAAACGGTGTTTTAAAAACATTAATACCTACTTAATTTAATTAATTTTTAAGTTTTTAAACCTATTTTTAATTTGAATTTTTTTTTAAATTAACATTTAATTATATTTTAACAATTTAAAACTAAGCTTATTTGACTTACCACTTGCACTTATTATAATAATAATATAAATGGAAATGAGATACAATTAAAATGGAAACGCAGATATTTAAATTAAAATTTTAGCTAATGAATTTATTTAAACTTTTAAATCAATTCATTGATTAAGGGCAAAGAGATACAAATTCATTTTTAATTGAAGATATTTTAAACAAATTTGAAACTCATACTTTTATTTAAATTGTTAGTACACTTTTGTCATAAAATAACTTTTAAATAAATGTATCACTAAATAGGAAGGAGATTAAAATGAAATTAAAACGCAGTTGTTCTATTTAAAGTTTTAATTTTAGTGGGTCAAATAAGCTGTGAGCTACTGTATGTATGCACACTTTCTCAAACACTCTCTTCCTCTCGCTCTCTCACTCTCTCTCTCTGTCTCTCTCTTGTAATCATGTGAATCCGTTTAAACTGTCGAAGTGCATTGTGCGTCATTATTCTCTTTCGTGCCATTAGACTTGAATACTTATGCAATAGCAATACTAAAAAAAAAAAAAAAAAAAAAAAAAAAAAAAATAGAATAGAATAAAAAACTAAGCGACAAATGCAAATCGAAGCGGCGTCGACGTTGCTGCTTATCAGTTGTATATGTATATGCAAGTGTGTGTGTGTGTGTGTGTGTGTGTGTGTGTGTGTGTGTGTGTGTGTGTGTGTGTGTGTGTGCAGTTCTTGCCCGGCTAAGTATGCAGCAAAGATACTCAACGTGACGTCACAAAATGGCTGCTGATCATTGTACCATCAATATTGATATTTATTAGTGATGTAAAAATATATATCGAAATATCGACAACTCGATTATCGAGTACTTCAACTCTATGATTTTAATTGACAATCTATCGAGTTGATTAAATCGATTTCCATTAAAAATCGACAACTCACTGGCGCTTGTTCATCGTAGTTAATTCTCAAAATTAAGTTTTGTTGTTCAATTTTTGATAAGAATCCGTTATATATAAGCTACAAAATTGTCAAAGTTTGAATTAGGCATGAAAATTATGCAAGAAAAATAATATGTCTAATAAAAGTACGAGTGAATTTTCTGATTATAATTGCGTTTTCAAATTAAAAATTTTTTTTTGATAAAACTCGATATTTGCAACTGAATCTACTGTTCCGATATATCGACAACTCGATACCTATTTTTGGCGAATTTCTATTTAACTATAAATTCGATCTAAAATTTAGATTTACATCACTAATATTTATGCGATGTATAGTTACATTTAAAAAAGAATTAAAAAGATATACAGTCGAATTTCCCTGATTCGAATCACCATTATCAAAAAAGTTAGAGAAAATTCGAGTTATAGAAGTTCGAGTTACGAAAGTTCGAATATAAAATGTGGAATTAAATATATATGTGATAAAAATATAACTGAATTGTATTTTGCTGCTTTTCTTTAATCTAAAAATCGCTTAAACATTTTTAAAATTGTTTAAATAGCGACAAAATTTAATTGTTTTTTTTTTTTGTTAAATTAGACATAGATATTTTATGTACACTTTAAAATTGTGAGAAAATAATTTTTTTCTGATCTTATTTATATATAGTTTTAAGAACTAAATTAAACCAAAATTAAAAAAATATCTAACATTCGAGTGCTTAACAAAAAGAAAACGTTTTGAATTTACCGTAGAGTGCTCAGTTCTAGAATTTTTCCGCCCACATCAATATTCACACAAGCAGCACATTTTGGCCAAAAATATTCAACTGTTTTTTTTTGGACTATTTTCGTGGCCAATTTCCTTTAATTGTTTTTATTGAGAGCCGTGTTGCATTCAACAATGCGCATAAATAAATCACTTAAACATATTATTGAGCCTCATTGTGATGTGAATGGCAGGAAAATTGCATTTTAAATGCACTCACACAAATTGCAAATTGCAATGCTTGTGTGTGTCTCATTATAAAGATCAATGACACAAATATGCATGCAATTCAATGTAAATTGTTGCGCTTTTCATAATAATAATAACAATAATATTTATAATAATACGGCATGGACACACTAATAATAACAATCATAATAATATCAACTTTGAAATCATTTTTAATTATTAAACTCATTTTTCTACACTGAACAAAAAAGACCAGCTTCTAAAACCAAGAACATACATCTTAAATATTTGATTCTCGAAATAAGATAATTTTAAGACCAACTTACTAAAACTAAGATTTTTAATCTAAAAAATCATTAAATCTTAATATAAGAATACAAATCTTAAATTTGTAAGAAATATATAAATATACAATTTCATATGAAATAAATGGTGGCTCTGGTTAGAGACACTGCTGTAGTTGTGAAGCAAGTGGGCGACGGTTCAAACCCCACTTAGCTACAATTTAAAAAAACATTTATAAAATTACCAAGACAAAAAAAAATATAATTAAATATAAAAAAATTAGAAAAAAATTATTTTTAATTTTTGAGTTTAATTTTTAGAACATTTATTCTTAAAATAAGAACTTGGTCTTATTTTAAATGTTCTTAAACCCAAGATGTGTTCTCTTAAATTAAAAATTTTAAGTTCTCGACGCATTTTTTAGACCAAAAATTTTAGTTCTGAGACCAAAATCTTGATTTTAGAACATTTTTTTTTATCAGTGTACCGAAATAAAATTTCAGCTTATCATGCACTAGCACATCTCTAGCACTAATACATAATACCATTGAATTAAACACAAGGATTTCACACGCTTACTAAAATAATTAGCAATATCAAGCGAGTTAGTTAATTTCTTAAATTTTAAAATACCATTAAATACCACAAAAAACCAAACATTGCATTGATTCGATATATTTTAATATAATATATTTTACATACTTAAATATTTTAATTGATTATATTTTGCCCAATTGTAATAAACATTGATTAAGAAAAAAAAGCAATACATAAGTAAGCTGAAATTGTAATAATAATTTTTTGACTTTTTGGCGCTTTCCCATGTATTTCAAACGTATGTTAAATTCCTTAAGTTCCAGTTGTAATTGAAAATAATGTAACTGTAAGAGTTAGAGACATTAATGTGAGAAGGAGATGAAATAGAAGACAAAAGAAAATCAGCTTACCGATGTTAAGTATTTCTGTAGGTCCAGGATCATTGAGTGTAGCTCTGTAGAGGCTCAAGATTGCATATATACACACATGATATATATATATATCTATATAATTTACTCCCAATTGATGTGCGACAATGATAATTGTAAGTGAATATAGGAGCTCAATCCGAGGTAAATATAACATTTAGTATTAATATATTTTAGGCTAAAACGAAAATCAAATCGAATATGCGATTGTAAACGTGTTATCGATTTAAATCAGAACTTACTGTAATTAGGTATGTGCGTTCTCCGATTATTGATTATACATAGATACATAAAGTGAGTATAGCAGGAGCGATGTCCTCAACAGGTATGAGAAAATCCCGTGGTATCATCGCATCCATCACATGAAACATGAAGCACATCGCCAAAAATCAAAATAACTTTAAAATGTATCTAAACAAAAATAAAAGAAACCATTTAGAAAACAATTAGAAAACAATTTTATTAAAACACTCACCACTCTGAACTAATACTTAATAATATGAATATATTTGTGACATGCCTCTGAAATAATTTGTATTATAATGTGTACTGTACTTATTTCACTTGGATATTTCGAAACACTTTTAAAAATTTATGCAGTTCTCACAAAAAAAAAGCGGAAAATTTTTATTGATACATTCAACTGATATTTACTACATTATTTTAGAAGAAACCAAAAAAAAAAAATATATATATATAAAATACTAATTTTGGTATTAAACTAGAGGTGTTGTCTGTAGCAGCACCTGATCTGAACTGAGCTGACGAGATTTCAAATAGAGCTATTACAGCTTTTTCATTTTGTTTCAAAGCCTACTTGCTGTTTTTATTTCTTGGCCTACTTCTTTATTTTAAAATATCCACATTCAAAATTTGGAAATGAAAACACCCAGTAGAACTGGTCCCTTAAAGAAATATTGAGGAAAAGTTGAGGAACATTCCTTTGTCATTGAGGAAACATCGAGTCGTTTTATGGAAATGATTGCGTTTCAGCATGACTAATTTTGGGGTCAGCAAAGGTTATTTTGTCAAATGATTAAACTACAACAAAAACAAGTTTTACATTATGTAAAAGTCCTTCTATGAAAAACAATTATTTGCCACTTTAAGCACTTGTAAAAATAATATTATATTTTATATTCTAAATCTCTAAATAATCTCTAAGATGTAACAATATTAATATTACATAAATTTGCAAAAAAAGCTTTTTTTTATTTTCGTTATTATCATTTAATTGGAAAGATATATACAATTTTACCAAATCCAAAGCTTGAGCTAAAAACTGTCGAAAAACAAGAAAATTTTATTCCCATCTCACATTTCTCATGAAAGGGAGTCATCTGTGTGAGTCTATAATAAATAGAAACATTATTTGATAAGCCACATTTATATATATCCCACAAAAAGAAAACCTCTACACGATGTAAAACTCTAGTGACGAAAGCATATTCTGATATCCAATTTTGTGACGAACGAAATTAAAATAATACGCATTCAAATTTTAAATGAAAATTTTAATTGAAACAAACTGAAAACATATAAGCTTATCAAAATGGAACCATACCCACTAGAACTAATCCTCAAAGAAATATTTAGGGAAAAGTTGAGGAACATTCCCTGGTCATTGAGGAAAAATCGAGTCGTTTTTTTGAAAATGATTGAGGAATATAAAATTGAGAGTTCCTAGGAACGAGGAATGAGGAAGCTTTCCTATACAATTCTCAACGTTTTCCTAACAAGAAACGTTGGGGACTCCTCGGGGAACTCTGCCAAGAAATCCCTAGGCACTAAACTAAAAAAAAATTATTTCAAAGGTATTTTTTTTTCATTTTGATTTTTTTTTTTTGTTGGTTTTTGTTTTTTTTTTTTTTTTTTATTTGTTTTATTATTACTTTTTTTTACTTTGTTTTTTTTTTCCTATTAATTTATATTGTATTAAATTTTTGTATTATTCATGGCTGTTCTTAGTGGTGTTCGAACCGTGGGCCCCGAACTGAAAAGTCATGTTTCTTGGTGATTTTAATCATTGAGCCACGGAAGTGGAACTTCAGTTCCACTGGGTATCTATATATTGTATATAATACAATACATATAAGCATCTAATTTCGTCTGAAATTCGGTTTCAGTGTTATCAGCATGACACATTTTGAGGCCTTCAAAGGTTGTTTTTGTGATTCATTGCGATTTCAAGCAGATGTTGAAACTAATTATTTTTATTTTCAAAATTAAATCAAATATTTCATAAATATTGATTTAATGATTATAAAGTTAATTTATACATATGAAATTTACTCAATTCAAATGAAATTGGAAATATTTGTATATTTATTTATATCTCAAAACATTTTATTTGCGTTTCAAATGCTGACAGAAAGTTGTATTTAATTTAATTTGAAAATTATACATTATTGCAATTTAATAGAATTTACAGTCAAAATTGTTAATTAATATTCTCGAGTTACAAATCAGTGAAATGACGTTATGTACGAAAGATAAACAATATAAGAAGCCAAATCACTTCGAAAACAAATAATCCACAATATCTCTGAAGTAACGAGCCCGCTGATATTGATATGCCGTAACGAATCGACTGAATTTTGTATCGAGGTAATCGTCAGCAAATCCAGCTTCCTTGGCAACACGTATCATTTGGGAAGCCCTGGTCTCGAATGCTGCCAGTCGATCTGTCTCGCTATCTATCCATTTTTGTTTTGTGTCGGAGTAGGCACCGTTCGTAGATTCTTCCAATAGCCTCTGTAATTCTCTACGAGTAGCGTCACCTCTAGGTTCCAGATTAGTGGATTCAAAAATAAGTTCACTCAATGTGTCGGCATCTAATGAACTTATATCTCGGGAACTCCATCGATCGAGAAATTGTTGCCATTTATGAATTTCCGTTTGATCTGCAACTTTGTTGTCAACAACTAATTTGAACACTGTCAAAATCCACTTGGCCTTATCTTGATTAAGCACGAAATAAGTCTCTTTAACAATCTCTTCCAATTCAACCTTTAGATTCTTGATCCTGTTGGGAGCAGCTCCCACAAGGATCAGAAGAGGAAGACTCAACGCGATGAAAAGTATGAAACGCATTTCTCAAATTTAAATAACGAACTAAAGACGAATCACCATTGAACCGTCTTATATACCATTTGATTGTCAAAAGTACATAACATGGGTATTTCCAAAATTGCGATTTGAGTAAAAAATCCCATTTTATATAAATTAAAATATTTTGGAAATGCCCCAATAAAAATTCGCATTTAGTTGTCTTGTGGTCTCTACAATTGCCTTTCAGTATTATCAGCATGACACATTTTGAGGTCATCAGAGGTTGTTTCTAATGTTCCAAACAGATGCCGAAATAGCATTAAATTTTATTTCAAAACATATAAATAAATTAATTTTTATTTTATGCATTAACGACAATGAAATGGGAATTTTATTAAATAAATATTTCATTAGGCTCGTCTCTGATAAATATTAAGCAACCAAATCTTAGTAAGAAATATTTCACATACTTTATTTCATTTATTTATATGAATCAAGAAATTTCATTTTCGTTAAAAAATATATTTAATTGTATATTTTTTTAATTAAATAGTTTTTACGGTCAAATTTGCTAGTTTTTATTCGTATTGGGGTACAAATCAAATGAAATAGTACAGATTAATACACTATGAACAATTTAAGATTTGTATACTTGTATTCAGAACTTTTATTTCTTAGATTAATATTCTTAGTATTAGTAGAATGGTCTTATAATGTTCTTATTTTAAAAACAAAATATGTTAGATGATTGTTCTTGCTTTTAGAAGTTGATCTTTTTTTCAGTGTATTATATAATAGCAGGTTCCAGATTGGCAATCAATGGGTATATAAGACGGTCAAATGACACATTGTCTTTAGTTTGTAATTTAAATTAGAGAAATGCGTTTCATACTTTTCCTCGCATTAAGTCTTCCCTCGTTAAACCTTTTGGATGCTGTTCCATCCAGTAATCTCAATGATGACTTGAACAAGACTAAATTGCAGCTCGCAGAGGATGAGGTTTTGTTTATTGTCGTCGGATTTAAATTCTTTCTGGATAATAGCATGATAGATTATGAGAAAGTTGAACAATTCCAAGGATTTGTCGACAAATGGGCATTTGCAGTCCACTTTTGGATACAGGATGACGATCGGGTCCGTGCATTTATAATGGACTTAAACCAAATGCAGTTCAGACGTAGTAACGATAAATTTACGACTAAACATACATACGAGGCCTTCTCCCAAATGAGATTCACATCATCCGAAACTATTAGAGATTTGATTGCAGAATTCGATACGAGGGCTACCGAAATGTTACGTGTTGGCAGAGAAGCTGGATACACACACTATCGACTATCGACTACATCGAACTAAAACCTCAATTTGACCGTAAAAACTATTTAATTAAAAAAATATACAATTAAATATATTTTTTAACGAAAATAAAATTTCTTGATTCATATAAATAAATGAAATAAAGTATGTGAAATATTTCTTACTAAGATTTGGTTGCTTAATATTTATCAGAGACGAGCCTAATGAAATATTTATTTAATAAAATTCCCATTTCATTGTCGTTAATGCATAAAATAAAAATTAATTTATTTATATGTTTTGAAATAAAATTTAATGCTATTTCGGCATCTGTTTGGAACATTAGAAACAACCTCTGATGACCTCAAAATGTGTCATGCTGATAATACTGAAAGGCAATTGTAGAGACCACAAGACAACTAAATGCGAATTTTTATTGGGGCATTTCCAAAATATTTTAATTTATATAAAATGGGATTTTTTACTCAAATCGCAATTTTGGAAATACCCATGTTATGTACTTTTGACAATCAAATGGTATATAAGACGGTTCAATGGTGATTCGTCTTTAGTTCGTTATTTAAATTTGAGAAATGCGTTTCATACTTTTCATCGCGTTGAGTCTTCCTCTTCTGATCCTTGTGGGAGCTGCTCCCAACAGGATCAAGAATCTAAAGGTTGAATTGGAAGAGATTGTTAAAGAGACTTATTTCGTGCTTAATCAAGATAAGGCCAAGTGGATTTTGACAGTGTTCAAATTAGTTGTTGACAACAAAGTTGCAGATCAAACGGAAATTCATAAATGGCAACAATTTCTCGATCGATGGAGTTCCCGAGATATAAGTTCATTAGATGCCGACACATTGAGTGAACTTATTTTTGAATCCACTAATCTGGAACCTAGAGGTGACGCTACTCGTAGAGAATTACAGAGGCTATTGGAAGAATCTACGAACGGTGCCTACTCCGACACAAAACAAAAATGGATAGATAGCGAGACAGATCGACTGGCAGCATTCGAGACCAGGGCTTCCCAAATAATACGTGTTGCCAAGGATGCTGGATTTGCTGACGATTACCTCGATACAAAATTCAGTCGATTCGTTACGGCATATCAATATCAGCGGGCTCGTTACTTCAGAGATATTGTGGATTATTTGTCTTCGAAGTGATTTGGCTTCTTATATTGTTTATCTTTCGTACATAACGTCATTTCACTGATTTGTAACTCGAGAATATTAATTAACAATTTTGACTGTAAATTCTATTAAATTGCAATAATGTATAATTTTCAAATTAAATTAAAAACAACTTTCTGTCAGCATTTGAAACGCAAATAAAATGTTTTGAGATATAAATAAATATACAAATATTTCCAATTTAATTTGAATTGAATAAATTTCATATGTATAAATTAACTTTATAATCTTTAAATCAATATTTATGAAATATTTGCTTTTAATTTTGAAAATAAAAATAATTAGATTCAACATCTGCTTGAAATCGCAATGAATCACAAAAACAACCTTTGAAGGCCTCAAAATGTGTCATGCTGATAACACTGAAACCGAATTTCAGACGAAATTAGATGCTTATATGTATTGTATTATATACAATATATAGATACCCAGTGGAACTGAAGTTCCACTTCCGTGGCTCAATGATTAAAATCACCAAGAAAGAGAACTTTTCAGTTCGGGGCCGACGGTTCGAAAACCACTAAGAACAGCCATAAATAATACAAAAATTTAATACAATATAAATTAATAGGAAAAAAAACAAAGAAAAATAAGTAATAATAAAATAAATTTAAAACAAGTGGGAAAGGCTATAGTCGAGATCCCGACCATAGGATACCCGTTACTTATTTCAATACATTAGCGATTCAATCCTAATGTCATATTCGCGTTGCCAGAACTAGTTGAGAATTTGAAGCATTCTAATAAGGTTTAACAATACATAAACTATCGCATACTCTAGGGGGAACCTGTTGATTCAACAACTTAGACACGCAATAACTGCTGTTCTATTTGTCCGATCTTGTTGCGATTCAGTGGGATAATAGATAATAATAACAGATATCGGTTACTACCAAAAAATACGTATTATATGAAAAATTGTGGGTGAGGTGGTTTTTCGCGATTTGCGGGGGTGGAGGGGGGCGTGGCTTAAATTTGAAACAAACTTGATCTGCGTGAGGTATATGGAAATCTGTGTGACAAATTTGGTTATTCTATCTCTTATAGTCTCTGAGATCCTTGTGTTTATACAGACGGATGACCAGTTTTTCGCGAATTACGGGCGTGGAAGGAGGCGGGTCCAAAATTTTGAACAAACTTGACCTGCTCCAACGCATTTGTGATCTACGTGTGAAAGTTTGGTTACTCTATCTCTTATGGTCTCTGAGATCTAGGCGCTCACACGGACAGACAGACAGACAGACGGACAGACGGACAGACACACATGGCTATATCGACTCGGCTGTTGATGCTGATCAAGAATATATATACTTTATGTGGTCGGAGATGCCTCCTTCTGCCTGTTACATACATTCCAACGAACACAATATACCCTTATACTTATTTTTTATAAGTAACGGGTATAAAAAACAAAAACCAACAAAAAAAAACTCAAAATGAAAAAAAAAATACCTTTGAAATATTTTTTGTTTAGTTTAGTGCCTAGGGATTTTTTGGCAGAGTTCCCCGAGGAGTCCCCAACGTTTCTTGTTAGGAAAACGTTGAGAATTGTAAAGGGAAGCTTCCTCTTTCCTCATTCCTCGTTCCTAGGAACTCTCCATTTTAAATTCCTTAATCATTTTCATACAAACGCCTCGATATTTCCTCAATGACCAGGGAATGTTCCTCAACTTTTCCTCAATATTTCTTTTGAGGATTAGTTCTACTGGGTATGATTCCATTTTGATAAGCTTATATGTCTTCAGTGTGTTATTGTTATTATAGAAGTGCGTTTCATACTTAAAGTCTCTTTGAGACTTCCTCTTTTGATAACAAAGTGGCAGATCAAATGGAAATCGATGAATGGCAACATTTGATCGATTGTTGGGATTCAGAATGGTTCCCAGTACCGTGAATTTCTAATTCATGTGATGTATGTATGTCGAGCCTAATTTGAACCAATTTTGCGCAGTGTCGAGTGCCATACTCTTTATTTTTAATAATTTATATATTAAATTAAATATATTATTAAATTAAATAGCGTTCGTCACAAAATTGGTTAACAGAAAATGTTCAGTAACGTTTGAAACAAATAAAATTTCATTTTAGATTGAAATTGTAATTAATTTTTAGCTTTGTTTTTTTTTTTCTTTTTTTGGATGCCGTTTATTAGCAAATTCAAATTTATCAATTTTAAACAAGAACTATGTATACAGCTTGTTCAAACAGCCAGAGAGACAGATAGACATAAAGATTTATTATTATTTTTGTTTGAGCGATAATTTCCAGCTACATTCAACTTTCTTTGACTGTTTTGGTTGGAGTTTGATTAGCTTTGACGACTTCTTTAACTCTATGGAGCAGTTCACGATCTATACGCTCCTTGGCACGGAATACTTTTGATTGTATATAGAAGGAGCCTCCAGTTGATTTCTCATTGGCCCGAAACAGATGCTCATAGTTGCCCTGGATCTCCTCAATGCTTGACAGATCCTTCAGATTGAGTATTTGTTGGGCCTCGTTCAGGGACATGCCCTTCAGAGTTAAATCATCGCATTGGCATTTATTTCTGATCATCCGATGGTGACTTGCCGCCGCTCGGGATGCTTCAATCTCCTGACGTACGGCCTTGACGAAGGCCCGACCCACCGATTGGGCGCCATACACGATAATACGTGCAAAATGCTTGGCCATACTTTTACCCGCTCCCTCTCTCTCACTCTCTCTCTCTCTCTCTCTCACTCTCCCTCTCTCTCAGTCCCTCTCTCTCTGTCTCTCTCTATGTGGGTGTGTGTGTGTGTGTGTGTCTTGAATTGATCCAGGAATTTAATGAAACTTTTTTTTTAACATTTATCTACAAAATTAACATGTTTTTTTTTGGATTGTGCAAAGTGTAAATTAGTCTGTGACAAATACTGAAAAGAGTTGACATTGAAATCAATACCAAGATCTAGAAAATGATCTAGTTTAATATGATTGTAATGCAGAATTAATTTAGACGCCGAATTATGCAAACCGGTTCTGAACCGAACCTCGTAGAACCGGTTTGGTTCGGGTTTTTAAGCAGCCTGAAACGGATCATGAACCGAACACTTGATATTAATTACTTGGCGAGCTCGAACCTTAACCGAACCGCTTTCTAAAATAAAAGGTTCGGTTCGAAAAAAAAAAAATAATAACATAAATCTTTTGGTTTTCTAATATTACGCAATTATTTGAGACTTAAATTAAGTCATATTTAAATCGTCAAATAAATTGAAATTATCATCAAAATTGGATTTCTTTAAAAAATATTGAAATAGATCCAAAATGTAGTGAAAAATGTATAACAAAAAAAATATTTTTTTGAAGGAAAGTGAACCAAGGTTCGAGCCCAAACCTTGGGTTCAGGGGGTTATAAACCAATTCGCGAACCGAACCGATGTCTTGCCTTATGATTCGAACTGCCGAACGAACCTTTAACAAAATTTTGGAGGAGCCTTGGTTTTGACAAAGTTATGAAAGTTAGAGCTTGGTCACACTATGGATCTGAACCAGATCATCTGGCTTAACTTTACAAGTTAAACTTTAGATTTTTTTTTTAATATGAAAAAATCATAAACATATGGGGATTAAAAAAAAAAAGCACTTCCTTCTTTAAAGTTTAATATCCTTTGCTGAAGTATCAAAATAATGGTGAAATATGTGAATGCAAATTGTTAAAATCATATTTTATCGACTGTGGCGTTTAACGTGGGGATATCGAGGCTGTTATCGGTCTGTCTGGTAAATAAAAATATGTTTAAGGTCACGCCATCATATTAAATAAAATCATTTGCATGTCATGGCGCCCAACGTGGGTTATGAATTTCCATCTGCATTTAAACTGAAATTGAAATCTGATTCAGAAGTGAGTTCTTCTTGATTTGAGTAACTAAAACATCTATACAAGATGTTCTTTATTGTGTGTGTGTGTGTGTGTGTGTGTGTGTGTGTGTGTGTATGTGTGTGAGTGTGTGTGTGATGTCCATAAACAAATTATACGCAAATTGACCGACTTCCGGTTAGTGCAAGTTTACCAAAGCACGTACACAGAACAAGAGAAAGAGAGAGAGAGAGAGAGAATGAGAGAGAATGAGAGAGAGAGAGGGGAAGAGAATGGAAGGGAGAGGAACGAGCAAAGCCATGTGATTTGATGTGTGCAGGGTATTAACATAATTACAATAATGACTTGTTGCCGGTCAATGTCAACGACAAAATTGCAATTGCACTCGGTATACGCCGGATTCTGAGAGTCCGGCCTCGATTTCGTAGACTCCGGAATTTGTGGCCATAATTTTGAGTCAAGTTGTCAGCAGTTGGCATCATTTGCATAAGCTCCAAATGCAGTGGCATCTTTTTAAAGCTCCACTTCTGTTGAAATCTAACCAAAAATCTAAACAAGTCTACACAGAGAAAAATAATTTGCAGCTCCGGCCTAAAATCAAATCAATGCGGTGTTAGAAGTACTGCCATACCGGAATTTTTTAAACCAAAATTACGAAATAACATGAGTTATTTTCATTTTTGTTAAGGGTTTTTAGTTTTCATAAAGTTTATTTAAAAAAATGTTCAGTCTGAAGGATTCATAGCAATTTTACGTTCATACTGTCCAAATTTAACAATATGGTTCTAAAGAAGTATTTGGAATGTTGATCTTTTTTTTTGCAGTGTAGTGCTATTGGCAATCTCCCAGCTAGCCGCAAATGCACAACAATTGCAATTACAATTCTCGACTTCAACTGCAGCTCGAATTCCAACTGCATTTTGCCGTTAAAATTCACAAACTGTAATTGATCACATTTGCGTTTGTCGTTTGATTCCATTGTCTTCTTGTGCGTGGAAATGGTTTGGTTTTTGGGGTTTGAATTCGGGATTTAGGAGCGGGATTTAGGATTGGGTTTGGGCTTTCGGGTTAGGGAACTGCTTCCAATTCCCAAAAAAGCCACAGTTGATGGTCGATTGTTATTGTTGTTGCTCTTGTTGTTGCTGTTATTGCTGTTGTTGTGTCGCGCGAGCTGATTCATTATGCAAACACCTCCATGCTCCATGGTTGCTCTATTCTACACTGATAAAAAAAATATTTTAAAATCAAGACTTTGGTCTCAGAACTAAGATTCTTGGTCTCAAAAATGCGTCGAGAACATAAAATTCTTAATTTAAGAGAACACATCTTGGTTTTAAGCACATTTAAAATAAGACCAACTTCTTATTTTAAGAATAAATGTTCTTAAAATAAAAATAAAAGAATTAAATTTATTCATTTTTTTTGTATTTGTTTATATTTTATTTTTTTATTTGGTATTTTTATAAATGTTTTTAAATTGTAACCAAGTGGGGTTCGAACCGCCGCCCCACTGCTTCACAACTAAAGCAGTGTCTCTAACCCTAATTTATTTCATATGAAATTGTACATATTTATACCATTCTAACAATATAAGATTTTTATTCTGATATTAAGATTTTATGATTTTTTAGATTAAAAATCTAAGTTTTAGTAATTTGGTCTTAAAATAATCTTATTTTAAGAACTAAATATTTAAGTTGTATATTCTTGATTTTAGAAGTTGGTCTTTTTTTCGGTGCAGTTCTACAATTCGACACTCCTCTGCTCCTCTTCTTCTCTTCTCCTCTTCTCCTCTTCCTCTATCTGCCACTCCTCCTTCTATCTTTTACACCCAACTCTATCATTGGGTGCAGTTTGCGATTAGTTGCCATTTAAACTGCTGTTACCTTCCTCCATTTTCATTCCGTTCCTCAATCCGTTCGTCTGTCTCCAATTCCAGTTCCAGAGTATTTTGATTTCCGCACTACATCCGGCTGTTTTAATTCTCTCCCGATCTAATGCGTAACCCAATAAACCGACAATCGGTATATACTAACTTATAGTTCAGTTATTATTATTACTTAATTATTTTCTAATTCAGTAGAGTTCCCTCAAAGTTAAACAAAATTAAAATAAGTATAAGAAAATTTGGAAAAAGTAGTTTTGATTTTGATTTTATGTTTTTTTTTTTCTTTTCTTTTCAATATCTTATCTATTTTTATTTTATATTATTATATATTTCATATCTTGATTATGTTGAATCAATTTACTTAATGAAAAATGGCAACGCTGTTTAAGCTATAACAGCGAAATTGCACAAAGAGGTTGCCACCTTGTTGAAAATTCCAATTTAAAGGTTATTCAATGCATAGCCAAGGAAAGTGGGCTACAAAATTGCCTTATCGTTATTCCGCATCCTGTTGCCGGATTTGTATGTTAGAAAAGTGATTATAACCCTTTCCGGCAGGGTATACAAATTGACGAAACTGACTGGGAGTGAGGGAGACAGGGAGTGAGGGAGTCAGGGAATTTGAGAGGGAGTGGCAACAAAAGCGAACAGCTCACTATTTACCACACATGAACGTGGCATCTGAACGAGTACGTGAATGTGAATCGAAATCTGAATGCGAGTGTGAGTGTGAGTGTAAACGTGAATAGCGAACGTGAATCTGTATCTGAATGTGAATGTGAATGTGAATCTAAAACTGAATGTGAATGTGAATGTGAATGTGGGTGATGCATGGTGCTGAAAATGGTCAGGCCTAGTTTCTGGTGTCGCATTCATTGCCATTCATTCGCTGATGCCGTTTCGTGGTTGCCATTGCCATTGCCATTGCCTATTGATACCCTGTAACCAGAAAGTGACATCAAAAAGGTATGCCAAAAACAGATGACATTTGTTTATTAACTCAAAATATATTTAAGAATATTTGAGAACCTCTGATGTATGTTGAGATGAACTTAAATCAAATAATTTTATAAAGGATAAGACGAGAGTCAAAGTAGAACAATCTGAGTGATCAAATGAAAAATTTTAAGGAAAAAGCTCAAGAAAACGATTTATTTTATGGTAACTACATATTTGAATCTTGGAAAGCCAACAAAGACTAAATAGAAACAAAAATATATGGTTTGTTTATAAAGATAGTATTGTAAACAAAGTTCATAAATAATAAAATTAAAATATTAAAAATGTATTTATTATATTAAACGTATATTTTGTCCACATTTTTTTTTTTTAATTTTTCATGTCAGTTTGTCCTGTACCCGTTTTAATTAGGAAAGTTACAGGGTGACAGGAAGGCGCACAAGCACTCAAGCGAGCTTACGCACAAGCAAAATCCTGCTCGCATTAACAGCGACTTATTTTAAAAATGTATGTGAATGTAAAACGTTGTTGTGCCTCCGATTAGCTGGGTAGCTGTTAGTCGAGCATACCCTCAGCTGGTGCACTCTAAACTTGCTCTACTTCTGCTGTTGTTGCTGTTGTGGCTAACATGCAAGCTTAGGATTTGGAAAACAATTTCACTGTTAGTGGAATGTCAACGTCAGGCCGTACTCCGTTCCGTTCCGTTCCGTTCCATTCCGATCCGATCCCGGGAAGAGGCAACCAATATAGGGGATAGGGGAAGGAAAGAGGGGTCTACACTGAAAAAAAGGACCAGCTTCTAAAATCAAGAACATACATCTTAAATATATGGTTCTTGAAATAAGATTATTTTAAGATCAAATTACTAAAACTAAGATTTTTAATCTAAGAAATCATAAAATCTTAATATAAGAATAAGAATCTTAAATTGTTAGGAAGGTTTAAATATGTACAATTTCATATAAAATAAATTAGGGTTAGAGACACTGCTTTAGTTCTGAAGCAGTGGGACGGCGGTTCGAACCCCACTAGTATAAACAAATTAGAAAAACATTTATAAAATTACGAAGACAAAATAAAATATATACAAATATAATAAAAATTAAATAAAATGATTTTTAATTTTAAGAACATTTATTCTTAAAATAAGAACTTGGTCCTATTTTAAATGTTCTTAAAACCAACATGTGTTCTCTTAAATTAAGAATTTTATGTTCTCGACTCAATT
Organism: Drosophila phalerata; assembly: GCA_951394115.2. Taxonomy (NCBI): domain Eukaryota; kingdom Metazoa; phylum Arthropoda; class Insecta; order Diptera; family Drosophilidae; genus Drosophila; species Drosophila phalerata. Next base: position 48,416,661 of record OX596006.1, on the reverse strand, counting down.
CTTAGACCAAAAGTCGTAGTTCTGAAATCAAGCAACATCTTGATTTAAGCACATATTTTTTATCAGTGTACTACTCCTACTCCTAGCCATACCCATTCCCTAATTTCATACCCCTTACCTTTCTCGACAAATGCCAAGCCGTTCGTGCCGAAACGTGAAATTGAAGCGCGCAACGGTCGCGCCCATCACTAATTAGTGATGTGCAATAATCGTGCGGACTGCGGACTGCATGAGGCAAGGAATTCGAAAAGTGGGCAAATGTGTTTCCCCCTTTTTTGTCTTTTTTCTGGTCATTGGGGTTCAGAGATTTGCGCCCACTTGGAGCATCAAAAACTGCAACATTGTTAATCAACTGTGCGTGTCGCATAAGTTGAATTTGTGCTCGGTTTGGTTACCACTTTCAGGGCTAGGGACACGCCATTTATACCCTCTAATCATTGGGTATTCACCAAAAATGGGTATTTACATTTTTCACTTTATTTGTATCTGTATACCTTCCATTCAAAAAGGTTATTTATATGTTATTTAATACAACAGAAAGTGTTTGTATGTGTTTAAAGGGTTGTTTAAAATTCAAAGATCAAAATAGTTAATATATTTTTTTAAATATATGTATTCAAGAATTTAATTTAAATAATCTATAAAGAAATTCGGCACAGGATATTCACTGGTCATTTATCAAAAAGTATTCGAACATGTTCTTTTCTAAATTTGAGTTTTGAATTTCGTTTGGGACTGATGTTTGGTTTTTGGGGACAACCGTTTGACTGCCTGCTAAAATGAGGTTTTTTTTGGGGGGTTTTTGATTGAGGATGAGGTTGGGTTTTAGCCATTTTGTTAGTGTCCGGCTTAGGCCGGTCTAAATAAATGGGGAATTATTGTTGTCTCGAGAGTGGCTGAGAAATGACGCCTGATTACGATGCACTCAAATTCTCATTGAACTGGATAAAAGTCAACATTTGTACGATGTGATGGGAGACAGGATTTGTATATTTATATTGAAAGAAACACTGTAGCACCCCTATATATTTATTTGTGGTATAATGTCTTGTGAAGATGTCTGCTAAGTGGTTATTTTCAATTTTTATGCAAATAATTTTTTATTTTATAAGCTCTGAGATTTTTATTTAAAACAATAATAAAATTCAAATAATGCCTTATAATAATCTTTAAAAAAATATATAAATTAAAAATATTAAAATACATAAATAAAGAAAAATAATTTAAGTTAGTGCAATAGATTAATAAATATGTACATATAGCATAAGAATCGATTTGTAAGAAAATATATATTGTAATTTGAAATATTTGACAGCAAATAAAATTAATATTTAACTCCCTTTTTTATGATTTATGCAATGTAAGATAAAGCTCTTTTGTCATGTTCTATGAGCTTTTATGCTAAAAGATTTTTTCAATATTGTAACACTTTTCAACACTGATTTGTGCTGCATTTCTATGTTTTTAACACTTTGACTCGCTGTATTTTGGGCTGTGTGACAACTTGTCAAATGTTTCGATCTTTCGACATTTACAACACATGTCACACAGATAAAAACATATACAACACACACACAAAATGTGTATATATATGTGTGTGTGTGTGTGTGTTGGTGTGTGTGGGAGTTTTTGCTGTTGGTTTTTACGTGCAATTTGCAGTGGCGTGTAAATAAAATGGCTGACATTGCAGCTCATATACGTGTATTAATATGTGTGTGTGTATGGGTGTGTGTGTGTGTGTGTGTGTGTGTGTGTGTGTGTGCAACTGGCAATATGGTTGCATTAAATTGACCAGAAAAACAGCAGAGAGTAGCTGCCTAATTGAAATTTCATGTTCAGCAATAAGTGTAGAGATGGTGACAAGAGGTTGAAAGCAGAGAGAGAAAGAGAAAGAGAGAAAGAGAGAGAGAGAGAGAGAGAGAGAGAGAGAGAATGATAGAAAGGGGAAAGCAGAAGAAGAGGCAAAAATCGGAATTAACGCGGTTTGCTAAAACTCCACAATTTCAAAGAGAGGGGATGAAAAATGCGAGAGGTAATTGTAAGCATTTTGTTTAGCACATTCAGCTCTTTGACTGGAATGTTTAATGTATAGATAGATAATACTCAAAAATAAAAATATATATTGCTGAAAAAATTTTAAAAAATTTACTAAATTTTGAGGCTAAATAAAAATTATAACTGTTGCTAAATTAAATAATTCTTCATGATAAACAAATCTATTAAATCAAGTTGAACACTTGAATTTTAGGATATTCGAAATATACAAACTATAGGAAACTAAAACGATTTTCTTATATATTTAGTTAATAATTCTAAATTTTAGATTACAAAAACTTTGAGAAAAAATCAAATATTATTGTTCTTAAAAATTGATAATTATATTAAATAAAAAAAATAATAAAATGATTGTGTCTACTTTTTTAGTATGATTATTATTGGAAATAAATATAATAATACCCTTACAAAAAATTATAGTGTTTTTTTATGAGAAAAAAAGGTTTGCTTGACTTTGTTTAAAAAACCCAAAGAAACAATAAAAAAAGTGGTAATAAAATAATATATGTAAATAATTAAAAAAAAAAATTGATCAAGTAAAATAAATTAAACCCCAATACATAATATGTCCTTAAAGGACACTTCTTACAATAATTAAAATTAAAAAAAAAACCGAATTAAAAAAATTAATAAAAATATAAATAAAAATCCTTTGTGCGCATTCATTGACTGACTGACTCACTGATCATTGTACAGCCCAAACCATAAGACCTAGGAGACTGAAATTTTCACACAATATAGCTGAAACATTTTCCTATATATACTTAAATAAATAAATCATGATTTTTATGAATAAACATAATTTTTTTACAGTAAAATAAGAAAAAAACAAATTTGTATTTCTTTATCTATTTGATTTTTAATTACGTTATGCGTTTTCTCTTCTCATAAATATTTAAGGTTAACTCTTTATTAAATTAAACTCCAATTTTATTTCGAAAAAAAAGTAGCCTACGCTTTAAATGAAACTAGCCGAATGCTTAGTAGGCCTGTTATTTAATGATATTGTTATGGTTTTTTTTAGTATAGACCGATTTAACAAGTGAAACAGTCAATGAAATTGTGAAAATTTTCGAAAATAAAATCGAGATAAAAAGAGATTCTTTTTTTGATAATGGATAGTCGCTTGGAGTTGTTGTATCAGGAGAGTGAGTTCTTCGAAGGAGCAGAAGAAGAAGATGAGGCAATGATGCAACATGTTTCTGTGGCAGCTGCTGTAATGCGTTTGGAGCGAGGAGTCGCCTTCATGGAACTGAACGGTACTCCGATGACGGTGGCACAGATGTCCGAAGAAAGCGAAGCAGAAGAATCGAATAGAGATGAGAATGGAATGGAACAGCAGGAAGAACAGACTGATAATGAGAAATCGATTGATGTTAAGCCCGTAGTTACCTCAAATGGGGAACAGTGGGAAATTGAGAAACCAAATGAGTTTCTACGCTTCTTTCTACGCATGGGATTCGGAGCACTTCTACATCCCTATGAGTATACCAAAGTTCTGATGCAATTGGGACACGAACCGTTGCCGGCAATTGCCTCCAAGAATTTCCTCGGTCGCTCGACCCTTTTTCTGCCGAGTGTTCACGAATATATACGATTTATCAAGCATACGGATGGTTTTATCGGACTCTATCGGGGATTGGGAGCCCGGTTTCTCAGCTGCGCCACAGCGGCCATATTCTCGGAGAGTCTGGTCAATATGTTGGGCATGTGCCGTTACAACCGCATCGATGGCGAGAAAAGGGCCTTGAAGAAGTACGCCTGGAATATGTTAAGAGATGGTATTGTTGTAACTACAGGTCTGGTATTCTCACATCCCTTCTATGTCGTCTCGGTGCGTCAGATGGGACAATTTGTGGGTCGTGAAATTGTCTATGCGGGCATCTGTGACAGTTTTCGTGAAATTGTAAAGCAAGACGGTCTTCTGGGACTCTATGCCGGCTTTGTGCCGCGTCTGCTCTGCGATCTGGGCGTACTTTTCGTCACCAGCACTTTGAGTGCCATTTGTAGCCGTACATTCCATCTGAGATCCACTCAGAAGGAATACAACTCGGTGCTCTTCCAATTTGGCGCCATTATGATCTTTTATCCGCTTCAGGTCGTCGGTGCCTGTATGGCTTGTTCGGGTTCGGGTATCGCAGCTGGTGCTCCGCCCTTTATGCCCATCTATGCTCAGTGGACCGACTGCCTCATGGATCTGTTTGCCCGTGGCGATCAGCTTCGTGGCGCCTTCATCTTCCGCCGTACTCTGCCCAGATTGCAGCTACATCGCATGCACGATGTATTCCCCATTTCCCGCATGATTTAAACACACGTGCGATTGTAATTTCAATCAAATATAATTATAACATTTGAACTGAATCAAATAAACTCTGAATATTTTACACACAAATAGTGTTCTTTCCCTACGCTTTCTTTTAAGTGGCGCCAGTGAGGCGCACAAGCACTCAAGTGTACAGTTGCCGATCTCCACTCCCGATTGTAGCTACCAAATATCATTGAATCATATATTTATCAACAAGTAATTTCTTTAAAATATCTCTTCAGTTTTCAATTAGAAAGTCGAGGATATCTTTCAAAGTTTTAAGAATCTCAAATTAATTTTTTTAATTGATAAATTAAACATGAAAATGGTAAAGATAAGAAAGAGAGCGAGAGAGCGGTATGACCATGCTCTATATCTTTTTTCTATACCGAATATATTTAAATTATTATTTTTATTAACAGGTTTTTTTTTTTTTTTAACTTTTTGCAATATATTTCTTAAAGTGAATTTCCTTAATTTTTTTTATACCCTGAGCCCATTAAAAATGGGCAAAAAAGGGTATAATGCATTTGGCAGAATGTATGTAACAGGCATAAGGGGGCGTGGCTAACCCCCAAAAGTATATATACTCCTGATCAGGATCAACAGCCTAGTCAATTGAGCCATGTCTGTCTGTCTGTCTGTCCGTCTGTCTGTCTGTCCGTCTGTTTGAACGCGTCGATCTCAGAAACCATAAGAGCTAGAGACTTCAAACTTGGTATGTAGGTTCCTCGGTACCGTACGCAGATCAAGTTTGTTTTTTGTTTGGATCGGACAACTATATCATATAGCTGCCATAAGAACGATACATCGAAAATGTTAGTATGAAAAGCTTCTTCGATTTTTGAGATATCTCAACCACTATATGATATAGCTGTCATAAAGACCGATTAGCCGAAAATTAAGTTTTAGTATGAAAAAGTGTTTTGTTAATTGAGATGTAGTAACCAAACTTTTAGAATATGCATCTGGACTTTTAATATACATCCTGACCCTTGTTTTAATCTAAAATATATATTCGAAATTCATTTCAAGGACGTGCCATTTGTGCACATTTCCAGGTTACTTCGGAACTAGTTCACCTCGCTTTATCAGCATAGGAACCCATTGTTCAGGTTCCTATACAACCTGTGTATTGTTTTTTTTTTTTTTTTTTTTTTTTTGTGAGTGCAGCTAGTACTAATTTGAATTATTTAGAGACACACACTGGACACATTTGTGGTTTGCCATGAATTTCATAGGTGCAGTGGAATGAGTTGAAATCTCATTCGCTCTCTCTCTCTCTTTTTCTCTCTTTCTATCTCAGTATATTTTTCTTTGTCTCAACTGCTACACAAAATGTCAGCAGAGATAAAGCGACTAAAAGCTGTTCATGTACAAGATTTTATATACTAAACGAGCTATTCACACACACACACACACACACACCACACACACACACACACACACACATAGACTGGACAGCTGCACGTAATGAAAATATCAAAAATCTTTAACGAAATGTGCCAACGGCTCTTTTTTGAAGGAAGAAACTTGTGTGTGTAGGTGAGTGTGTGTATGCGGGTGTGTGTGGTGTGTGTATTTGCTTCATTTGAATGCGACACATTGTCGTTGGCCCAGCAGCCAAAGAAGACTTAGGATTATAACCTTGTGATGGTCTTGTAATCTTTTAAAAAAATTAAGTTTATTTCATTTTTTTTTAAACAATGTTTTTTTATATCATAAATTTGAGTAAATTTAAAGGTCAAATAATGATCAAGAATAAGTAGGAACGAAATTAACAATATTTAAATGCAGATTTAATTTTGTTGCCGAAACATAATAAAAATGACATTTCCTTTGAAAATCGGTTATGAAAGTTTGGAGTTCATCAGACTTTATATATTGTAATTTTACATGTCAAAATTTTAATCCGATTTATATGATTTTCTTGAAGAAAATTATGTGTCAAGATTAAAGCATTGTTTTAAGGTGAGATTTAAAATTCTCAAAATTTGAAAGGGAGGACCCCTGGCATTGAATTCGACATCTATATGGATCTAGAAGAACATAATTTTTCTGTGTATTATAAAAGGGTATATTGTGTTCGTTGGAGTGTATGTACCAGGGAGAAGGAAGCATCTCCGACCCCATAAAGTATATATATTCTTGATCAGCATCAACTGCCGAGTCGATATAGCCATGTCCGTCTATTCGTCTGTCCGTCTGTCTGTCCTTCCGTCTGTATAAACAAACGGATCTCGGAGACTATAAGAGGTAGAGCAACCAAATTTGGCACACATTTCTATATACTCCACACCCATAGTTTTTAAGATAATACAGTTTTTATGGTGAATAACATCATCTATTACTATTATCTGTAATCCCACTTAACCGCAGCAAGATCGGAGAAGTAGAACGGGAGTAATACCTAACCAGAGTTATGTATTAATATAGTTATTACTTTAATACAATCACCTAAAAGTATGCAATAGTTTTTATAAGGTAGTAATTTCTTTAAAGTACTTTTGGATATATTTTTTTTCTTTTTAATTATTGTTTTAATTAATTTTAATTTAATTTATGAGAATTAAATCAAGGAGCTGATAAGATTTGGCTACTGGGCAACTAACCGTTGAGCAGCTCGACTGAAAAGGACTTAGTTGTTGTTGTTGTTAGTTGTTGTTGGTCAGGTTCATTTAGGCCAGAGAAATCAAAAGTCAAAAGTTAACACGGCCCGCAGAGACTTGAGTCCAAAATAAACGTTGCAAAGCGAATCAGTTATTACATGTGTCTCTCTCTCTCTCTCTCTCTCTCTGTGTGTGTAGGTGTGTGTGTGTGAGTGTGTGTAGGTGTGTGTGTAGGTATGTGTGTGTAGGTATGTGTGCTTTACCATATACAATGATGATGACAATGATGACGACGACACATTGCACAAAAATGGGCATACAGACTTAATAACCAAAAAATGCAATCAGCAACAATGTGGACAGAGATGCAGAGTTGCAACCCTACTGGCAACCCTACTGGCAACCCTACTTGCAACCCTGCTTCCAATGCAAGCTTCAAGTCAACTAGCGAAACGAAGCTTTATGCTTTGGATTCTGGATTCTGAATTCTGGATGCAGTAGACAAGATACAAGATACAAGATACAAGATACAAGATACAGACTGGATTCAGTTGCAGTCTGTTTAGTGGACAGCCTTGTGACATTCACGCATGCATGGAACATCATTATCATCAACGACCTCAGCATCATCATTATCATTATCAGGTTCGTCGTTGTCAACATCATTGTCGTCTATGCCTTGTTACACCCTGTAATCACAACTGTTCTATTTTGTGTGCCTAGAAGTGTAAGTAATAAATATATTTTTATTGAAATTTATTATTAAATCTATTTTAATATTTATTTGTTATTTGCGTTTCCTAATTTTAATATATATTTGCTTCCTCCAATTTCATTTGTTAAGGAAAAGAAATGACCCAAGAAAAGTTCTCTTTATTTTATTTATATTTTTTTTTTTTTTTTTCAGTTATATAAATATAAGTTTGAGTAGAGTACTATTACCTTATATTATTATTACTATTTAAATTAAATGCAAATATTATTTGATTTATTATAGCGGCAAATAGTTCTTTTATCGTTTTGTAATTATACTTATTATTTTATATTAAAGAATTTTTTTTATTTATTATTATATTTATATTTAATTCAAGTAATAGCTATTAGGTAATTTTTCGTTTAATAATTTTATAAATACTTATATTTAAATATAATTATTAATTAATTTTTTAAAATTAAAAAACACTAATTTGTATTATTTAAATTAAATGCAAATATTATTTGATTTATTAAATAGTTCTTTTATCGTTTTGTAATTATACTTATATATATTTCATAAACATAATTATAATACAATTTTTTTATATTAAAGAAAATTATTATTATATTTATATCAAATTCAAGTATTAACTATTTGGTCATTTTTCGTTCCATAATTTGATTTATATATAGATATTATGCGCTCTGCATTGCTGGCCAGCTTGCAGGGTATCTCCCAGTCGAGCAGTTGGCCACGTTAGCAGGCTCAGTTGTCTTTGCATTGTTGTTGCTGTGTCACTTGGCAAAATGCAATTAGGCTAACGATGCAACTCAATTTTGTCTTTAACTACTATAAGGACTCAGTTGGCTAAAGGATTTCACTCGAATGCAGCTGAAACGTCAGCGAGGGTCGCTACAAACGTTATTTAATTTTAAGTAAATATTTAATTTTAAGAAATACTTATTAATTTCCAAAATTTAACAAATAAATAAAATTCATTTTTTTCATAAGAACAAAAATAACTGTTTTTGTAACATTAATTTCAAAAATTCAAATACTATTGTATTTAAATGAAATAATAAAATAAAATTTTTTTCAAGTTTTTAAATAATAATTTAAAGCACATCTAAAAATGTTTATTTAATTATTGTAGTATATATCTGATTGAAAAAAAAACGTTTTTTTTTGTAAGAATTTTAAAATTATTTATTTAAAATATAAATTAAATTTATTTATTTAAAATACCAGAACCAATTAATTTATTGTTTATTTTTTTTTTTCTTAAATGATTTGACTCTTTATGTGTTCTGTTTTTAATTTCGTAAGCTAGTCATTTTTAATATCTAAGTGCATAGTGCCATAATCTTTTATGGCAACCCTCGAACGACACTTAATCTAGGTGTCAATTTAGTGCTATTCTATACTCAAAATTATCTATTTCTATGAACTTATCAAGTGTTTTGTATTGTGTGCGTGTGTGTGTGTGTTGGGTGTGTGTTTATGGGTGTGTGTGTGTGTGTGTGTCTACCGGAAATGTCGAACAAATGATGCAGTTGCCCATTGCGATGAGTTGAGAATATGACATTTAGTCGAGCAAATTGTTCAGGCTCAATTTGAAGTTGTTATACCCGTTACTTAAAAAATAACTAAAAGGGTATATTGTGTTCGTTGGAATGTGCGTAACAGGCAGAAGGAGGCATCTCCGACTCCATAAAGTATATATATATTCTTGATCAGCATCAACAGCCGAGTCGATATAGCCATGTGTGTCTGTCCGTCTGTCTGTCTGTCCGTCCGTCTGTATAAACAAAAGGATCTCAGAGACTAAAAGAGGTAGAGTAAACAAATTGGGCACTCAGATTTCTATATATCCCACGCAGATCATGCTGGTTTCAAATTTAAGCCACGCCCACACCCACACTTTTTAAAATTATACAGTTTTTATGGTTATAACTGTTAGATATTATTAATATATATTATCCAACTCAGTCGCATCAATATCAAACGAGTAGAACAGAAGTTATGGCTAATTAATGTTTTCAAAGTAATACATATAATTTCTTTAAAGTACTTTTAGATATTTTAAAATAAGTAACGGGTATCCTATGGTCGGGATCTCGACTATAACCTTTCCCACTTGTTTTTGTTGTTGTTATTACTCGTATGTGATTGTGATTTGATGTGGCTTTCCATATCGCCTTAATTGATATTAATTTTAACTAAATTATGAATTATTATCAGCTGTAACCTCATTGAAATCCAATCAAATTAACAAATTAGCAACAAAAAATTCAAAGTAGTCAAACAAAAGTGTGTAGCTTAACATTTACAACATCGGACAACATGTTTATTTGTTTATTATATAATATATAATTAAATGTATATCGTATATCATAATTAACAGCAGCCACTGAATGTTCTGGTTTTCATACCCTGGAAATATGTAAAGTTGCCTGAAAGAAGGAATATATAATAGACCTGAAAAAAGTATATCAATTGCGAAGTACAAGAGTTATTTTATCTTTTTATTAAAACACGTTCACAAAAATAAAAGAGCTTAAATATAAATTAATATATGCATTCCTTAAAATAACCAGTTATTTAATATATTGCTTAAAATATTATAGAGTCTGTAGGTAATGTTAAATTAAGAAACATCAAATTTAATCATTCTTGAACATTTAGAGTATATGAAATATAGAAAATATTTAAATTAATATTGAGTTAACAAAACAAATTAGTAGAATAAAATGGAATTTTTTAAATGACTTGTTAGTTCTCCTTTAATTAAGATTTAATATGTATTTAATATTATGGAATATCTGTTTGCAGGGTATTTTCAAGTTGCATACCTTTAAACTACTCGCTTTTGAGGTTAAAGGTGACAGTTGCATCATAAAACAGATACGAAATGAAATAAATATTAATATTAATACGAATTTTAATCAGTGATGTTGTGGGAAATGATTTTCACAGCATTTCGTCAATGAATAACATCAAATTAAAGTTAATTACTTTATTGTTTACAAGCCCAAAAGTAGGCTACAAAAGTTAGTTATTTCTGACTTTTTTATCTATTTGAAATGCGTTCTGACTTCAACTAAATAAATAATACATATGTTTTATGTGAATAATCGATCAACTATTGAGTATAGATCTTAAACACATGATATACGTGTCTTTCAATTGGGACACCAATGAATTCACGGTCACAAGCGCCAAAAATTAAAAAAAAAAAAAAAAATAAAAAAAATTGTTGTGGCGAAATTATTAAACAATAATATTAAACAAATAAATGTTGCTTCTTATTATACCCTCTTTTAAAAGTCCACACTTTTATCAAGCTAAATAAAATTAAATATTTTCTAATTATAAAATTAAGAAATAAAATAAAAATTTATAAAATTAATAGAAAATAAAATATAAATAAGAGTATATTTAAAGTAGGTAGTTAACATTTACATTTTAAAGTATAGGGTATCTGTTAGTTGCATTGCATTGTCAATTTAAAAACAGCTGTTTACACATTCAATCGAAATGTTTAGCTAAGAAAGTTAATTGAATTTTCTATAAAAACCAAAGTCAAATTGTCAGATCCATATTAAATAATACAACAAATATAAATATTGAATAATAGAACAATTCAATGACCTAGAAAGGTAAAAAAAAAGAATTAAATTTATACACGTGTACACTGATCAAAAAATATGGATAATGTTGAATAAATTTATGAAACGAGTCGATTGAAACAGATTTTTGTCAATTACACTAATATTAACTATTATTATTCTTGATCTAAGCTCAAAAATGATCAAAAATGATCAAAAATTATGAAACGCTAATTTAAATTTTCAATTAATAATAATATTTTTATTATTTTTGAAATATTGTTGTATTTTTTTGTATGAAATGAATTTTTGGATATTTATTAAATTGATATTTTTTGTATTATAAAAGTAAAAATTGAATGTAAGTTACGATTATTTTTTTTGTAAAACTATTAAAATTGAACATTTATCTCAAAAAGTGTTCTTTTAAGATAAAAAAAATTTATTTTTTATATTTTATTTTTCTTTTATTAAGAATAAACAAATAATTTGTATTTTGATAATTAATGTTTTAAACATAATTGATAAAATGCCTGCTTGATATTGTAGACAGAGTGTTCACTGCACAGCTCTCACTTGTTTCTTTCAGTGTATGCATGTGGTTAACTAAGCTGTTTATATGTTTTAACCGAACTAATAAAAGATGAGCGAAAAATAGCACGAGGAGAAGACAAAAAGCTGACAAAAATATTAAATAAATAATAGAAATTAAGAAGCGTTATTAAATAATACATTTTGAGAGCAGCTAACAGCTGCGTAAATTTAGATAGTTGAATGTCAAATGGATTAAAAGACAAAATAGAAGAAGAATCTCAAATATAGATGGGCAAACAGAAATTCGCTATAAAAAGAGGCTGTCAAATTGTAGAATTCAACAGAGTGCAAAGTCAAGTCTTCTGCAATTGAAATGCGTTTGGCAACATTGTTAATTGGTAGTGCCATTTTGGCCATATTCCTGATCGGAGGAGCCGAGGCGGTAAAGTGTACGCCAGAGCAAATAGAAGCTGACCCTGATGATCCTGCTTGCACCAATTGTAGTAAGGACGAAAATAAAGATAATCCAGATTGCAAAGATCCGGAATCATCTTCGGAATCATCTTCGGGCTCGTCATCAACTTCAGCAACGGGCTCGGAAGGAGCAGGATCAACGACAGCCTCAACTCCCACCTCGGGATCCTCGGCAGCACAGATTGCTGCTCTGGAAGCTTCTCTCGCAGCTTCCCAGGCTCAAGTGGCAAGAATGAGAACCAGAATGAGGCAACAGCGTTTAAGGAACAGGAGACGAGCAAGAATGCAAACGATGAGACAGGCAGCAGCTAATAATAGAGCCAATTTAATGGCCAATAGAAGGAACAATAATAGACGATTCAATAATAATAGAAGAAACAATAATAATAGACGACGAAGAGGTTGAAGAATTCAACTCTCTACTGCTTCAAATATTGTACAAATGATGCATTCCAATAAAATAATTAACTCTCTTGAGTTAATCCAAAAAAAAAACCTGCCTTTCTAATTTTAACCCGAATCTTCCCAGCGTTACCATATGGTAACAAGCAATAGGCATTTACTAAAACTTTATTTTTAGACAACATATTAACGTTAGATTAACTTTTATTTGATATTCTAAGAGTAAATTGTTGTCTCTAACTAATAAAAAGTTGATTGAACAAATCTCTTGAAGTTAGCTGATCGAAAAATGAGCTTTAAGTTGCTCATTATATTCTGCAGTGCAAAAAAACGGCATTTGGCAATTCGTCGCAAGTAAATTTAAGCCGTTTGACTAATTTTAGTACTGAACTATATGCAATGCACACATCATTAGAAAGGTAAAAGAGTGCACTTATTAATTATAAAAAAAATTCTAAATAAAAACCACTTTTTTTCGCTTAATTTGCGTTTTTTATTTTCGTGTTACCATATGGTAACGCTGGGAAGTACAGGGTACAGGTTTTTTCCATACATTTTTTCGCTTTTAGGTATTGTTTTGTTTACAAAATATGATTGCTCCTATGGCAGCTATATGATATAATGGTCCGATTTGAACCAAATTTGGTCAGGATGTGTAGCAACATATAAGACACACATTCTAAGAGTTTGGTTGAGATATCTCAGAATAGAAAAAAGTTTTTCATACTAAAGGTGAATTTGACCCCGATTGTTCCTATGACAGTTGTGTTATATATACGATATACTGCACCGATTTGATCCAAATTTGGTCCTATATATCAAGGAAGAGCCCCCCTGTTGAGTTAAGTTGTGTTTATTAGACTTTTTCTCAAACATTTGTATTTTGTAGCATTAAGGAAACCTGTACCCTGTACTTCCCAGCGTTACCATATGGTAACAGCCGAAAAAATGGTCCTGTCGATTATCCTGACAAGGACAAACAAAATGAATATGTTTTTCGGATTCAGCGAACTCAAATTTATCAGTCCTGAAATTTTCATTAAGAAATTCGAAAAAATGTTGCTCAGGACGATTCGGGTTAACTTCTCTACTTTTGACACTTGCAATATAATATATATTATATACAATACAATATATATTATATAATAAGACTCATGAAAAATAATTATGAAAATAGATAAAATAATTAAAAAGTAAGAGCTACTTAAAATGCATGCACTTTATTTTAATTAAAATAAATAACAAATTGAATTTACTATGAAAATTAAAATAAAAACCCTTAACTTTTTAATGTCAACAAATAATTTTTTTTGAATTTAAATCATTTTTATTTAAAATTTTGCATTTATATAGAAAACTGTTTTTCCTGACTGACTGACTGACTGACTGATATTTATGCAGCCCAAGCGGTTATGAAAAGTAAAAAATTAAAAAGTAAGAGACACTTGAAATGCATATAAAGAGTATTTAAAATAAATAATAAATATAATTTACTTTATAAATTAAAATCGAAACTTTGACTTAAGTTCAACAAATACATTTTTTGTTTTTGTATTTATTTTTTTTTAAATTTAAATCAGAATTATTAAAACTGTTTTTCCTGACTGACTGACTGATATGGGTGCAGCCCAAGCGGTAGGACCAAGAAGACTGAAATTTTGACACAATATAGCTGGACTGCAATTCATCGTATAATATATAAAATAAATGTAATAAGTGAAAAACAGAGTATCTTTGAGTTGAGCAGTCTCCATTTGTATTGTTTTAAGATAACTTGAATAATGTTCTCATTTGACTCTTGTTAACGTTACGTTTTGTTGCATAAGTTAAAGGTATACGTATATTACGCATACGCCGCATAGGCTGTCGACTTCCGGCAACAACAACGCGACGGCGGTTTCAATTTTATAACGTAAAATCCAATTAACTGGTTATACACACACACACACACACACACACACACACGAAAGGTGTTAATCGACGTCATTTTGATGTAAAACGAGCGATGAGAACGATGATATTGTATATTTTATGACCGCATATGTGAAGCGTAATTAACAGTTACAACAACAACAACAACAACAACAACAACAACAACGACAACAACAACAATTGGCAGCCAGGTTAATGAGCCATCATTGATTATGCATATGAGTTGTGCGTGTGTAAAACGGAGGTGTAGATTCTACAGTTGGAGTTGGAGTTGGAGTTGGTGTTGGGAATATTACACAAATACTGGGTAAACGAGGGTAAAAGAGGGTGCAAGAGGGTAAAAGAGTTTTCGTGGCTTCACACATCAAATTAAATGCTACATATGCTAATGAAATCAACCAAAATTATGAGCAATTATGAATAGCTTAATGGGCTTACCAATGCCACAAGCTCTACACTCAGCGAAAATACAGTCAACTTCTAAAACGCAAATTTCAATTAGGCAATTGTAAAATATCAATTAAATCAAGCTACAAATAATAGTTGAATTAAACACAAACTCCAAAGCAATCAGGATTATTTATATACAAAAAATTTAATAATTAATCTATCAAAATATAGAAAACTCTTTGACCAACTGACTGACTAAGCATTGTACAGCCCAAACCGTTTGACTTGCGAACTTGAAATTTGGGAATAATGTATCTAAGATAATTTCATCGTGATATAAAGCGGGATTTTTTAAGTTTTTTAAGTTTTTTATAAAATATTCAGTGATAGTGCATATTGAAAACTAAACATTTTTTTGGAACTGATAAAAAATAAAGTGTGCTTGTGATAATAGTATGAACAAGGGGGCTCCGCCCCCTACTCGCTTCGCTCGCCTACCCCCGGCTCGCTTCGCTCGCGGTGGGGTGCGGCTACAGTCGAGCACGCTCGACAGTAAGATACCCTGAGCCCAGGTACTCTTTTATAAATGTTGATTTTCGACCAATTATTTCAATGGCAGCTATATGATATATGGAACCGATCTGAACCAAATCTGGTCAGAGTGTACAAAACCAACATAAATGCATATTCTATCAGTTTGGTTACGATATCTCAAAAAACAAAAAACTTTTTCATACTAAAACTTGATTTTCGGCAGATCATCTGTATGACAGCTATATGATATAGTGGGCCGATTTGGACCAAACTTGGTCAGGATGTATAATACCAGCCCAGATACATATTCTATCAGTTTAATTACGATATCTCAAAAAACAAAAAACTTTTTCATACTAAAACTTGATTTTCGGCAGATCGTCTGTATGACAGCTATATGATATAGAGGGCCGATTTGGACCAAATTTGGTCAGGATGTATAATACCACCCCAAATATACATCGTGTGAGATTGGTTTAGATATCTCAAAAATTAAAGAAGCTTTTCATACAAAAACTTCATTTTCGATGTATCGTTCCTATGGCAGCTATATGATATAGTTGTCCGATCCAAAAAAAAAAACAAACTTGATCTGCGTACGGTATCCAGGAACCTACATACCAAGTTTGAAGTCTCTAGCTCTTATGGTCTCTGAGATCGACGCGTTCAAACAGACGGACAGACGGACAGACAGACGGACATGTCTCAATCGACTCGACTGTTGATCCTGATCAAGAATATATATACTTTTGGGGGTCTGCCACGCCCCCTTCTGCCTGTTACATACATTCTGCCAAATGCATTATACCCTTTTTTGCCCATTTTTAATGGGCTCAGGGTATAAAAATAGCAACTAAACATTTAGTGGCAATAAAAATCTCTACTGATAATTTAGCTTAAATAGTTCAAATTTTAGTTGGCCAAATAATTAAGTGAAATTTAAGTTCAACTTAATTGTAGTAGATTTTAAAAATAGTGAAAATAAAACTTATGTAAATTTCAGAGTCTTTGAGTTATTTATTTAAAACATTCAAGCTGTATTTCCAGCTGTGTTAATAAGTAGAAAATATGATCAATTAGAATACTAAACATTTTGTTTGAGTGTTAAAAGGTGTGTGAGAGTCTGTGTGTGTGTGTGTGTGTGTGTGTGAATCTGTCTTAAAGCCAAGTCTATTGTTTAAAGTCAAGAAACAGCAAGTTTAGGCCAAACATGTCAGGCAGGCAAAAAACGCAGCCAGGTGTAAATTACAAACTTGTAAGATTTTTGCTGCCATTTCCTGGTCTCTCTCTCTCTCTCTCTGTCTCTCGCTCACTCTTTCGCTGTCTCAGTCTGTCTCTTGTCTCTTTCTTAGCCAGTTTACACCTGCTTCTGGCTAAACTGACTGCCAACTGGGCTTCCAGTTCGTTGGCTGTCGCCAGAACTGAAGACATTGCTCATGCCACCAGATGGAGATGGAAATGGAGCTGGAGAAACGGAGAATGGAGAAAGAGAAAGGGAAAGGGAAAATGGCAGCAGGGGAAGGTAATGCCAACAATTACGCAGCTGAATATTTTATGAGCCAAGCAGATTAATATGAATATTTTATTATCATTTTAGATTCCGTATTTCTTTGTTGCTTCTTGGTCTCCATCTTCATCTCCATTTCCATCTCCATCTCCATTTCCATCTCAACCTCAGTTTTTAGTATTTTGTAATGTTCTTTTTTCGGCTCAAGGCCTGTCCAAGTGCAGCACCTCTTATGACACCTCTCTTTCTCTTCCTCTTCTTCCCTCTCTCTCTCTTTCTCCCTCCCTCTCTCTCTTTGGCTTGTCAGCCAAGCTAAGCCACTGCACAGTTCGTCCAAGCCAAACTCAAGCCGAAAGCATGTCCAAAAATATGCTTTATATGGCTTTGCCTTTAGGTTTCCCTAATAGACATACACTACCCAAAAAAAAAAAAAAAATTAAACGGGCTACATTCGTTTTTTTAATCGCTTGGGAATGATACCTTTTATCATATCACTTTTAAAACTAAAAATAAATTTTATAATTCCAATTTATTTATTGGTAAAAATCAAGGCTGCAAATCTCCCAAATTTTGTTAAAGGTTCGGTTTGGCGGTTCGAACCATAGAGCAAGACATCGGTTCAGTTCTCGAATTGGTTTATATACCCCCTGAACCCAAGGTTTGGGTTCGAACCTTGGTTTAGTTTCATACAAAACATATTCCTACATATTTTGAACAGTTAAAATTTTTTTTTTTCAAAGAAATATAATTTTGATGATAATTTAAATTTTTTTGAAGATTTAAATATGACTTATTTTAATCCAAAGTCTCAAATAATTACGTTATATTAGAAAACCATAAAATTTATGTAATTATTTGTTTTTCTCGAACCGAACCTTTTATTTTAGAAAGCGGTTCGATTTAGGTTCGGGTTCGCAAAGTAAATAATTTCAAGGGTTCGCTACATGATCCGTTTCAGGCTGTTTAAAAACCCGAACCGAACCGGTTCTACGAGGTTCATTCTAGAACCGATTTGCTGCCTTGCTAAAAATTAGTTTTAAGATTCTTATGTCAACTTACTTTATTTTATGCTAATTCTATTTTAAAAGAATTTTACACAATATCTAGCTTTAAGAATTTCATGTTTTCGACATAATTTTTTAGACTAAAGGTCTTCAAAACAAGAATCTCTCTAGAACTAAGAATTTGTGTCTAAGAAGATGCATCTAGAACAAATAACTATTTGATCAGCAGTGTGTAGGGTATTGATTTGAGGGTATAGAATCGTAGGGTATCGGCAATTCGTTGGATTTTGTGCAGTACGATTTAAGCCCGCAGCTTTTTTGCACCTCTTGGTAGAGTCAAAAATGCTTTTTGCTGCTGGCCAAAAAAAAGAAACACACACACAGAAAACGACAGAGACCTATGGAAAGAGAGAGAGAGAGAGAGAGAGAGAGAGGGAGAGAGAGGGAGGGGCTGGAGAAGAGAGAGAGAAAATGTGGTGAGAACGGAATTTATGACCACGAGCCTTCAAAGGACCAAGCTTTGGATGCCTCTAAATGTTTTGCGCCCAGACATGCCAAATAAAAACTGTAAGCCAAAACAAATTGTAGGCAAAGGAGCAAAGAAAACACTGCAAGAACGGGGGTGGGGGGAAGTTGGAGTTGGAGCTGAAGGAAAAAAATAAAGAAAAAAAATAAAAAAATCAACGAAATTTTTCATTTGTTGCGTTGAAAATTTCATGCACTGCGAGCCTGGCAATTACAGTGCCACTAAAAAGTATGATGGCAGCTGGGGGGAAAACTGGAGAAGTTATAGTGAGGAAGGTATTGCTCTTTCGACCTCTCTCTCACTTTCTCTCACTCGCTTTTGGTCTCCGGTAGCGCCCACTTATGTAACTATGTGTAATAGTCGCGTAATATCGTCAACATCTTACTACGAACCCAATAAATACGGCCAATAAATGCGCCTTCAAGTGGCAACGTCACGCCCTCCTGAAATCCCAAGTGCACAGTGGTCATTTTTGTCATATTAGCTACAAATTTATTAATAACTTTGTCGTTCAAATTATGTGAGTTATATTTTGATTGCTTTTTAAAAACAAAAAAAACTTATTAATCTCGTGTTTAATACTAGGGGGCTCCGCCTCTTGCTCGATTCGCTCGCCGACCCACAGATCGCATAGCTCGCATAATTAAATTGTTAAAAGAGAAGCACTTCTTATATTTCCTTTGAGAGAACTTTTTCAATACAAAAATAAATTATAGCATATTTTCAATAATTTGGATATTAATTCAGACATATATGTTAATTTTAAGAAGTTCATGCTAATTAGATATTAGGCCAACTAAAGTTTCCAAATCTCTTAAAAAAGACAAAGATCTATTAGTTGAGGAAATAAGAAATATGGGTATCTTTAACTATTAAATGCATATTCGTGTATATGCAATCCAAGCCAAATTTACCAAAAGGTACCACTGTGCGGTGGGGCGGTAGAGTGCACTCAAGGTCCGGCACACTCTGATTTATGCAGCACCAAAAAACAGGAGTCTTAGTAGCAACAACAACAAAAGCAGCAACACTTTTACCACAAAAAAGCGTAGTGTAAATTCAAAGAGAAGTGAAAGGTCAGAAGGAGGCACAGGATACGCCCAAGCCCCAAAAACGCCACTATGTCCTCAGACCACAACTAAAGTCGGAAAAAGCGTTGACTTTGGTCTGCACTGCCTCAGATTGTTGGCTTCATGGCATCGAGGCAGGAAGCTCAACGTGTTGGAGGCGCTCACGACGCGGACCTGTCAAGTTGCATCGCAGGCAATGCAGCGAAACGAGTTGGCAGCACCGTCAACACCGCCATCCGTTAAGAGGGTTATCCAGTACCGCGAAACTATTTCCAAGTACAGTGAAACTAGTTCCAGCATGACTCAAATTGACTGTTCCTTTACGGTAGTATTTGAAATTAATATGAAGTAATGCTAATGCTAATGCTAATGCTAATGCTAATGCTAATGCTAATGCTAATGCTAATGCTAATGCTAATGCTAATGCTAATGCTAATGCTAATGCTAATGCTAATGCTAATGCTAATGCTAATGCTAATGCTAATGCTAATGCTAATGCTAATGCTAATGCTAATGCTAATGCTAATGCTAATGCTAATGCTAATGCTAATGCTAATGCTAATGCTAATGCTAATGCTAATGCTAATGCTAATGCTAATGCTAATGCTAATGCTAATGCTAATGCTAATGCTAATGCTAATGCTAATGCTAATGCTAATGCTAATGCTAATGCTAATGCTAATGCTAATGCTAATGCTAATGCTAATGCTAATGCTAATGCTAATGCTAATGCTAATGCTAATGCTAATGCTAATGCTAATGCTAATGCTAATGCTAATGCTAATGCTAATGCTAATGCTAATGCTAATGCTAATGCTAATGCTAATGCTAATGCTAATGCTAATGCTAATGCTAATGCTAATGCTAATGCTAATGCTAATGCTAATGCTAATGCTAATGCTAATGCTAATGCTAATGCTAATGCTAATGCTAATGCTAATGCTAATGCTAATGCTAATGCTAATGCTAATGCTAATGCTAATGCTAATGCTAATGCTAATGCTAATGCTAATGCTAATGCTAATGCTAATGCTAATGCTAATGCTAATGCTAATGCTAATGCTAATGCTAATGCTAATGCTAATGCTAATGCTAATGCTAATGCTAATGCTAATGCTAATGCTAATGCTAATGCTAATGCTAATGCTAATGCTAATGCTAGTGGTAATGGTAATGGTAATGCTAATGCTAATGCTAAAAGTACAGTCGTCAAAAGCCCTGTTAACTGATAGAAAGTACATGTTATTTTTATATCTGTGAATTCCTGTGGTCTGTTCATTAAGTTTTTGTGCACCCATTCACGCTGCTGGTGAATGTTGCAGCCCTGGTTGCAAGTCACGTACTATTGAATGGAGTCGTCTCTGGAGTTTGCTGCATTATAATGCATTTTTTGGTTATATCTTTGGCCCTTTGTGGCACTCATTACGTCGACGTCGACCGGCTCTGGCGCCTGCTCTTCCTCGTCTCGCAATGCAACAGGCAACAGGCATAAAACATGGACCGTACCTCAACCCTTTCCTTTTGGAACTTCACAATGAATCTGTAGTCGCATCTGTATCTGTATCTGTATCTGTATCCCTGACCCGTTGTCTCGTACTTATTCTGTTCAGGTCTTGTGCGATTTTTCCGTCCACATGCCTGGATGCACTTCAATCAAAATCAAATATTACAAGCTATACAGCAATGGGCTGCACCTTTCCTCTTCCTCTGCCTCTTCCTCTGCCTCTTCCTCTGCCTCTTCTCTCCATCTGCTACTCCTACTCTCCGACTGCATTTTGAGTTATGACCGGGCTCAGCAGCGTCTGCAGTCTCAGCTCCCATATGGCACCAGGCATCAGACAACAGACCCTGGACACCAGGCACATCCTACACTGTAACAAAATCTAACTATTCTGTAATTGAATTTGTAAAATAATAATATTAATGTAAGCTAACCTTTAAGGCTCTGTTTTCTTTGAATAAGGTAAAGCTGCAAACCGGTTCCGAACCGAACCTCGTAGATCCGGTTCGGTTCGGGTTTTTAAGTAGACTGAACCGGATCATGAACCGAACCCTTGAAATTATTTACTTTGCGAACCCGGTTTGGTTCAAAAAACAAAAATAATTACAGAAATCTTATTGTTTTCTAATATTACGCAATTATTTGAGACTTTGGATTAAAATGAGTCATATTACTTGAAATAATTTGAATTGAAGAAATTACTTGTTGAGTTCTCTCAGTGTATCCATATGCCGTAGCTGTTCTTGTTGGCATTTGCCGTGCTTGGATAGTTGTAACTGGCATTGGGTCTGGGTTCAGGTTCAAATTCAGGTTCGGGTTCGGGTTCGGGTTCAGAGTCAGGTTTTGGGTCTGGTTTTGGGTCTTGGTCTTGGTTTGATTACGCACGTTTATTACTTCTGGCCAACGAGGCTTAACGGTATCAGGATTCTCAGCTCTAAATTCTGAATTCTTGATACTCGATTTTAGATTTTGGTTTACGGATACCGGATTCCGTATTCCGGATTCTGGATTCCGGATTGCGAGCTGTGTATTTATTCCTTGAAGCCGAAGCTCATCAATATGCGACGTGTGAGCTTCAAATGTACAACATGATTACTTGCAAATCACGTGATTGTGATTGGGATTATTGTACACACACACACTCGCACACACACACACACACACACACACATGTACACTCGCACTGCAGGCGTATATTTTATTTGTTGGCTTTTTGGTTTCTGGCCAAGAGAAGATTCAACAATTGTCGGACATGCTCAAAAATGCATGCAAGTTAATACATATTTCTTATTTTCTTTATTCACATTGTCTTTCTTCCTTTTTATTCACTCCTTTGTTCCGTTCGAGCTTTGTGTGCGTGTGTGTGTGTATTATACTCACACATACATATTTGTTCAATTCAAGTAATTAAAAGTTGGCCATGGCCAAAAAAAACGAATAGAACTGAAAGTATTTCATCAGGCATATCTTTTGACCAGCTTCCGGCTTACTTGGATTATAATAATGCACACAATTCAAATGTGAGGCAACTTGAATAACCACAATGCATTCATAAATACATTCACATTCACTTGCACATTCAACATTTATAATTTTCTTTTCAAAATTGCATTCACTGAGTGCAATCAATGTTACTAAAAGCTCAGATTAAGATACATATTTGTATCTCAGCAATTGTTGAAAAAGGGTTTTAAACAGAAATTTGAACTACACAGACAATCTGAGTTGAAAGTGCTATAAATGTTACTCAGTGTAATTATAGTTCTATAATTAATAAATATTTAGATACAGACTGAATTTAGTGGCCGAACCATAATCAAAATAACATTCCCTTTAAAAATCAGTTTAGTTTTTCTCAAGTTATACAAGTTTAAAGTTGGTCCTAGCTCCATTTAGAAAATCCCAATTTTTGTTAAATTTGCCATGATTTTTTACAAGAAAATGAAGTGTCTGAAAAATGTTGAAAGTGTTGTTTTATACTAATTACGAGATAAGGAATGGATTCAAGGCAAGATTGCAAACCGGTTCTGAACCGAACCTTGTAGAATCGGTTCAGTTCTAGTTTTTAAGCAGCCTGAACCGGATCATGAACCGATCATGGTTCGAAAAAAAATATATATTTACATAAATTTTATGGTTTTCTAATATTACGCAATTATTTGAGACATAAAATTAAAATAAATCATATTTAAATCTTCAAATAAATTTAAATTTTTATCAAAATTTGATTTCTTTAAAAAAAATTAAGTTAGATCAAAATTTACAATAAAAATATTTTTTGTATGAAATTAAACCAAGGTTCGAACCCAAGCTTTGGGTTCTGGGCGTAGATAAACCAATTCGCGAACCGAAACGATGTCTTGCTCTATGGTTCGAACCGCCGAACCGAACCTGAAACAACAATTTTTGAGGTTTGCAGCCTTTATTAAAAGTAAAAACTTGAGATTTGAAATTTTCAATTTTCACAATTTTAAAGGGGGAGCACTAAAACCGAGCCCCATATCTATGAAAATATCAAAATTAATATTATTTAAATGCAGAAGGAGTTAAAAGGCCGAAATATGATCAAAATGGCATTAAGTTCGAAGATCGGAAAATCTTTATTTTACTTTCAAACAACCAAAGTTGTTTTTGGGTAGCTTTTGGGTCGGAAGTTTAAAAGTGCTATCCTTAATTTATTCTCTGATTAAATTTTGTCACTACTCGCTTATCAACGGAGTGCTGCCAACTCGCTGCAATTATGACGATGAAAAAAAGCAACAAGTTGACAGTGCGTGTTGCATGTTGCAAATGGCATGTTGCATGTGGCATGTGGCATGTGGCTAGTGGCTAGTGGCATGTGTTGCCCTTCAATTGTCGACGCAAATGCATTTTTCTAATATTTATTTCTAATTAAAATTTTGAAACTGACAACGCCGACGTCAACGTCAACGTCAACGTCGACCGCGACAGCGACAGCGACGTCAGCGTCGATTGTTCATTGTTTCATGAATATTAATTTGGTTTTTACGGGCCAAAGCAATGCAAACTAAAACCTGAATTACAACTAAATATTTATAACTCATTTTGTGCGACACAAACGCACTTATATAATCAAAGGGCGGAGAGTGAACGACTATGAGATACCCTTTTTAATTTTTGTTGAAAAATTTATTAGTTTTCCGTCTCTTCATTGATTTTAATAAATTATTTTTTATATAGTGCAAAATAAAGAGTTAGAATATTTTCCTCTTCGAATTTTATCAGAATTTTATGATTAAAATATTTAAAAAAACACAAAAATTCTAATTTTCATCTTGTCTTGGTAATTCTTGAAATTATCAGTTTTTTAGCAGCTGCATTAAGTAAATAAAATATGTTTATTGTTTATTTTTAATTTTTTAATCTCCGATATTTCAAAATCAATTCGTTATTTTGCATAATAATGTATACCTCTAATATACCCTATTAAAAGCTGTTTCAATGGCTGTAGGGTATAATAATAGAAAAACTGTAGACACACACACACAAACACACACTCACACACACACACACACACACACAAATACAATTGCACAAATGCCGACAGTTTTTGGCATAAAATATACAAATGGATATTTTGGTTCGTTGTTGTTGTTGTTGTTGTTGTTGCTGTTGTTACTGTTGTTGTGTCGCGTGAAAATACACAAAATTAACTTGTATTTAAAATTTAATTAAAACTTTTGCTGTTATTTACATATCCCGTGCGAATGTGTGTGTGTTTGTGTGTAATGTTTTGTGCCCTTTGCCTTGTGTGCTCTGCAAAGTAGGCAACACTTTTTGTGATCGTCCCTCACAACTTTCGCTGCTTTCGAAGCACTGTGGGAAAATTTGCCCTGTAGGTGTACAAATTGGTTGACTGACGACGCAGGCAACGGTTCAAAACTGTTATACTGAACTGTTATACTCGACAGTTATACTCGACTGTTATACTCGACTGTTATACTCGAATGTTTTACTAGACTGTTTAACTTGATTGTTATACTCGACTGTTATACTGAACTGTTATACTCGACAGTTATACTCGACTGTTATACTCGATTGTTATACTCGACTGTTATAAACAGATTTACTACTTAACTGTTATACACAGCTTTACTACTTAACTGTTATACACAGCTTTACTACTTAACTGTTATACTGAACTGTTATACTCGACTGTTATACTTAAAGAATACACTCTACTGTTATACTCAACTGTTCTACCCAACTGTTATATTCATTGTCTGGCAATTTTTACATATTTCTGCGTTGCTGTCAAGAATTCGTGATAAGTGCATAAACTGGATAAAACTGATCAATTTCCCCACTGTGCTGTACAGTGGAGTGAGGACGAAGGCACGCTGACACACACTGGGCATTAAATTAAATCATATTGTATAACACAGCCTTTGCTATATGTGTGTGTGTGTGTTTAATTGAAATTGCGCGCACAATTTTTGGTTTATTGCATCAAAAAAACGACGCTGTTGAAGTTGAGGGAATAAAGAAGGGGTGAAAAGAGAAGGGTAGGGAAGAGGGGAGAGAGGAGAGGGGTCATTGGGCTATCGGCCATGGCTAAGTGGTTGTTGCGGTTTTGGGCGTTTAGCATAATTAGTTATTTTGACCGCGTTTTGCGAAATGCGGCTTAAGCTTAAAACTTAACCCCAAAATGCATTCAACCTAACCTAACTCTCAACTCAGCGCTGCAAATTATCAACAACAACAACTAGAAATTTGACAAATACATGCAATTTACAGTGCAAACTGTATAGGAATTTGTCAAAACAAATGCAGTATAACAATTTATTTATTGAGCAGTTTATAACAGTTTTAAAGTTTATTTATAACAGTTTTGTGTCTAATTTCATATTTTCATTTGATATTGTATAACAGATTTAAGACTGTATATAAACGCAGTATAGCACTTTACTTGTTGATCAATTTATAACAGTTTTTCAGTTGAGTTTTCAGATAAATTCATTTTTACGTGATACCCTGTAATCTAAACCGAAATACCTTGTAATCTATTTGATCTACTGAGTATAACAATTTTTTACCATTCTTATGACAATTCAAATCTTATAAGAGTTGTAGTCAAATTTATTTTATAATATGAGTTCTCTGCTTAAAAATATGTTAAAACAAATGTATTTAAGGTGATGTATACCCTGTAAATTAAAGTTAAGCCTTTCTTTGCTGTTCGGCCCAAAAAAAGTACGCCACTAATAATTCTATTGATAAATTTTACCCAAGTTTCCAAATGAATAAAATGGAAATGAATTTCTAAATAAATAATTGGTGGTTCTTGGCGAGTCTCCACTGTACTTTAATACTAATGAACATTCGCTATAAGCCACTTTACACACATCTACACACAGGTCGCACACCACTTGCACCGTCCAGTGGCAAACTTTGGACAAACCACTTAACTGACCAACGCACAGTGGTAATTTTTGTCAAAATATGTGTCCGTTTTTTTTTTGTATCTGTAAAACATTTTTTAAATATTTATTAAAAAAAAAAAGCTATCGATAAATAGAATTATGGACATTAAGCTAAATGGTAAAATTTTCTTGATGTCGAGCCAAATTGAGCCAAATTGTCCACTGTGCAGCGTTGAGAGAAATTTGCAATTTATGGTAAATTAATTTGTAATTAATTTTACGTGCAATGCAAAATGAAACGAGCTGGAACGTTTTGGAATGGAACAGGACAAAGTGTATTTTTATTATCATATCGAATACAGAAATGAGTTGAATTCGAGGATTTTTCGTTGTCGTTTTCGATGTCGATGTCGATTTTGGATTTGCATTTGAATTTTGTGTGTGTTTCTGTTTTTATTTCTATTTTACGCTAGTTTAGTTTCAATTGCGTCCAATTAAACATGCGGTTCTCCATTTCCGATTGTGATTGCCCATCCCTGAACCCTTATCCCTGTTCCCTGTTCCCTGTTCCCTGTTCCCTTTTTCGCCATCCCCTGCCACGCCCACTTACCGCTTTGCACAGTTGAGTGAGCTGCGTGTTGGATGCGTTTTGTATTTTTCGGAAATTGAAATTGCATATTTAAATAGGGCAACCCTGGCAGCACCCTCTCTCTCCCTCTCTCGCTTTTTCTCGCTCTCACTTGAAGCCTGCTTGTGACTCTTACTGGTTACAGTTAGTCAAGTTAGTCAAGTGCCACTTAGCTTACGCTTCCATAATTCCACTCCTCTCATAATTATACCCTGTACTCAGTTTTGTCAAGTGTATGATGTCATTAAACTTACCATAATTTTAACCAACTCAATTTTATCTTCATCTCTACAAATGCTCTCCATTAATATCTTCATTTTTATTAACTACAGGGTATCTGTCCGTCTAGCATCATTGCCTCAATCATTCTTATCGCATTTGTTAAGCTTATTGCGGTCGGAAAATACAGTTATTGTCCGTTATGTCCTTGTTTCCTGATTAGTTGCACGCATTTCGAATTCCATTTGACTCTAGATTCCGTGATTAGCAAACCGGATATTGAATGGAGCTTACCTTTCCGTATCCTGTTCAAAATCGTACTGAAAAATGCCAGCAAAATAACTGACGACTTCATACAATTCAAGTGTAAAACAATTTTGAAAAACTTTACTTCGGACTTTGAAATTCCATTGAACAAATTTGCAGTAATAAAAATAAAAATTTACAGACTATCTTACAAATTTTTCCTTAAAAAGTTTTCAAAGTTAGAAAAATAACTTGAATTTTGAAATTCTTAGTCAGAAAAATTAATGACTGTATTATAATTGTAACCGAAAATCGCTAACAAAAGTTATGAGCCTAATAAATCAAACCTTCAAAAATTTATCTGAATGAAAAGTTTTTTCCCAATTATAGAAAATGATAAAAAAAAAGTTCAGACCAAAAAGTATAATTTATTTTTTAATATATTAATAAATAATAAAAATTTTAATGTTTTTATAATCTATGCTTACTTCTTTTCATTCTAATTTGAATACCGATAATTTATATGGTTTCTTAACTTTCGTTTTATAAACCGCCCAAATAAATAAAGTCGTTTGGATTTGTTTAATTTCATTTTTACTTTTATTTATATTTATGTTTTTCTCTTTGTCACATAATACTTTTTGTTATCTGCTTTCCGATTTCTTTTCCATTTTTTTCGTTTTAATTTTTGTTTTTTTTTTTTCATCTTTTTATGGTCAAATAATAGAATAGAAAGATGCATTTATAATTGTTTGTATGTATGAGTTGTTGTCATCGGTTGTTCAGTAATTTGTTTGCCATTTTTTATTCATTCATATTGTATAGTTGTAGTAGTCGTATATGTATTTGTTTATAGTATATATATATAGTATTATATCATCGCATATATGTATAGTTTATTTGTAAGTATATTTTTTGCTTATATGGCAACACAATAGTAACTTACAGTCG
Organism: Drosophila phalerata; assembly: GCA_951394115.2. Taxonomy (NCBI): domain Eukaryota; kingdom Metazoa; phylum Arthropoda; class Insecta; order Diptera; family Drosophilidae; genus Drosophila; species Drosophila phalerata. Next base: position 48,388,085 of record OX596006.1, on the reverse strand, counting down.
TGTGGAAATCGCTTTTCATTTATACAAATAGATCCTTTTTTTTTTGTTTTTTGTTTCTACTACTCCTAATTGTGGTATGAAGAGTGGGAAGAGGGGGCGGGGGGGGGGGGGGTACTGGGGAGAGGGGGGGATTACGTTTTGAGAAACGATAATAATTGCACAAATTTTTAACTGGCGCCGATAACGATAACTAAATAACAAATATGTTACAAACGCATAAGCTAATTGCTATAAAACTAAGTGCTATATTTTACTTGTCCGCTGTCCAGCACTGTTGCAGTTTTCTTTCTCTTACATACATATTTATATATATAATATATTTATCGATATATTGTTTCTATCGATTACAAAAAAAAAAAATACAATACAATTATTATGATTTGGTTTGCGTCCTACTTAAGATAAGCCTAAGACTGTAGTTTATATGCATTTAACGCGCTAGTCTAAATTTAATTTATGTTATCAACTTAGTTATCGATAGCTCGGTAGCTCGATAGTTCGATAGTTCGATTTCAATTCGTTTTTATAGCACTTTTAACTTTGTTTTGCTTTGCTTTTCTTGTATACTCATGAATTTCGTCTATGTAGGCTATATATATAGTATATATATATTTATATGTATATGTTTAGGTATAGGTATGGTATGGTATGGTATATGGTATGGGCATTACTTAATTCTGTAGTGTAGTGTTGTTCTTAGCATAATATACATACACATACATACATTTATATTTTAACTATTTAGCTCTCTATATTATATATTTCTATATATATGTATATATATATATATATATATATATATAGTATTTCTATGCTATTTTATCATATTGAATTTTATGCCCAAATATTTTGTTTTTATTTTCCTGCTGCATTTGGTATTTTCTTCTTTTGGATTTCATTTTTTCCGCATTTCTTGTTCTCTTTATTTTCCTTCTGCCTTAATACCCTTGCAGAGAGTATAATAGTTTTTTTGAAGCAGTATGTAACGCCTTTTAAGAATATATTTTTATGATATATTCATCTGTCTATATGGATGGAACTTGCTTAATACTTTTTTTATCATATAAATGCCATATAATCTAGCTCAATCGGACTAATTTATCGAAAGAAGAAATCGATACAAAATTTTGATTCTGCTATCGGAATAATCTGCAAGAGTATTTAAGCTTCGGCAAGCCAAAGACTATAGTAATCTCTTGCTTTATATATATATATATATTTTTTTTATTTTTTATTTTTTATTCATAGATATTCTGTGTATATTTTATATGAATATTTATTTTTTATCTATTTTTGTTTAGTATTCTTTTTCTGCATTTCAGCTCAACTTTCTCAGCTTTTCTTCATTTTCTATATATTCTATATATGTATTCATTTAAGTTTTGTTTTCTTTAGTTATTGTCCACCCATCCAGTTTACGGAAATTCTTATTTTGTTTGCTTTATCGCATTATTCATACCCTTGCAGAGGTTGCTATCCATAGCTTTTACACATCTCAGTTAATATTATCTTATTAAATAAAAATAAAGCATAAAAATTAATAAAAATAAAATATAAAAATATATGTTTTTAATCTGATTACAAATCTATAAAAATAGAAAGATTTTTAATGGAAAATTAAGAGTTTTTAATCATGTATATATCTTTGTTTCAAACCCCGAAGTCTGAATTTTTTACACAAATAATAATTTTTTTAAAAACATTTTCATTAGAAATTAGATATGAAAAACTTTCAGAAATTTAAAAAGTATTTTTGTATTTTTTTTTTTTTTGTGAATCGATTCTGCAAGAGTATTTAAACTTCGACTTAAGCCATAGTTTGTTTACTTATTTTTTTGTTTGTTATTTTACTTGTTGTTGTGTTTCTTTTGTTGTTATTTTGGTTTAATGGAAATGCAATAATAAATTGAAATTAAAAAATATTCATTTATATAAACAACAATAATGTTGTGCATAATCAATAGTTGGCCATAAATAAAGTCAAACAAAACAGAAAGTCGAAAGCAATTAATAAACAAATTTCCCAGCTACACATACAACTATAATACATACATATATATACATGTATGTGTGTGTGTGTGTGTATAGTTGTATATACACATACACCAAATTAATATTAGGCCCGAAAATATTTATATTATTACATAAATATGATAAGGCAGCAATTTATTTATGCCAATGTGAGTGAATGTGTGTGAAAGCACAGTGGGGAGAAACCTCTACATTAGCATACAAAAATTAAGTATTTCAAATTTTGTCTCTTTTCTACTCTATTTGCAGTTTTTTTTTTTTTTCTAATTTTTGTTTAATTATAAGACAGATTTCAAAAGCAACAAATTTAAATGAAATTATGGAAATAATTTATTTTATGAACAAAACAATATATTCACTACATAACTCCACAAAATTAATTATTAACTAGTGGGTTTTGTTAATGACAAATTTAAATTTTTTTTTTCAGAATAAAAATTATGTTAAGAACAAAAAATATATATAAATAATTTAAGCAAATCTCGCAGTATTTCCCACTTTGGTAGAGGGAAGGAAGCATTTGCAAGCTTAATCTCACCCCCACCACCTTACAACTCACCCTACACACACACACACACACACACACACACACACACACACATACACATACACACATTGATACTCTCAAATAAATAAATGCGCCGAATGCAACACACAAAATATATAAATATTTAGGCGTGAAATTAAATTTTCAGTCTGTGTGAGTGTTATGTTGTATGTATGTGTGTGTGTGTGTATGTGTGTGTGTATTTTACTTATGTTTAGGCTGTTGTGATAGCTATTTTATTATATATATATAATTTTTTTTGTTGCATGAATTTTGCGGTTTTGTGGCTTTTAATGTGTTTTTCGTTCGTGTTTTCCCTTTTTTTATTTCCATCATAATTTAAGCATTTTGTTGTTATACCCTAGAATATCCTTGCAGAGAGGGCATTTTCATTAAGACGGCTGTCGATGTCAACGAAAATTTCATTCCAAATACAGTCTCATTTTTATGAAATTAAAATGAAATATTCGACCATTAAATGTTAAACATTGAAGTAGTTTTAAAATGATCTCAATAAAAATAATGGGGCTTAATCATATGTAAAATATATTGTCAATAACTGACATATACAGTCAAACCACGCTATGAAAAATATAAATGAAATTGATATTAAAAATCATAAAAATTAAATTTAACTTTAATTAAATTTTGGCGACCTTAGTAACTGTTCAAAATTAGTTTTACATTATTTTAAATGCTTTCAAAATTAGATTTTTTATTAAAAAAAAAAAATACTGAAAGAAGACATTTGTAAATTAAATGTTTTTTTTTTAATAGCAAAGCTGGACTGTATTTCATATAGCTATTATAGGAACAATCAGTATATTTATAGTATTTATTTCCAAATCGCTGTCATAGGAACAAGCTGCAAGGGTATTTTTTGAATTCTTTTTTTCTTTTTCTTTTTTCAAAATTAAATTCTATAGCTTTTGTTATTTGTGTTGTTGTTGATTTTGTTGTTGTGTTTTCGCTTACATAATGCGACCTTTGTTGCTGTTGTTGTTGTTGTTGTTGCGTTGCATTTGTTGGAGAAGGAATGTTGCAAGCCAAACGAATCCTGAGCTCGTTTCAAAAACGTTAATATCAAATTTGAATGCGGCATCAAAAATGCGAAATGCAGTTGTTGTTGTTGTTGTTGCAGTTGTTGTTGTTGTTATGTTTGTAATTGTTTTAATTGTTGTGCATTGTTGTTGTCAACGTATCAAAAGTCCCGTATCTGGAGACCAACGATTCGCTCGATAGTACATATCCTTTGACATGGAAGGACATGCATTTTGATTTTGCTGCAAAATTAAAAATTAAAAATAAATCGATTATTTATATTTATTTAGATAATTACATCAAATGCAGAGCTCACAAATGTTGCTCAACACTTAAAGGCTGTCAGTTAAATAAGTGTTATATTTAAACACACATGAAACAAGGGGGCTCCGCCCCCTGCTCGCTTCGCTCGCCTACCCCCGGCTCGCTTCGCTCGCGGTGAGGTGCGGCTACAGTCGAGCACGCTCGACAGTAGGATACCCTGAGCCCAGGTACTCTTTTATAAAAGTTGATTTTCAACCAATTGTTCCTGTGGCAGCTATATGATAAATGGAACCGATTTGAACCAAATCTGGTCAGAATGTACAAAACCAACCTAAATGCATATTCTATCAGTTTGGTTAAGATATCTCAAAAAACCAAAACATTTTTCATACTAACACTTACTTTTCGATTGAACGTCTCTATTGCAGCTATATGATATAGTGGTCCGATCTGAACCAAATTTGGCCAGAATATATGAGACGAACTTAAATGTTCATTCTATCAGTTTGGTTAGGCTATCTCTAAAAACAAAAAACTTTTTCTTACTAAAACTTGATTTTCGACTGAGCGTCTCTATGGCAGCTATATGATATAGTGTTCCGATTTGGACCAAATTCGGTGAGGATGTATAATACCAGCCCAGATGCATATTCTAACAGTTTGGTTACGATATCTCAAAAAACAAAAAACTATTTCATACATATGCCTGATTTTCGGCAGAGCGTCTCTATGACAGCTATATCATATAGTGGGCCGACTTTAACCAAATTTGGTCAGGATGTATAATACCACCCCAAATGTATATCGTGTGAGATTGGTTGAGATATTTCAAAAATTGAAGAAACTTTTCATACTAAAACTTCATTTTCGATGTATCGTTCCTATGGCAGCTATATTATATAGTTGTCCGATCCAAAAATAAAAACAAACTTGATCTGCGTACGGTATCCAGGAACCTACATACCAAGTTTGAAGTCTCCAGCTCTTATGGTTTCTGAGATGGACGCGTTCAAACAGACGGACAGACAGACGGACAGAAGGACAGACGGACAGACAGACGGACATGGCTCAATCGACTCGGCTGTTGATCCTGATCAGGAGTATATATACTTTTGGGGGTCTGCCACGCCCCCTTCTGCCTGTTACATACATTCTGCCAAATGCATTATACCCTTTTTTGCCCATTTTCAATGGGCTCAGGGTATAAAAACTTAGTTTTAGTAATTTGGTCTTAAAATAATCTTTTTCTTGATTTTAGAAGCTGGTCTTTTTTTTCAGTGTGGGGGAGTGTGAGAACTGTTTTTATAACTTGTTTTTGTTAAGAAGTGTGAATTTCAAAAAGAATTCTATAATACCGATGAACTTATCCAAAGAGTACTTTAACTTAGTTTTTACATGGGGACTTAGAGGAAATACTTGGATTGTTTTTACTCACCTTATGACGCTTAAAATCTATGTTCGTCCTTACGGTTCTATGGTGTAAAGTTTGCACAGGTCGTGCATTATTTCCTAATGGAGCTTTCGGTGTACTCTCGGAGCCTTGCATCAGTCGTCGGAGTTGATATAACTGCAATGCCCCACAAAAAAACAAAACACACACATATATCGATTAGTTATCGATAAGCACCAATAAAATTTCATTAATATTAGAAGAAAGAGTGTTGATAAAAGTTGAAATGTGAGCATTCATTTGGAAATGCGAAATATGGAATATTTTTCTTGAGATTATTTTGTTCCACTTTATTTAGATTAAAAGTGAATTCTATAATATTATTTGTATTTTTTTTTGACATTGCGTTCAATTTACAGTTTCATATGTCATTGTGCTAAAAACCAAAATTATAATAAATTTATACGCGAAATAATGAATTGAATTGATCTATGTTAATTCGTTTGATTAAGGCATTGTTTCTGATTAAGTTCTATTATTGACTAAATGTTGCTTTTATTGTTGTTGTTGTTGTTGTTGGTTGTCAACAGGCGATTAAAAATGTTTAAATATTTTATTGGATATTCAGCATAATTTTGTATTGTTGTTTTTGTTGTTTGTTTTTGCATTTATTGTTGCATTCAATTCTTTTTTCTAGTTACAGAATTGTTTTTATCCCCGGCACTTAATGCATATGCAAATTGATTAAACTAACCAAATATTGTTTTTTAATTATGCGCAGAGTAGCGCATTGACCGCACATTTCCCCACTTTTCCCACTTTCCCCATTTCTCCACCGTTTTTCCCATTGATCTGAAATTTTATAATTGCATTTGCAAAAAAAAAAAAAAAAAAAAAATTAAATAAAAAAATAAAAACAATTAAGAACGCTGAAGTTGAGATGCTAGACTCGTTTATGCCCAGGAGCCGGGATTTTTGAACAGTTTGTTATAGTTTAGAAAGTAAAACATAAATATGTATCGTAACACAAGAAAATTATTGAAATATAAAAAAAAAGACACAACTCCTTTTTATTCCTTATTAACAAAAAATTTTCTTTTTTGTACTAAAAAAAAATTTATTTGGAGCATTTCTTGAATTCTTAAAAATATTTCTGGTTCACATTTTTTGCAAATATGTTTTAAATAAAACAAATATTAAGCGAAATTATTAAAAAAAAATGTTGGCTTTTGTTTAGACAATTTTGTATTAAATATATATATATAAAAAGAAATATTAAGTATAAAAGAGAGAGAGAGAGAAAGAGAAAAGGTAATCTATGCCATATTACCATGAGCTTAAGATTTATGATTTGCATTATGTTACTCATGAAATAATCTTATTTTGGGCAAAAAAAAAACTCAGGAATAATCATTATTTTAGATTCAATAATATATAACTGACAGAATAATGATTATTCATGAGTTTTATTTTATTGAATCAAAAATAAATCCCATATTTGATAGGCCAAAATAACACCCTGATTTTTATTTTTGATTTAAAATGAAATAGTCAATATTTTGTAAGTTTTATTTTATTGAATCAAAAATAATGATTATTTTATGAGTTATATTTTTTTTTTTATTTGCTGAAAAGTAAACATAAGTAAAATAATAAAACTCATAGAATAATGATTATTCTTGAGTTATATAATAAAACTTATAATGATTACAGTCCCTGCCTATAAGTCCTTGTAACATTTTGTGTACTGGGCTAAATAACAGAAAAAAAAGACTCTCTAATTGCAATTTGGAAAACTCAAATGCATTTCATTATTTGCGGTCGCTTGTAAAATCAATGAAATCCATTGACCCCTCTCCACGGAGAGAGGGGGCGAGGGGGAGGGGGTGGTGGAAAAGGGGGTGGGGCTTGTTTTACCTCTTGTTTCGTGATATAGATGGGTTTATTAACTATTATCCAGACGGTGCTCTCCCAGCAGCCTGGATGCGTGGTGGATCCTTCATACGTGATATAATGATCCGTATTCGGCAAAAGCGACCTTACCGATATGTGACGAATGGGCGTCGAGAAGCCTGCAATCAGAGAGAGGAAATAATTACCACAAACGGGGGAATTAATTCAGAAATCTTAGCATGTGAACAAAATAAGTTATATTTGAGTTATGTAGTTATAATTTTAATTTTACTTAAAAAAATATACAAATTGACATTTATTTGCCAATTTTAGGGTAAGTATTTGTTTCGAAAATCAGTAAATTTAAACTAATTTTTTATTAAATATATGTCGAATTCAAATAGCTGTATCCATTTTAAATCTTTAATCAAACTGTAATATTATGTTCGCTTCAAAAGAGATTAAGAGTTGGAAACTTGGTTTTTAGACAATTATCATCTTTTAAAGAGCTTTTTTCTGGAATATGCTTTGAATATCAGAGATTTTTTTTAAAATACAGAAAACATCTTAATTAAATTGATAATTTTATTTAGTACTTTACTTTTGAAGTAGATTCTTTTGTAGAAATAAAATATTTTTGTCAAATATTGTGATCTTTTTTTAACATTCACATGTATTGTTGGTAGTTTATGTTACCCTTTGGGAGTTTTTATACATTAACAGGGTATGGGCATCAAAGTTCAAGGTGCAGCAACTGAATGCTTGCAGTTTAAAAAGTCATAAGGTGCCTACACTGAAAAAAAGACCAAGATGTGATCTTTTAATTTAATAATTTTATGTTCTCGACGCATTTTTGAGACCAAAAATCTTAGATCTGAGACCAAGATCTTGATTTTAGCACATTTTTTTTATCAGTGTATGCCTCGACATTACTTGCCTCACTCTTTTTCGAAAAAATGAAAGGAAATAAATAAATATGAATGCAAAACGTCTACGAGTCGACAGACCTAATGAATAATTCAGACTAGACTCAGAGAGGTAGAGGGTAGAGTACGGGAATTAGGGGAGTGGTGGGGGTGGGGGGGCGGTGGGGGAATTACTCGCTGGGGTCGCCTTCTAGTTGGTCACTTGAACGTCGGGAGTCGACTTCATTCATACAAATCATTATGCCAAGCCGGAAATGAAGCGCCTCGCGGTTTATGAGGCGGCGGAAAAACGCGCACGGAATTCACGTAGAAATCGACAATGAAGGCAGCGAAGGGATGTTAGGGGTATTCCGTTGAAGGCATTCCTTAAAAAAAAATTATTTGCATCACAATTGTTCGTTTCACGTTTTTTGAATACGTGCATTGCATTCTATACACTGCAAAAATATCTTAAATATCAACAATCGAGCATGTTGCACTTATCGAAATCGATACCTATCGTTTACTACTAATATAATACTCAATATTAAAAAACGTACAAAATAAAAACTTTTTTTGAGAAAAATCGAGGTTAAATGCGAAATTATCGATAAATAAAATCGATATAAATTAGTTATATGGCTCATTATGAGATATATAGAACTGGTTGCTGTTAGAATTTTATCGAAAACTTATCGATATATTCTATCGATAACAAAATCGAACAGTTTAATTGAGTAAATATGCTAGTTCGAAAAAATCAAGTTTCTTCTTATCAATACACACATATAATCGGTATCAAATAGTAACATTTATCGATTAATAAAGTTATATCGATATACATATTAAAATTATTGCAGATTTCTGTTAAATTTGTATTGTTTTCGAATTGCAAAAGTTGAAATATTAAATATAGCGCTGAAAAAATCAACCAATTTTATCGATATTGTGCATCGATAACACTGTATTGGGAAAATTGTGTTTTTATTTTTATGTGTGTTGACACTCTGTGTAAGTAAAATATTTCCAAATTGTATTGACTTTCAAATAATGTTCCAGTTTCCACTTTCACCTTCACCTTCACTTTCACTTAAATTTAAATTGTTAATTCAAGTCAGAAAGTGTATTTCAAATTCGTCGATTAAGTTTTATTTTATGTTGCAGCTGCTTAAGTTGAGAGTTGTTTTTTTGTTGCTGGTTCGCAGAAATTGGCCGCATATTTTCTTCAGTCGGAACGTTTTTCAGTCAAGCACAAGTTGAAGTTAAGGCAAGAACTTGGAGCGAGCAGGAAAATGTTGGAGGAGGACGCAAGAAGAAGAGGAGGAGGAATCTATGGCAGTTGGCAATGGTTGTCCGGCGGTTTTTTCACGGGTCTACATAAAGTTGTACGACCTGTAAAAAGGCTATTAAACTGAAACCGCCAACAGAGGCGGCAATAGAGAGTTGGAAAGAGAGAGAGAGCAAGAGAGAGAGCGGGAGAGAGAGAGAGAGAGAGAGAGGGAGAGTGATGGCAAGGGGAATTATTAAGTGTCGGTTTAGTGTAATTCGAGGTTTCATTTTCGTCACTTTGCGCCACGGCGCCAATTTCGCGGCAACTGCTGTCGAGCAATTTTTATGGCTCACTTTGGAACTTGCAATTGGGAACTGGGAACTTGCAACTTGCAACTTGAAATTGTGTGGCACACACATAATTATGTTGCTGTTGTTGCAATTGCAATTGTTGCAGTTGCTGCTGTTGCTGCTGCTGCTTTGGAATGACATCATAAAAGTGCTGGCCACAGAGCGAAAGAGGCAACCTCAACTGCCAGGTTGCAACATTTCCGGTGCATTTTGCGTAGCGGAAATGATGTTGCCCCCGTCCTAATACAGAGAGAGAGAGAAAGAGACAGAGAGAGAGAGAGAGAGAGAGTGCGAGAGAGACAGAAGCCGCAACAAAAATTCATTGAACTCCTCACTCACCTAGAGATGGCAGCATAGATTTGGGAAACGATTTGAATTTACCCAATTGAAAGAATTTCATAAATGACACTTTGTAGATTTTAGAAAAGTGTCAAGTATGAAAAAATGGGACTATGATCGAAAATATTATAATATATATTTTCAAATTTAGATGCAGAATCAAAGAAGAGACCAAATAGAATTTAAAATTATATTCCGCTAGGAAATCAGTGGAGTTTTGTCAGAGTTATGACACTTTGAAGTTGACCAAAAAGTGAAAAGATACAGTCATCAAAAGTGTGTTAAAATGAACGGTGAAGGAACCAAAATTGATGCAGATTTAAATTAGAGACCAAATAATGATGGAATTAACATTCCGAAAAGAATATCGGTTCAGTTTTGACAAAGTTTTGGGAGTTTGAAATTTTTAAAAAGTGTCGAATGAAAAGTATGAGACAAATGGACAAGGAAGAAAAGAAATTTAGGCTTTAAGTTTTGAAGCAGAATCAGAAAAAGTGAAAATTATCATTCCTGAAAATTTATTTATTTAAAAAATGAATGTTCTTGAAATTAAAATCATAAACTAAAAACTGATTTTTAAATTTTAAAATTCTTTTTCTTTTAAATTTGTATTTATATAGATATTATTTTGTCATTTTTTTAATTTTATAATTGTTATTTTAACTTGTTAAGAGTGGGAACTTTGATTTTTTAAATGAATATTCTGAAAATAAGTAATATCGTCGTACAATGTTCTTATTTTAAGAACAAAATATTTAAGACGAATGCCCTTGAATTTAGTCATTGGTATTTTTGTAGTATTTTTTTCCGTGTATGCAAAATCGATAGAGCGATATTCTTCAAATAAGTAATAAGTATTCTTAAAATAAGTATAATTTTTTTCCATGTATGCAAAATCGATAGAGCGATATTCTTAAAATAAGTAATATGGTCTTACAATGATCTTATTTTAAGATGGATGCTCTTGAATTTAGTATTTGGTATTTTTTAGTATTTTTTTTTTTTCGGTGTATGCAAAATCGATAGAGCGATATTCTTAAAATAAGTAGTATGGTCTTATAATGATCTTATTTTAAGATGAATGCTCTTGAATTTAGTCTTTGGTATTTTTCTGGTATTTTTTTTTCGGTGTATGCAAAATTGACAGAGCGCTCTCACGTTGTCATCTCTAAGTGCGGTACCCACCTTTGTAGAGCACCTTATTGAATGTGCTCGTTATGATGCGCAACTCGGGATTGGGCGTCTCGCCAATTTGCACCATCAAGGAGAGTCCGACAATGCCCTGAGATTTGTGTTGTGCCTCGGACATGTTGTGATACAGCTCCTTGTTGAAGCCATAGATTTGTATCTGTGTTGCGAGAATAGAATATTAAGTTAACTCCAATTCTCCCGGTTTCCCAACTCCCAACTCCCAACTCCATACTCTTAACTCACCTCGCCGGGAAAACTGTAACCCTGTATGTAGTGCTCGGAGCCGCGACTGTTCTCGGTGCCGTAGTGTATGTAAATCTCCTCGAATTGATAGCGATAGGCCAAAGGACCGCCGGATATGTTAACGTGCTGCTTTGTGTCCTTGTCCACGCGAAAGACGAGCGACTGTCCAGTGTTGTGCAGCGTGCCGGAAACCTGTTGACGACAATTGCAAAAAAAAGAACAAAAAAAAAACAACACAAAAAAAATAGCACCACAACCCAACCCCACATTCAATCAATAAACATGGCGTCAGTTATGGTAAAAAGTTTTGTTTAATGTCTGTTCTGTTCTCTGTTTTCTGTTCTCTGTTGCATTCAGTTATGTTTACCCTCAGGCGTTGAGGGAGCTATTACTGAACGAAAAAAAAAACAATATTTACACTTTGATTCAACTATTTGTAACGCCATAAACGTTTTTTTTTTATTGATTTTACAGTGTATTTTATTATGCACATTTTAATATATTAATGTTTAATATTGTTTATTTCAGCTATTAAACCATATTATTTAATTAATTAGAAATTACTTGAGTTTAAAAAAATTACTATAAATTTTATATTTACAAAGCAGAATTCTGCACATGCAAATTACATTCATTTAGTATAGGTATTGATAATCTAATTCAAATCATTAATTAGAGGAAAAGTAAGTAAAGATTGACTATGGAAATGATCAGCTAATAATACTTTTTTAAGTGCTGAAGAACTGATTAATATTTCTAAATTGATCAGCAATATATTTGACTCTTACATTAAACCTGATTATTTTAATTAACTGAAATTTAGCATTTAAGATTATTATAAAAAAATTAAATGTCTTGAAATATGTTTAATTTTAATCAGGAATGGTTAATATTGATTATTTTGATTATTTCAATTGAAAGTATCATTAACTTCTGGTAACTGTAAAAAAAACATGAACCATTCCACAATTTTTCTTTAATACTATGCAATTACATCATGATCTAAAAATGTATCATTTTTATTATTTTACTCATGAAATAATCAATATTTTTTAGCAAAAAAAAAAAACTAAAGCAATAATCATTATATTTTATCATTATATTAAAGAACTATGATTATTTCTTGAATCCCTAGAATATGTAAAAATAACACCTTGAGTTTTATTTTTGATTTACCAAAAGAAAAAAAACTCAAGTCATAACCATTTTTCTATGAGTTTTATTTTTTGCACAAAAGAAATCATAAGTAAAATAATAAAACTCTTTGAATAATGAGTAATTCTTGATAAATGATTAATTAATAAAACTTATAATGTTGATAGTCCCAGATTTTAATATAATTTCATTGAATTGTGATTTTTTTAAAAATAAATATGACTTAACCTTGGAAAATAAATATATTCTTAACTTAAAGTGGTTTTCACTTTAGTTTTTCTTCAAATTTGGTATTTATGTCCGATTTTAGTTGAATCAAAGTGTTTAATTATTGATTTAAATATGAAATATGGAGAGCGAGTGCATATATATTTGTAACAGTGTAGCTGTGTAACAGTGGACTCACAGTGACAGGGTGACCTTACCTTGTGCTTGTCAATGTGCAACGCTCTCAGGTGCGGATCGAAGAGCAACTTATCGGGCACCACATCAATGGGTGACTGGCGGTGTCCTTTGTTGCACATGTTCCACTGTGGATTGATGAGGCCCCAGAAACTAGGACCTGCAAATGAAATATGTGTGTGTGTGAGTGTGAGAATGGGTATATCGTTTGCTTAAGTCGAGTGTGCTCGACTTTTTAGTCTCATTAACGAAAACATTTTGAATCGAATTGAATGAAATCGTTTCTTTTGAGAGTCATTTCTATGTTCGCTTTCTCGAGTCGAGTGTGCTCGACTTGGAAAAATTCGGTCTATTTTTATTAACTAAACCTAACTATATTATATTCGAATCTATTCTATTATATGGTAGTCTTAAGACAAAAATCTTAATTTTTATAAAAGTTTTTTAAAGTCTTTTTAAAAAAATAAGCATTTTAAATCTAACTTTATTTTTTTTGGGAACTCGACATATTTTTTTTATTTATTTAAACGAAACTGATTAATAATTTTTAAGGTTTAAAGTCCAGATTCTGCTCTTGTTTCTTTTTACAAAGCAAGTATGCTCGACTTGTAGATACCCGGTCAGTTCAATCAAATCTTTGCTTAAAATGTATAAATTTTAAAACCTGCATTTGTTTTCTAAAGTCGAGTGTGCTCGACATACAGATACTCAATATTTGAATTTAATCGTAACACTTTTATAGAAATTGGCACTTTTACTGCCATTTTTCTCTTCAACTCTTTAGATTTTCGAATTCGAATCGCTGTCAGTGTGTTTGGTCCTTTTGCTGTTTACAGGGTATATAGAAAAAAGAGCTCTGAATGCAGTTGAGCATGAGAGATGGCTGTCAATCTTTTTCCCAGCTGCTGCTGTTGATGCTGAAATGGAAAACGTGTCCTAGTCGCCTCTCAAATGTAAACAGCGAATGCAGGAAAAGTGGGCACAGAAAGGAGTACAGAAACAGGTGCAGTACAGGGTGTTGGAGGGTTGTAGGTTTGGAAAGTTCGATGAGTTCGACAATTCAAACACCAAATGAAATTCCATAAGCTTCACGTTGATGTCGAACTGCCGCTGTCCGTCAGTTTAAATAGCAATTAAATGATCTAGGGGGAGTACCCCTACCACTACCCCTACCCCCATCCACTCTCTTCCCCCATGGTCCTAACGGGACTTTGAACCCCCTTCCCCCTTCCCCTCGTCTGACAATGTTCATGTGCTGTTGATGTGACAGACAAAACTGTCGAAACTTTTCAAAACAATGAACTATCGAGGGAGTTTACATATGAGTGGGTCTTTTTTTTTCTAGGGTCGTAGAGGGTGTTATAGAGACGGGGAAGGGTGAGAGATGGAGAGAGAGATACCGTCGCATGGCAAATTAAATATTTTGCACTGCACTTCTCGTGAAAATACAAAACACACATTGCAATTTCTAGTGATGTAGAAATATATCGAAATATCGACAACTCGATTTTTGCGGATGCGATTATCGAGTACTTTAACTCGATGATTTTTTTGAAGATCTATCGAGTTGATTAAATCGATTTCTATGAAAAATCGACTACTCACTGGGACTTGTTCATCGTAGTTAATTTTCAATTGTCAATTAAGTTTTGTCGTTCAATTTTTGATAAGAATCGGTAATATATAAGCTACAAAATTGTCAAATAAGATTTCTAATAAAAGTACGAGTGAATTTTGTGATTACAATTGCGTTTTCAAATTTAAAAATATTTTTTTTTGAAAAAAACTCGATATTTGCAACTCGATCTACTATTTTCCGATATATCGACAACTCGATACATATTTTTGGCGATTTTCTATTTCGATATAAAACTTGATCTAGAACAAAAAATGTATCTCAGCATTTTTTTTCTTCTCTCTCATTCTCTTTCTGTCTCACTGTTTTTTCTCCCTCTCTCTCTTTCTGTCTGTATGTCTGTCTTGCTCTCTTTTTTTTTGTTTTTCTTTTCACTTCCTGTATCCTCACATTTGTTTTTTCCTTTTCTAATAATTTTTTTTTGATCCGTCTTCTTTGCTCTTTCTTTCTCTGTCTTTCTGTCTTTCTGTCTCTCCCTCTCTTACTCTCTATTGCTCTTTGTTTCTTTCTATCCCTTCAAGTTTTTGTCTCACTCTTTTTGTCACCCTTTTTTTTCTGTCCGTCTTTTCTTTATTTCTCTCTGTATTTCTTACGACAGCCTTTTTCACTTTTCATGATTGTTTGATTAACGATCGAACTGTCACTTATCGATATTGTTTCGATAAATATGTCCAAGCTCTCTTTCATTTCTTTCTCTCTTTTTTTTATCGTTATTAATTTTTCTCTCATCATCTTTTCCACTCTTTGCCTCTCTTAAGTTCTTACCATTCTCTCCATTCTATATTTGTATTTTTTTCTCGTACTTAAACTCATTCTTGTTACTTGTCTCTCTCTCTGTCTGTCTGTCTGTCTGTCTGTCTGTCTTTCTCTCTTCATTTTTTAAAAGTCTCCTAGTCGTGAAAGTCTCCTAACTGCATTTGGATAATATATAATACACTCACACACACACACACAAACTCACAACAAATGTCAGAGGTTGCCACATAAATAAAGAGAAAGAAAGAGAGAGAGAGAGAGAGAGAGAGAGCGAGAGAGAGCGAGAGAGAAAGAGAAGGTCGCTCGCTGTGTCACGTGCCGCGTTTTGTTGCATGCTTCGTTGCTGCTGATGCTCATTTGCTGTTTGTATTTATTCACTCACTCATTCATTCATGCACTCATACACTCACTCACACCCACATTCACACACTCACACACACACACACACACACACACACACACACACACAGTCGATGCATTCATTTGCTTTGTTTTTGTTTTGTTTTGTCTGTTGTTGTGTTGCATAAATAAAACTGCGTCATGTTGCAAGTTGCCACCGTGCAACGTAATAACAAATATTCCCACTGCAGTGCCGCTGGCAATGAATGACAACAAAAACACACACCTATACACACACACACACACCTACACACACACACTCACAAATATTGCGTATTATTCACAAAAATTGCGGTCGTTTATTTAATTAATTTTTTTTCTTTGGGCATTTTTATTTAATTTGCTAAAACACTTTGAAAGTACATATCAATTTTATTGAGAAATCAAGCTAATAGCTATTTAAGAAAATATCTATCTTTCTCTCTCTCTCTTCCTCTTCCCTTCTCTCCCTACAGATGTTATCTAAAATATATATGTATATATATTTTTTATAATTAAATAAAGCATCTCCATTCTTTGATTTTTTGATAAATATCACTGCTGACGGCAGTTCGTGCTAGTGACGAAAGCAGCACGAAGGGTGCGAAAGGCGACTAGCAATATATACAGCTAATATGGAAAATTTTCTATGACTGTCCGATAATATGGAGTTATATACCGATCGAAAGGTTCAGTCCTAACTTACAAAATTAATTAATGCAAATAAAAAAACCCTGAAAATTTGAATTTTTTGCGCACAGTGTAGAATTCCAATTTTCAGGTATTGTTTTTCTGCTTATTTATTTAATATTTTTATATTAAACTTTATATTGTTTGTCAAAAAATGGGATATCAGAAATTTTGAGGCTAGAATATGCTTTTGTCACTAGACTTTTACCTCGTGTACGTGTTTTTTTTGTTCTATTATAATCTACAATATATATGTATATATATCTATCTATAACTTGAGATTTTTAATTTTTTAACGAAATTAAAATAAAATTTAATGTAGAATGCATTTTCAGGCCAATTCTGGTTTTAAATGAAATTCGGCTTAAAATCGGTTGAGTTTTATTCAATAACTGACAGTTTGAAGTTGGTCAGACCTTGGATCTATCCACTTCACAAGTCCAAGTATTGGTCCTATTTAAAAAGATTTTTTACAAAAAATTAAGTGTCTCAAATTGAATTTTACTTAATAAAAAAACACTCAAACTTTACCATTTATTTATATATGGATTTCTTTCGATTCAGAAATTCAGTTTATTCATGTATTAGTTGCGAAATAAATGCTTTCACAATTAAACGAACTTTTGTTTATTTTTTCAATAATTTTTACTGAATATTTGAATAGTTCTTTAAATTAAATTGCTGTTGAATTTTGGTTGAATGAAAAGTAAAACTTACCGGAAATGCCATCGTATGTCCACCATTCCTCCCAGCTGGACAGGACTTCTGCAAATGCGAAAAGCAAACAAAGAAATGAAATAGAAAAATGTTTTAGTTCATAGAGAGAGATGGAGGGAAAGAGTGTGTTAGAATGAGAGAAAGAGAGACAGCATAATAGAAAGATGCATTAATGTGCCACAGCTTTAAGCCCCGTCCAGACAAAAGACAAAACCACTTTCATTTCATTTCCCACCCAGTCTTTGATATCTGTAGAAATTTGTCTAGCAAAAGTCTCAATTTACCACATACGACTTGACGGACAAACAGCCTTTCAATCTACTTTACACCCGAAGAAAATTGGCGTAAAAAATTAATTTATTTATCACTTAAACATAGTTCAAATGTATTTTTACTTAAAAAGAGACAATCTGTGAGTTTGGTTGAGTTGGAAAACCAAAAAATGGTTTTTTCATACTTAGTAATTCATTTGAAGTGTGAAATTTGACCAATTTGCAGGTTGAATTGTTCAAAACGCCGAAATGTTGGGTCATGAATATGCTCTCGTTCTTAGACCTTAACCTCTTGTAATATTTCTTTGTGTGTATCCATTACCTTATGCCTTTTTCGAGAGTGCAAATCGAACGAAGACACATGAAGGAATTGTAACGCGTCAATGACACGAGAATATTTAGTTGTTGGCTCAAACAGAGATCAGGAAGCGGTCATGGACCCAGTTCTTTTTTTTTTGTGAGTGGGTAGTGAGTAGTTTGAATTGGCAGCCAAATCCTTTGGCTTTTCAATGCGCATAATTCGGTGGCAATGTAAACAGCGCATGAAATCCATGAAATCAACTAATGTACGATTTCCTTATGCCAGCGACGAGTGAGAAATGAGCCAGACAAAACAAACAAACAAACAAGTAGCTACTGTTCCCTGTTCCTGCTGGGTCCTGGAGGGTTGCTTAAACTCTAGCCAGACATCGAGACGCCATCACCATCGTCTGGATTTATCCAAATGCGTATCGCATGAGTCAACGTCCAACGTGGTAAAAAGGCTTCTGTTTTCGCTAGAACTACAGATTGAAGGGGATAAGGGAGAGGGGGAGGGGGGGGGAACAGGGTGAATCCTGCTTGTCTGCCTTGTCTAGGATGTCGCCAGTGCCCGCTGTCGTTGTCGCCAGTCAGACGGGCGCCAATAAAGTTTACACTCAGTTGCCACATTTCGTTTATGGGCAAGTTCTGCATCCGCTTTATCAAGCGACTGACAATTTTCGCTATTTTTCTTCTTTGCGGACCAACAAAAAATTCTACAACTCACCCAAAATACAGCACACTCCATCCCTAACCCCAAATAGCCACCCCAACCCGCTACCAAAAATGTGGAGCGTATTCAAAATTTATGCTATATGCGTCGTGCCGCAGCGGGTAGCACAAAAATACTGCACTGTGGCACATTTCGGCAAATTTAGTGACAAAAATTGGAAATTTAAAATATATATATATATATATTCCAAAGACTTTAAAGCAGGGACCGTAATCATTATTAGTGCTATTTTAAAAATTTTCTTCACTAATAATCATTATTTTTGAAGAAAAAATAAATAAAATTCATTTATTATTATTATTAAACTCAAAAATAATGATTATAAATGATTTGTATTTTTTTGTTGATCAACATAAAACTCAACAAGGAATATTATTCTTAATATTCGTCCTTGGAGGACATGTGATGTTTCATATGAAGGATATTAAATCATAGATCAAGAATATGATATCATATCGGCGAAGTTTAACACAGATGCTATAAACTATTGTTGAGTTTTATTCTGATCAAGAAAAATAAAAAAATTTATAATCATTATATTTGAGTTTAATATTTTTTTTAAAAAATAATGATTATAAATGATTTTTATTTTTTTGATAAAAATATAATGAATATTGGTAAAGAAATCGTAAAAATTAGAATTTTAAAAATCATGTGGGACTTTTTTAGTTAAAAAAAAATAATAATCATTAGTTACGGTGCTATACAGAAAATTGAGAACACAAAATATATGTAGACGTGGCATTAGAAAAAATATATTTTAACGATGGAATGCAAAATACAATTTTATTTTATCATTTAAAAATCGATAAGAAAAATATAAAAATTGAGAATTTTAATTTATGTTTTTAATTTTCGAAAATTTTACTTTTTTTAGAAAGAAATTTAAGTGAAAAAAAAGCTTTTGCCTAATGTTCCATAGTGCACTAGCTGACGCTGTGGCAACGCTGTGGCAACGCTGTGGCAACTCTGGGACAAGGGGAGTCTGGGAGGAGGATGGCGGCAATAAAGCCAAAAGAAATTGCTGCAAGCCAAAGCGGAAGTTGGGAAAGGGAGTCGTTGGAATCGCTGCTGCTTCCTGCTTCCTGCTTCCAGCTAGCAAGCGTTATGCGATGTCTTCTTCTTCTCAAGTACCCTTCAAAGATATGACTATTTTAACTATGTGCAGCAATAAGCGACAAGTTATTGAAAACATTAACTGCTAACCATTAAAATTGAATAGAAACATCTTAATTTAATTTAGGACAAATTAATCACTTTCTTTTCTCTGTTGTCTTTTATAGATCTTTGACATTTACGGAATATAAAATGGCCTCAAAATCAAGACCCTAGTCTAGAGGGAAAACTATGTCTTGAGTCATACTCATACTCTTCATGACACAAGAAATGAAAACTTAAACTTTAGAAAAATAATTTTCAGAAATGAACATAGGGAAAAACGTGATCTTCTGAAATCCGGTTGTAAGTGAAACTTTACCCGGTA
Source organism: Drosophila phalerata (assembly GCA_951394115.2). Classification (NCBI taxonomy): domain Eukaryota; kingdom Metazoa; phylum Arthropoda; class Insecta; order Diptera; family Drosophilidae; genus Drosophila; species Drosophila phalerata. Next base: position 48,368,099 of record OX596006.1, on the reverse strand, counting down.
CTGCACTTTTTTTTTATAAAATTGTAGAACGTTCCAGACTTCAATATAGTCATAGGGACTTTGAGAAACTAGGAAAGTGTATCAATAGAGCGCTTATGTAAGACTTTAAGACTGTTCAAGATGATAACAGTGATGATGCGGGAAGTGGGTGGGTAAGGGTAGGGGGGGAAGAAAGGGGAGTCGGGGAGTCGGGGGTAAAGTAGGCGGTTTGTCGTGTTGCTTTTCTTAAAATAACAATGAACGTCCGTTTTGCGTTCAGTTCGCGAGTCGCGAGTTGCCGTCACTTCATTTTGTTTGTTTGTCGCGTATTTTGTGGTAAAGTTGCTGCTCTTCTTCTTCCTCTGCCTCTGCCTCTTCCTCATCTTCTTCTTTTTCATCTCCTTGTTGGCTGCTTAGCGCTGAAAAGTATGCTATTAAATTGGCCTCCGAAAAATGGCACAAAGCTGCTCAATAAAAAGCATTTTGAGAATGTTTTACGGCATTTGCAAGGGTGCTACCCTCATTCACTTATACACTACCTCCCCTTTTCCCCTTCCTCCTTCCTCCTTCCTCCCTTATCCGCTATCCTCCACTTGCTATCCTCAATTTCTAATCCCCGTTGTAGTAGTTTTCCAGTCTCAATTCCCTTCGATTCATCTGTGATGATTCGTCAACAGATTGCACATTTTTAAGGATCATCCTTTGCCTACACTGATAAAAAAAAGGTTCTAAAATCAAGATTTTGGTTTTAAAACTAAAATTGTTGGTCTAAAAAATGCGTCGAGAACACAAAACTTTTAATTTAAAAGAACACATCTTGGTTTTAAGAACAGTTAAAATAAGACTGACTTATTTCAAGAATTAATGTTCCTAAAAATTCAAATAAAAAGATAAAAATGATTTATTTATTTTTATTTTTTTTTTTTTTAAATGTATATATTTAAATTTGTCTTGGTAATTTTATAAATGTTTTTTAAATTGTAACCAAGTAGGGTTCGAACCGTCGCCCCTACTGCTTCAGAACTAAAGCAGAGTCTCTAACCAGAGCCACCATTTATTTCATATGAAATTGAACAATTTAAGATTTTTGTTCTTGTATTAAGATTTTATGATTTTTTAGATTAAAAATATTAGTGTTAGTAATTTGGTCTGAAAATAATCTAATTTAAAGAACCAATTATTTAAGATGTATGTTCTTGATTTTAGAAGCTGGTCTTTTTTTTGAGTGTACTCCTACTCCCATTTGCACTCCCCCTTTCTGTAGCTTTTTCTGCTGTTGTCCCTTCGGTCATTTGGCAATTTGGTTTTATGCTGCAACAGCAACTTAATTTATTGTTATAACAGTTTTTCGGGCCACATTCCGCCGGCGTTTTTTTTTTTTTTATCCTTCCGCAATCCACCAAATTGGGAGCGAGTGTCGCCACTTTGTTGAATGCTTTATGGACACTCAGATTAAGGCACTTTCATTATCTATTCAAAATGGCAAACCATCGTTCAGACTTCGTTTTTTATTTGTACAATCTTCAGAGTCGATTTTGCAACTTGACTTCTTAATTGGCGTCAAATCGCTTTCAGCCAAATCGCTTTCGACTCAATTTCACTTTTATTTAAATGGCAAATTGTTGGAACACGAATTGCACATGATATTATTATTAACTCGTATTTAAAAAAAACAAAAATTATATTATTATCATAACAAAATTAGTTGAATGATTTAAAAAACTTATATGACAAAATTTAATTTAAAAAAATTAGTATGTAATGAAACCTCATACGAGTTATCTGAATTATTTTAAAATTTTCTCTTGTGTGAATTTTGTATTAATTTAAATTGTATTATTAAACTAAAATAAGAATTGAAATAATAATTAGATTTTCGTTTTAATTTAAAGATTGTCATTGTAAAACTTATTTAAATTTATATAGAATTTTTTTTCATTATCAAAGATGAAAATGATATATATTTTTTTGTATTTTAAAAATGTAATTTAAATTGTATTAATAAACTAAAATAAGAATTGAAATAATAATAGTTAGATTTTCGTTTTAATTTTAATATTGTATTGTATATATTTTATTTATATACATTTTTTTGGTACAACGTTTATTTTTTCTAATTACTTTTGAATTTTCAAAAATGAAATAAACATTATATATATTTTTTTTGCATATAAAAAATATAGTTTACATTTTTTTTAAAAATACTTGAATTTTGAGAAATGAAGGAATAGTTTGTATTTTTTAGTGTATTCGTTTTTGGCGACAACAACACATTTATTTCTCAAATTGTGGTAATATTGTAGTTGAATGTGATTAAAATCAAGTCTCTATTAACTTAAGCATCGCCTTTGGGCTGTAGTAACAAGTGTAATCGGTTTGTGCAACATTTCGATGTTAATCTATTGACTGTTTGCTTATTATAAACACATTTTGCGAATAGTTTGGACTTGGTACAAAAGTCAAACAAAGCACAAAACGTAATTAATCCACAAAACAAAACAAAACACAACAAAACAAAACATAAATAAGGGGGGAAGGGGAAAGGGAGGAAATACAATAAACAAAGTTTACGGTTTCTGCATATTGAAAATGTTTGACGAGCCCTTTTTCCCCATGCTCTGTCTCACTCACTCACACACTCCATCTCACTGTATCTTTGTCTCTTATCGATAACAAGCGCGTTGCGATGACTAAATTAAGTCAGATTTGTTGTTGTTCTTGTTATTAATATTATTATTGTTGTTGTTGTTGTTGTTGTAATTACGAACGTTAAATCAAAATCAAAATAAAGACAAAAGGCGACAAGAAAGGGCAAAAAGGATGAAGGATGAAGGCTGAAGAATGAAGGATAAAGAGTCGTAATGCGGTTCTTCATGCTCCTTGACGATCCGAAAGTGGCTATGAAATGACAACAACCAACAAAAGTCACGCACACACTTCACACACACACACACACCACATGTGTGTGTCTCTCTCTTCATGTGTGTGTGTGTGTGTGTGTGCCTATAATGGCGTCGCGCTTCAAAGGACAACACGCCTCAGCAACTAATTAAAGTTCAGGAGCGCATTTCAGGCGCCAATAAAGATACATCTATTTATTATATTTAAGCTCACTATATAGCCATGATTTTAAAAAAATAAAGTGGTTATAAAAAACTCTATTAAAAATATACTAGTAAATACCACAAGTTACTAAAATTCCCCAAAATATTTAGAAGAATCAGGAACCGTAATTGTTATAATTTTTAAAATAAAAATTGTGAAATAAATATTATATGCCGATTTTTATATGAATTTTATATAAGTAAGTATATAAGTTGAAAAATAACCATAATATTATTTTCAATTTTTATTATAGAATATACAAATAATAACTAATTAAAATTTGTATTATAAAAATCAAAAATACAATTTATTTGTCAATTTCTATTATAAAAATTAATAAAAATTGAATAAAAGTTGAAGGTAAATAAACTTTGATCCAAGTGGCGAATTTCCAATATATGAAAATATTCATGATGAGTGGCTCAAAACTTTTCATATAATACAATACACAACCCTAACGGACGTATACTAAGAATATTTGAGGTATTTTTATTTATTTTCCCCTTACAATTTTTATAATAACAATTGACATATAATATGTATTTTTGATTTTTATAATAAAAATAGATTTTAATGATTATTAGTATTTTTTATAACCCAAAAACTATAATTAATTTTTATTATTAAATTATTTTAGATTGATAACAATTATTTGCAGTCTCTGATAAGAATAGAATAAATAAATATATTTGTGAACTTAGATTCAAGTATTATAATTGTAATTATGAAGATGTTTTTTATTTGCTGTGCCCTTGCAGAATTTCATTGGTTTTCAACTGATTTTCAGTCTGTTCAAATAATTAATAAGAGTTTCCAGATGGCGCCCAACGTGTGGGGCGGTAAAGCGCTCCTGTTATAAGTTGGAGTTGAAATGAAATGAATGCAACACACGCCACACGCACAAACAATAGGAGTATAAAAGCCAAAGTCAAATTCGTAATCCAAAGACAATGGACAAAACCACAAAGACACGCACAAGCACACACACACACACACACATAGAGAGAGATGGAGGAAGAGAGTGAGAGAGAGAGAGCCCTTTTATGTGTAAATTATGGGTTCAATATAATATTGACAAAGAATCAATAAAGGAAATGTCCTTAAAATTAATAGGCGACATTCTGATATCGAATTACTCGCTATGTCATCGCTTTTAATTAAAATTTCTAGACAAGGGCGCGACACACACTCAACACACACACACACATGTCTTGGCATGTCCTGGCGAAAATTTATGAGTTCCTGTTAAACGCTCAACGAAGGAACTGAGAACTGATTAGTATCTGAGTATCTGAGTATCTGAAGGATCCATCCTTGTCGGCGGCTTCAGTTTATCAAACTGTCGCCTCGACGCGAAGATTGACGGCCATAACTTTTCGCCATCTCCCTTCCCCCATCCATATCCTTCTGCACTTCCCTTTCCCCCGCCTTCCCACTTCCATTCATCTCAATAGGCCCACAAAATGGGTTGGGCTTTGGTTTTGAGTGTTTGGTTCCTGGTTTGATGATTGGGATTTGAACTTTGGGGTTTCCAATTGAGCGACTGTTTGGCACTTTGACGGTATTTTGTTGTTGTCGCTGTTGTTGTTGTTGTTGTTTTTGTTGTGGCAAGTTTTTGGCATTGGGTTAATTTGTGTTAATGAACTTTGTCAATTGTGCGAGCTAAACGTAATACTCTAGGAATTTGAAATCTCGCAGACATCGATTCACAACAAACACCATTAAAGAGATAGATTGGATTGAGGAATTAAATAAGGAAATAAACTGAATGCACTTTAGTTATACTATGTTAAATTGAAGGCTGCAAACCTCCAAAATTTTGTTAAAGATTTGGTTCGACGGTTCGAACCATAAAGCAAGACATCGGTTCGGTTCGCGAATTGCTTTAAATATACCCCTGAACCCAAGATTTGGGTTCGATCCTTGGTTCACTTTCATACAACAAATATTTTTATTGCTATACATTTTTCTCTACATTTTGATCTGATTATCTAAAGATCTAAATATGATTTATTTTAATTCAAAGTCTCAAATAATTGCGTAATATTAGAAAACCATAAAATTTATGTAATTATTTTTAAAGGTAGTATTTTTCAAAGTAAATCGTTTTAAGGGTTCGGTCATGAACCGATCATTCCGGTTCAGGCTGCTTAAAAGCCCGAACCGAACCGGTTCTACGAGGCTCGGTTCAGACCCGGTTTGCAGCCTTGGAAAAAATTAATATTTATATTTATATTATCCAGAAATACGTATAGCTATGGTATAAATATATATGACGACCACATTTTTTGATTGATCTAAGATTAATTAAAAATTTCCTGTATACAGATAAAATAAATGAATAGAAAGTAATTTTGCTACAGTAAATTAGAATGATCATACCCTGTGCTAAATACGTTTAAAGGGTAATTTGCCTAATCTTTACTTTTCGAATATTATAAGCCTCTCATTGCAATCTTCTGCAACTGCAGTTCAACAAGGAATAAGGAACATGGAACAAGGAATGAGCAGTTAGGCATAAGGACAAAGTATTTAATCCTTTAGCAGCAAGACTTTTGAATCGTGTTGAGCTTTTGATAGTTCTCTGTTTTCTTGGCAAAAAACAATTTACATTTCACACACATTAAGCACTTAATTACCAAGCTAATTTAACAACAACAACAACTACAACTACAACAACTACAACAACAACAACAACAATTGTCGAGAACATTACATGAAAATTCTGTAAATGTTTTTTTTTTTTTTTGGCAACTTTTTCTGTCTCTTTGGCATTCTTGTTTATGCGATTCCGAGTGGCAAATGAATTTCAACAAGAAGAAGAGCTGACAATCATGTGCTCGTCTAGCGAATACCCTGTATTTCCTTTTAGCAAAAATTTTGGATAAATGTAATTTGTTGCAAATATGATTATTGTGCACATAACCTGGAAATACCCTGCAAAATATTTCAGTATTGTATACGACTAACAGCTACCCTGTAAATACATTTTCAGCAGGTAAACGACTAGCAGTTAAACTGTATTTACTTACAGTAGTAATTTCTGTTGTAGTTTATATTGAAAATATGCGAATTATTTGAAATTTAAAAATTAAGCTAGACTTGTAGATACCCTATGACCACTTTTTGGTAAGCATTTCTATTTCAATACATATAGTTTGTAATAAATATAAAGGTTGCATTGTTTTGGTTTTATAAAGTGTTTGGCTAGCAGATACCCTGTACTTTTAATGCGACAACATTTTACTTGAGGTCGTTTTTCTTTATTCATTCTATTTTGTTAATTTTTTGTGGATAACTCTAATTCTGCCTTGCTAATTTGTATACCCGTTAAAGCAATTTGGTTACAGGGTATAACAAGTGAATATGTTGGCAATGGTGAAAAGTATTTGTTATTGTTGCTTGTTTGTTTGTGGATATTTTGCGGGTAGCATTTAAAAAAATATATGAATTGAAGAGAAGAGAGGATAGTGGGAGACGGGAAAGGGGAGGGGAAGGGGGAGAGAGCGAGAGCGAGATGAAAATAGAAAACAAAATAAATGAAATACTTTTGTTGTTTTTCAAATAAAATTCCAATTTCATCTTTTGGCGCGGAATCAACAGTCAGAGGGGGCGAAAAGAGGGGAAGGGGACGACCCCCAGTGAAAGTAAATTAAAAAATAGGTAGAAAAATAAAGTAAATAAAAATAAATACAAAAAAAAAAAACAGAGCGAAAACAACAACAAACTTAGATGAACAACAAAATGTTCAACTCACGCGATGAGTTAACAGCAAAAGTTTATTGTATGCCAATTCCAACCCCCCCCCCCCCCCCCCACAGCCCCTTCTCTCAACTACACCTAACCCCTCCTAAACTGACCTCCCCTCCAATGGAGATCCTACGTGGTATGTGCTATTTCCCCCAGCTGGTGAATTTAAATGATTTCCAAAGTTATTGTTGCATTTTAAATAAAAATTCATTTGGTCATTGCATTTTTTTGATCTACATCATCAATTTTCTTTTTCTCTCTTCACTCCCATTATCTCTCTCTCTCTCTCTCTCCCTTTGCTCCCTCTTTTTCTTTATTGCTATCTCATGCTCTTTATTCTTGATTAACTTTTCTAGAAAACAAAATTTTTCTTCTTTTTGCATTTATTCGTTTAACATTGATTAACAGCACTTTTTAGTAACTTAACAGCTGTTATTTAAATGTTATTAAAAGTAAATTTAGCAAAAATGTCTAAATTTACACTACTGTGAACCATTTTCCACCTAAGAAATAAAGTAATGTGTACTCAAAAATATAAACGTCTTCTTTTTTACAGCTAGAGTTTTATTTCTTTACATAAAAGATCTTCTAATAATAATCCACATAAAATGATAAAAATGTAAGAGTTCTACAGTCGGGATGCTTGACTGTTAGATCCAGTACATTTCGCATTTTTTGATACAATTAAAATAAATAAAAATAAATTATAGAAATATATTGAAAATTTGTATAATTATGTGAGTTTCGTTGTGATATCTTAAAAAAAAAAACAAAGAATTTCTTTATACTAACACTTCATTTTCGACCGATCGTTTCTATAGCAGCTATATGATATTTAATGTATATTCTTTCAGTTTGATTAATATATCTCAAAAATCAAAAATGTTTTTCTAATGAAAACTTTATTTTTTGACAGATTGTTCATGTGGCAGCTATGTGATTTAGTGATCCAAATTGTTCTGCGTTTCGTATTCAGGAATATGTATACCAAATTTGAAGCGTCTAGCTCTTATATTTCCAGAGATCTAGCTGTTTAAAGAAACAGACAGAAAGTGTCACAAACTCATAAGTCTATGTATCATTTTAGGTACTGGGCCAACAAGCTGAACAGATTTGCGGTGTTGCAAAGGTCACCAGTAGAACAGTAGAACAAACAAACAAAATGCCACCCCCTCACCCTCCCCCTCCCCTTCCCACCAACAAAATCCTACCTCCCTTAAATGAATAAAAAGCATGCAACACTTTTCATTCTTGCAACGTTTTTTAACACTGGCAAATTGCATGGTCCCGAGGCGCATGTAGAGTTCACTCTAATGGCCAATTCCTTGACATGCCATCACACACACACACACATACACACACACACACACACACACACACACACACACTCGCACAACAATTGTGGCAAGAAAATGCTCATGTTTTAGTTTTAGTTTTTCATTCTGTGAGAAACGTAGAAGAATTGTTTTATTTTTTTTTTTTCTGTGAGAAAACTTGTGACAGGGAAAGAGAGTAAGGGTGGGGGTGGGGGTGGGGATGGAGGGTTGATGGAATAGGGGGCGGGGCGACATTTGAAAGCCATAATTTGACTAAAAACCGTCTAGACGCGCAACTAAACCAACTATCCAACTATCTTAATAAGTTGCTGGCAAAAAACTTTTTGCGCCCAGTATAAAGAGCAAGTCAAAGCAGAGGCAGCAGAGGAGAAAGCAGCAACAGCAGAAGAGGAAGCAGCAGTACACAGTGAGAAAAATCAAGTATTTTATTGCATAAAGACTTAAAACTGAACTTTTTAAACTTGATTTTACGCTAAGATGCAAATTATTGAAGTGTTTTTGAATTTAAAAATTTGAAAATTTAGAAATTTCTTTAAAATACACTTAAAGAATTTTTATGAATTCTTTTGCTAATTTTCAGAAATTTCAATTTATTTTAATTATAAATCTTAAGTATCGACAAAAACTCAATTACAATTCATTTTAACTGATTTTATTACGACTGTTTTCTCTCTGTGTAGAAGCCCGAAAACTGTAGAGCTTAAGGGAAGGGTGGCTTAAATGGGGAGGCAAGAAGAAGAAGCCCAAAAGGAAGTTGTAGCTGCAGTTTTGTGGCATATACAATTTCGATAATAAGCAACAGCACTATTGCACTATTTTCAGGAAGAACAGGTTGAAGATGGATAAGAGGAGGGGGGAAGAGTGTGAGTGAGGGGTGGGGGAGGGATGGGGAGTGGGGGGGGGGGCGTGGCACACACATGTTCAATGTTAATGCGAGTCACGTCAACGCTGCATACGAAATCGTTTCCAAGTTGCCACAACTTTTCTCTCCCTCTCACTCTCTCTCACTCTCCCCCTATCTCTCTCCCTCTCTCTATCTCTCCCTCTCTCTGTCTCTTTCTCTCTCTGCCTCGCTGATTTACTGTCCAAAACTTGGCTCAATTATTGGCGTTGCATGCAACCTGCTGTATATTTACTATATGTGGCATTGGCCTTTAAATCACGGGAACAATATTATATACTTAAAGCTAGAAAATACCCTGTAAGACTGTTAAGAAAGTAGGGCTATCTTCGAAACGATTTGTTTTCACATTTAAACTGAATTTATTTTATAATAAACTCATTGGATTTGCACCAAATTTAATAAGAAGATATAAAAAAAAAAAACAATTACAAAACAACAACCCGTGAATTAGTTTGAGTTAACTCTTTACTTTAACAATTCTTTGCAGTGTAAACTTTTGTTCCAAAAAAATTGCACCTTAAAAATTTCTTAGCTACATTGTGTCAAAATTACAGCCTCACAGCTCTTACCGTTATGGCTTTACAATGATTAATTTAGGAGTGGTTAAATGAGCAGGCAGTCAGGACAAAGATTATCCTACATTTACATGGATAGATAAAAAAACACATTCATTTATTTTCATTTATTGTTATTATTATTATTCATTTATATTATAAAACTCAAAAATAATCATTATTTTAACAGTTTTATTATTTTACTTATGATTACTTTTAAGTAAAAAAATAAAATTAAAAGCAAAATCATTATCATTAAGTTAAAAACGTATTCAAAAATACAAGGAACTCATGGAAATTATGAGAGACAAGAAATCATAATTAACTGTACACATTTTTTTAGTTTATTCTAAGTACCCAAAAAAAGAAATATTTTAAAGTTTTTTTACAGGCTTTTTTTTAAATATTATATGCAGAAATTTGTACAGATTTTTCTCAGTAACAGATAAAATATTAATTGACATAATAACAAAAGTACCAAAAGAAGAACATTATTATTCACAAATTTAACTCTGTCTCTATTTATTTATTATTTATTTTACTGTACTATAATTATACTATAATTATAATAATGAAGAAAAATATAAAATTTAAAAAATTTAAAATAAAACAGATTTTATTTGAATAACATGTTTTTCCTATTAAAAGATAAAGTCATTGAATATTCGTAATATGTAAGAGAAGTGGATTAAATCAGTTGGGAGCCACTGTAAATTGTAGGGAGCACACAAAGGATTCTTATGAATTGATGCTATCCATACTATGCATTTAATTTTGCCTACAGGGTATATGTAAGTGTTGCTTTAAGTGTTTCAGCGACAAATTTCATTTGTCTCGATAGCCGATTCCCGATTCTCAGTTCTCAATACTCAGTACTCAGTACTCAGTACTCAATTGGTGATTTGTGCCCTGCGGAGTTGCCTCTGACACATTTATTGGCATCTTTTGTGACAGACAAAAGCACAATCAGCTAAACAGACAGACAGACAGAAAGAGAGAGAGAGAGAGAGAGAGAGACTGAGAGAGGGAGAATGAAATATATAATCCATGTCAAAGTGATTTTTCACCTCAAGGGCAAATTTAACACAATAATTTGCACAATTTGTCAAAACAACCCTCGGGCTAAATGGTATCATAAACCAGAACAGCAGGCACCACAAGTCATACACACCCACACTCACACACACACACACCCACAACACACACACACACAACACACACACACACAAAATAGAGTCACACACCACATAAATCCGACAAGTTGAATGTTCCTCATACAGTCAAACGTAACGGCTTTTAGCTATTTTATAATACAAACATGTAATACCCTGTAATTAGAGAAATGCTCTGATCGAGTTCTTCCAAAACATTTTATTTGGGTAACATAAAGGAAAAAAAAAGCATGGAAAAAATGAACGGTGATGGAAAAATATTAAATTTTCCAATTTTGAGGCCAAAATATTTAGAAATTAAAAATACTCCGCAAGAATTTCGATTGAGATTTGATTTTGAATAGTTTTGTAGGAAAAGTATTAGAACTGTCGAATATTTTTAAAATATCGTATCGATAATATTTTTGGTGTTGAAAAAAATATCAAAATGATATTTAATATATTGCTTTAAAATATCGAATTATTTGATATATTTGATATTTTTATTATTTCCTTTTATTTCCTTTCTTAACATATCATAAAATATCCCAGAATAAACAATCGCATATGCGATATATGAACAAACAAAATATTACGATATAAATATATCAGTTTTGGGAGAAAATATCGTTATATTGATATTTTGATATATTATCAACAACCCTAAAAATTATGATAAAAACGGACAGTGATCGAAAGTATAGAAAAGTGGAGGGAGAAAATTACATTTTCCAATTTGGATGCAAAATGAAATTATAAGCCAGAAAATGCTAAATTCAACTTTCCGAATGGAAATAAGTGGAGTTTTGACAAAGTTATGACTGTTTGAAGTATTTAAAAAAGTCGCAATTAGAAAGTATAAAATGAGTAAAAAGTCGCAGTCTAAGGAAAAGAATTTTCATGTTTTTGTATATCAAATATTATTTTCCACCTTAACCCGAATCTTCCCAGCGTTACCATATGGTAACAAGCAATAGGCATTTACTAAAACTTTATTTTTAGACAACATATTAACGTTAGATTAACTTTTATTTGATATTCTAAGAGTAAATTGTTGTCTCTAACTAATAAAAAGTTGATTGAACAAATCTCTTGAAGTTAGCTGATCGAAAAATGAGCTTTAAGTTGCTCATTATATTCTGCAGTGCAAAAAAACGGCATTTGGCAATTCGTCGCAAGTAAATTTAAGCCGTTTGACTAATTTTAGTACTGAACTATATACAATGCACACATCATTAGAAAGGTAAAAGAGTGCACTTATTAATTATGAAAAAAATTCTAAATAAAAACCACTTTTTTTCGCTTAATTTGCGTTTTTTATTTTCGTGTTACCATATGGTAACGCTGGGAAGTACAGGGTACAGGTTTTTTCCATACATTTTTTCGCTTTTAGGTATTGTTTTGTTTACAAAATATGATTGCTCCTATGGCAGCTATATGATATAATGGTCCGATTTGAACCAAATTTGGTCAGGATGTGTAGCAACATATAAGACACACATTCTAAGAGTTTGGTTGAGATATCTCAGAATAGAAAAAAGTTTTTCATACTAAAGGTGAATTTGACTTCGATTGTTCCTATGACAGTTGTGTTATATATACGATATACTTCACCGATTTGACCCAAATTTGGTCCTATATATCAAGGAAGAGCCCCCCTGTTGGATTAAGTTGTGTTTATTAGACTTTTTCTCAAACATTTGTATTTTGTAGCATTAAGAAAACCTGTACCCTGTACTTCCCAGCGTTACCATATGGTAACAGCCGAAAAAATGGTCCTGTCGATTATCCTGACAGGGACAAACAAAATTAATATGTTTTTCGGATTCAGCGAACTCAAATTTATCAGTCCTGAAATTTTCATTAAGAAATTCGAAAAAATGTTGCTCAGGACGATTCGGGTTAAGTACGGAAATAATTATAATTATATAATTATATTATATATAAAATAATTTCAAAAGATTTTCGAATTGCTCTTCTTCAATCTTTTAAATTTTTTAAAGGCCAAAAGAGTTTTTTAGTATTTAATTATCGACTAAAGATTGAAGTTTATTCTCAAGAGAGAGAGTATTAAAATTTCGTTGTTTCCCAAGTTCTTTTTGCCAATTTGTTGTGTTTAAGTTTTGACTTCTGTTTTGGTTTTAACATTTGACACACTGCAAATTTGTTGTGGATTTTCTGTGGTATAAATTTGGCTTTTGGGTTACTTTTATTAACTATATTCCATTTCCTTCTCTCTCATTCTTTCTCCACTCTTTCGCTGTCTCTGTCTTTGTCTCCGCATTGTCGCTAGGTAAGGGGAAAATATTAAATTTTCAATAAAAATGCAGAAATCAGAATTCAGAATTCAAGAGACTCGGAAAAATGCACTTTATGGAAAATTAAATTTTTTGTTGTTCTATTTTATTGTTGTTGTTGTAAGGATTTATTTATTGATTTTAAGCAAATTGTTAAAACGTAAGCATTTAATTATAAGTACATATTTGATTTTATTTAATTTGATTTGATTTGATTTTTACTTAATTTTTCTGCAAATATTTTGCAACTCAAACAAAAAAGTAGGTTACGCCTTACTTATTTCCATATATATAAATAAATATATATATACACAATAAAAACTACTGCATACTTTTAGGTGATTGTATTGAAGTAATAACTTTATTAATAACTTTAGTTAGCTTGCTGTGATTCAGTGAGATTATAGATAATATTAGCAGATAACTTTATTGACCATCAAAGACGGATTTTTTCTTAAGCTGTGGGTGTGCCTCCTTCATCCTGTTACATACATTCCAACGAACACAATATACCCTTTTACTTATTTTTTAAGTAACGGGTATAATTACAATAAAAATACAAAATTTTATTGATAGCAACAGAAAATTTTCTGGATTTAAAAATAGAGTCGAAAAATATTTATGATACGAATTGTAAAAATAATTTATTGCTAACACAAATTCACTTCTGAATTCAATTTGATTTTATTTGTTAAGTCTTGTTTATTATTAATTTTAATTTTAAATTATAGGCTTTAAAAATGTGATATTCTTAGCTGTTACTCAACTCACACATGATTTTCTTGGATTTTGTCTTTTTCAGTTTTTGCTTAAAATACTAAATATATATGGATTAATTACAGTCAAATTATAAGTTTTTATACAAGTTTAATATATTTTCTTTTAGAAAAAAATTTCTCTTCACAAAATAAATGGTTTTTTGTTGTGAAAACTTCATTTGAAAATTCATTGTTCATCAAATGCATCAAAATTCATTTTCGTTCACGAGAGACGCCTTAAGAAAATACATAAAATCACGAAATATAGCTAAATTAGAATTATATTTAAATTTTTTTCCAATAGAAAATAGTGCAAATATAATTTCCAATTATAATCGAATTCGCTGAGATATCATTTAAACTCAAATAAATTTCGTTAAAAATTAAAAGCCATTTAGGGCACTGTATGCGGTAGAGGGTTAAGACAGAGACTGTATAGTAACAAAGTCAAGGTTGACAAAGGGAGAATTTGGGAGAATGAATGCAATGAATGAAATGCATTTGAATGTGCTTCAAGTGACTGCAACTTGCAACTTGCAACAAGCGAAATATTTATGTTATTGTGCAACAAAATGCATTAATTCAACTGAACTGAGTTGAGTTGCAATTGCAATTGCAATTTCTGTTGCAGGAGTAAGCAACATGTCTTAGTGCTCTCTCACTCTCTCACTCTCTCACACTCTCTCTGTCTCTCTTTCACTGGGTTTCTTCAAAAAAGTGCCTGGCACAACATTTTACATGACGTTTTCATTGCCAGTTGCAACTTGCAACGTCAACAGAAATGGAAACAGAAACAGAAACAGCAACAGAAATGGAAATGGTAACAGAAAATAGAAATGGAAATGGAAGTGGAATGAAGTACGAGTACAACAACAACACTAACACTAACAACACTAACAACACTAACAACACTAACAACAACAAGTTGAGCTGTTTGCTTCAATGAATAACTGGCCAAGTGACTGAGTGAGTGTATGAATAAATGAATAAACAGTTTTTCTTTTTTGTTTTTTTTTTTTTTTCGAAGCTGCACCAAAGTTTCAACTCAATTTGAATCGTTTCGATTTCGCTCACTTCCATTGTATTCACTTATTTAAATACCCTGTGATCGGGCAATATTATGTGAACATATTTTGAAGTACAGAAAAATCTATATACATATATAGAAAACTCTTTGTCCTGACTCACTCACACACTGACCGATCATTGTGGAGGCCAAGCCGTAAGACCTAGAATGTTGAAATTTTCACACAACTTAGCTAGGACAATTTGATTGTGCAATACATTTTTATACAAGTCTACAAATTAATTCAAAATATTGAGAAACAAATCGTATTGAATGCGAAATATATTCCCATCGAATTTTTAACAAAATAACACTAATTTTTAATTAAATTAATTTATTTTACAACTTTTTTATAAAAAAAAAATACATAAATTAGAAAACAAATAAATATAAACTTTTCAAATTGCGATCAATTTATGGCCAAGTTTTTTTTTTATTTTCCAGCATAATCTACAATTAAAAATTTAATTTGAAGAAACGTCGAGGTTTCAAACGGTTGTTTTTTTTTTCTTTCAAATAAATTCCCTATAAAATCCCTAAAGATTTGTAGAACTAACTTTCCAATTTTTCTATTTTGTATTTGAAAATATGTGACTCCAAAGATATGTTAGAAAAAACACTTAACACGATTTCAAAAGAAGTTATCTTCAAATTCTCTAGAAATTAGTGAACACACACATTAAAATTCTTTTTTTGAACTGAACACTCTGTGACTTTTTATAAATGTCAGAAAATATAAAATTTTAGGCATTTCAGAAACGACGATAAACGTTTTCAAACGATCGTTTCCTAAAGAAAGTCTCTTTATAATCTGTAGAGATTTGCGGAACCTTCATTTAAATTTTCAAAAAATTTTAGTAAAAAAGTGACTGGATTTTTTTTTAAATTATAAATGTGGGATTTATGGAATACAGCTGAATATTTATTTTTTTTGTATATACTTCTTTGTTTATAACAGGGAATAATAACGGAACCATTAACCGAAATTAACCGTTTCATTTTGAGTACCGCAACCGAAACCGTAACCGAAATAAATTTGTTTATAAGAACCGAAGACCGAAACGGTTGTACCGGTATGCTATCGGTACACTTTTCGAAAAATAATCTTTTGTTTTTCTGTATGTATATCATTTCAAATAAACTTTAAATAACTTTAAATTTAGGTTAGGTTTATCTCGATAAAATACAAACATATTGTACGTGTGTATGTACAAATCTGTTAATATATTTTAGTTTTATAACATTTATTGGTTTTTTAATTAAAATTTAATTTAACCGAAAGGACAAAACTGAAATAGAACCGTTTACCGTAACAGTTGTTTCGAGACGTACCGGAACCGATGCCGGAACCGATATTTGTTTCGGTTTGATTCCCTGGTTTATATATATTTTCTTCTTGTGGTATTCTGACTTCTTCATTCTCTCTCTGTTAGAGCTTCTTAAGTTTTTATTGAGCTTTGTTGCTTACAGGGTAACTTCGCGTCGTTCAATCTGTCACATTAGTATGGTCATTTTGTGTGCGTGTGTTTGTGTGTGTGTGTGTGTGTGTGTGTGTGTGTGTTTTCTTTATTTGAAGTCGTTTGGAGAGCATATTTCACTTACCGGAACTGCAAAGCAGAACGATTGCTGAGCAAGCGATAAATCCAGCTGTGGAGAAGCAGGATGAGAACGTGTTGTGTCCTTGCAACGTCATGACTGTTGCGAGGGGGGATTGAGGAGTTGTGTGTGTGTGTCTGTTTTTGGGGGGAGTGAGGGGGGAAGAGTCCTTTATCTTCTTCTTCTCGTTTGATGAGGCAGCAACTGAAGAAGCTGCAGTTGATAAAGCTGATAAACTTGATAAACTTGATAGACTTGATAAAGTTGATAAAGTTGATAAAGCTGATGTGGTTGCTGTCAATGTCGTTTGTGGTTGCTGCTTCTTCTTCTTCTTTCTCTTTTTTTTTCAAGTCAGTTAATGCATTAACAGATCTCTCTGTTTCTCTTCTTCTTTTTTTTGTGTCTGTGTCAAGTTTATTTAGAAAACAGAGTTTTTGAGTGCCGGCATTCACAGAGATTTGGGGCAACAATCACAACAATCACAACAACAACAACGCAAGTTGCCACTTTCAACTATTGGCCACATTGTTTGCCACATGCCACACACACACACACACACACACTAACACACACACAGACACACCTCGAGAGTCTGATGCTGATTTTGATTCGGTTTCGGATTCAGTTGCACATGCAAATTTTAATTTCCGTTGCTTTCTTCGATGTGCACACAACTGACATCCTTCATTTCCGTTTTCTTCTCTTGCCCCTCTCCTCTCCACTCCTCTTCTCTCTCCTCTCTCCTCTCTCCTCTCCTCTTCTCTCCGCTCTTCTCTTCTTTTTTTTTTTGTTATAACTTTCCAAGTTCAGATTTTTTGAATTTGTTTTTATATACAAATTTCTATTTTTTTAAACACAAACAAATCAACAAAAACAAAAAAAAAGCATTCTTTTTTCTTAATTGAATTTAAATTCTCTTTTAATTTTTTATTATATATATTTTTTTTAAATTTTTCTACATCTATTTTTGTGCGTTTTGCGTGTTTTTCGATTTACGCGTTCTTCAAAAACTTCAGTTTTCTTTTTTTAAACAACGAAACGCGTCCGTTTGTAACTGAATCCGAATTGAAACTGAAACTGAAACTGAAAACTGAATTTTTGTCATTGCTATCAGCGCCAAACGGAAAATGCAACTTCGTCTGTCGTTCGTGTCGTGGCACGAAGTCACAAATGCCGAAGCGAGTCGAACTCTAACGAACCCGAAGACGAACACGAATACTGGGTAAACGATGTCCAAGTATAAGTTGCAATTTTTGTTGCCTGCTTTTAGGGATATTTGGGAATTCAGGATATTTCAGCAAAAAACTAAATTTTCAAAATTAATTAATTAAAACCATTGCCTTAAAATGTCTAAAAAATTGAAGAGATTGAAATCTTTTAATTAATTAATTTATTTATTTACAACAAAATATTTTTATTTTTATACATTTTTCTCAACACTTTGATCTAATTAAATTTTTTTTTTAAAAATCTAATTTTGTTAAAAATTTAAATTTATTTAAAGATTTAAATATGAATTTTTTAAATCCAAAGTCTCAAATAATTGCGTAATACTAGGAAACCATAAAATTCATGTAATTATTTTTTTTTTTTAACCGAACTTATTATTTTAGAAAGTGGTTCGGTTAAGTTTCGATTTCGCAAAGTAAATAATTTCAAGGGTTCGGTTCATGATCCGGTTCAGGCTGCTTAAAAACCCTTACTGAACCGATTCTACGAGGTTCGGTTTAGAACCGGTTTGCAGCCTTGATGAAAATATCTTTGTACGAAAAGTTCCTTACAATTTATATAGCATAGTTTCAAGGACTTTTGCAAGTTTGCGAATTTCCCAACAATTCATTTAATGTTAACCTATGAATTATTAAATATTTATTTATTTTTCTTTTTTGTTAATTTTACTTGTAATTAATTCCATCGTTTTTTTACTTTTTATTTATTTTTTTTAAATTTTTTATCAAAAGCATCTTTAATTCAAAACATGTTTTTTTACTGCCTTACCATTTAATATTATTAAGTATTTTGTTATTTTTATTTTATATTTCTTTTATTTCCATTTCAATGCACTTTTTAATTTTATGTAATTTCTTCTACTGATATTTCCAACTGTTCCCATCAAATCCGTTCTCAATTTGCCTTGTTTCTGTTCTCTACTCAGTATTTTAGCCGGCTGTAATACCAATTACTCTTCTACAAAACACTTATACAGCTCTTCTACGTGTGTCTTTGGGCATCGTTGCCGATAACGATGACGGTGACGATGACGAGGACGACGACGACGACGTCGCGTCGCTGCCGACGCCTGCGCGACAGCATTCGGTTATTTTCAGCGAATTACAACGCTCGACGACCACGTGCGCTGCCTCTGCCGCTGCCTCTGCCTCTGCCGCTGCCGCTGCCTCTGATTCTGTCTCTGATTCTTCTTCTTCTTCAGCTGCTGCTTCTTTTACTTTGTGCTGTTTTGTGCCGTTAGCAATCAGCGACGCGTCGCTGCTTCAGCTGTTCTCATCATTGTTGTTGTTGCTGTTGTTCCTCTAGCCCAGTACTCAAAGGATACCAAGGCGTATAAGTTTGTGACAATGTCTGTTCCTCTGTACATATCAGGGAATCAAACCGAAACAAATATCGGTTCTGGTACGTCCCGAAACTACTATTTCGGTAAACGGTTCTATTTCGGTCTTTTCCTTTCGGTTCCGGTATCAGTACCGGTGCGTACCGGTACCGTTCCGGTACAGAAAACAAAAAATTAAAGCGTACCGGTGCAAACGTTTCGGTTTTCGGTTCTGATAAACAAATTTATTTCGGTTACGGTTTCGGTTCCGGTACTCAAAATGAAACGGTTAATTTCGGTTAACGGTTGCGGTACCGGTTGCGGTATTTTTCCCTGGTACATGTAGATTTTAGAGATAAGAAGAGCTAGATCTACTAAATTCGATGACTTTACTTGAAAACACTTGCAAGAGTATTCACGAAAAGCAACAACACTTTTCATACTCACCCTGCCTTACCGACCTATCCAATTTGAATCAAATTTGGTCAGGATGTATAAGACACACTCAAAAAAACACATTATGACTGAATTCTTAAAAAAAAAAAAGGAATAAGATCAAAATGTAGAGAAAAATGTATACGAATAAAAATAATTTTTTTTATGAAACTGAACCAAGGTTCGAACCTTGGGTTCAGGGGGTATATAAGCCAAGTCGCAAACCAAACCGATGTCTTGCTCTATGGTTCGAACCGCCGAACCGAACCTTAAACAAAATTTAGAAGGTTTGCAGACTTGCTTAAAAAAATATTATGTATTGAACCATGATTCGAACTGAAAATAGTAGTGATGAAGTTTGATTTTTAGGGTCCGGTCAAGTCTTTAAATTTTATTTTTGGAATCGAGCTGCTGGTGAGATACTGGTTTACTGGGCATCTAATAGTCGAGCAACTCGACTGAAGTGTTTCTATTTTCAATTTTTTTTTTCAGTTGCTGTTGTTTGTTGCGCTGCTTCTGCTTATCAGTGAGAAGCGCGAACTGCCTCTTCTCCCTCTCTCCCACTCTCACTGCCTCCTCTCTTCCTTACCATACCTCCCCCCTCTGTCTGTCCAGGGCACATCCTTGTCGTTATGTGATGTCCTGCCTCGTTTGGCGCTCGTTCATGTCGTGTGCGACTTGCGAAAAGCTTTGATATAAATTCTTATTGGCGCATTACAAATTGTCGTTGTTGGTGTGTGTGTGTGTGTGTGTGTGTGTACATAATGTAATCACTCACATAATACTACAACAGAGCGAGAGAGCAAGCGATAGAGAGAGAGAGAGAGAGAGTGAAAGAAGTGCGACTCTCGCTTATTGTTTGTTTGTCATTAGATTTCGCGCATATTTTCCATAATTAGATTTTCACTTCATTTGCATACAAATGACAAACAAAAAAAAACAATGGATTGAAAGATTTTTCACATTTTCATTGTTTTGTCTCATGTCCTTTTTTGTCTTGACATTTATTCCCAGCTCCTGCTCCTGCTCCTTCTACTTCGTACACGCATAAATTAAGCCGCAGGTTAAGTCTGTCAACTGCCTTATGTATGATTTATTACATTTTTGTGACTTAAACTACTCGTTACTCGTATTTTGTTACTCGCTGCTTGATAAGCTTAAGAACATGTCCATTTAAATGCCATTTTCAATCGTCTTCTGAGTTATAGTGACTTCCCTACTCGTTACTTGTTACTATATACTGGTTATTTTCTACTCGCTACTCTTTACTCGCTACTTGCTTTGCATTTGTTGTCTGGCATGTGTCCATTTTATTCTCACGCTTTATTCTGTGAATCACTTCATTACTAACGTACTCGTTACTCGCTACTCACTACTCGCTGCTTGTTAAGCAGTCAACTGTACAGTACATTAGTAATATAGCTATTCTTTATATTTATGTTACTCTCTACTCATTGTCAACGCGTTGCTGGCTACTCGCCACTCGCTGAACTCTACTCGTTACTTGTCTTGTCTCACCCTTTGTTATGTATGTTGCTTATTTCACCTTCCACGGCAACATTACGTTTCTTTCAACTACTCGTTACTTTTTACAAACTACTCGTTCATTATTTTCCGCACCCTTCGGTTCCTGCAATCAGTTTAAATTGGAAAACAAAACACTTATGCGGAAACATGGCTTACATGAATTTCCTTTTTTTATTCTCTGTTATACGTTAATCGTTACTCGCAAATTTCTCATAATTAAATAATAGTCGCGAGGGAAGAGAAAATTGAAAAGCAATCAACAGAAAGAGCAGCTAATTCAATTCAAATGTCTTAGCTAAATTTGAGTGGCGTCTCGTTGCATTATTAAAAGCTCGCGCAATTCAATCAAATTCTCAACGCAAATCCCACGCACACACACACACACACACACACACACACACACACCTCTGTGACCCATGCCACAAAAATCAAACCCAAAAACCGAAACCAATCACTTGACATTACAATTGAAAGCGAAGTCAGTCCCAAATTGAACACACAACAATTCCATGTTCAATTTAACACTACGAATTGACTGTGAAATGCTCTGCTTAAACGATTTGGGAATTAGACTGAACATTCCGTATTTATAACAATACTATAGGTATTTTATGGTTTATTTAGCAGATTACTCCGACAATTTTTTAGGCATCCAAACCATTTTTCAACTATTTAATTGTATTTGTTTCAAAGCATATTGAAGTTTGATAAATATCTATTATTATGACATTTATTAATGCTTTAAAATTTTTGTACCTAATAATATTACACTATGAATTTTCCAAGTTTTCAAAACGAATTCTATTAAATAAAAATGTCGTGTTGCTAACTTTTCTTTGCTATATTGTTTTAAATCATACCTTCTCATTTTATTTTAATTTTATACCTGACTTTTTTTATGGATTTATTATTCTTATGTACAGACTTTGTATTTCTTGTAGTATTTTTTAAGAATATTTTTTAGCCGTTTTAAGACATATTTCAATTTGTGCATTCCGATGCATAATTTTTAAATATTTGTACATGTTTTTACAGGCTTTGTATGTTTCTAGGAAACTTTATTATTTAATATTTAATATCAATTTATAAATTAATTTAAAAAAATTAAAGTTTACCTTAGGTTTTTTCTATACAAATATATTTTTTTAAACCACTGACAGCTATGTAACTTATTTTTAAATATATATATTAATGCAGAAATTTTCAAAAAATTTTGATATAGTTTTTAACATATTTTAAGCCCAACTTTAACATACTTTTTCAACAATGATTATTTATTTTTCTCGTAGCTAATGAAGGCTACGTTACAGTTAGGGTATGTTGATTTTTTTTTTTTTGGTATATGCCAGAGCGCAACAAGAGCGTCGACCTTCTTGCCACACGTTGCACCAATAATTGGCAGCAGGCAATTCGCCATTCAACCGGGTGTAAATCCGCTTCGACCCGTTTCAACCGATTCGCCTATTTTGGCATTGATTAAGGCAGCGCCAAAAAGTATGCAGCACATTTTTGCAATTTTCGCACAGAGGCTGTCGCGACTGTTGTTGTTGTTGCTGTTGTTACACCTTGCACTCACCACACACACACACACACACACGCACACACACACACACCTAGTGTGTGTAAATGAAAGGGAGGGGGAGAGAGAGCGAGAGACACCGTCAATGCAATTGAATTCGTGGCAGTTTTAATGTAATTAGTTTTTACACCTTGGTAAAGCAGACACACAAAAGACCCTCTCAGGAGGAGAAGGAGGCGATGAGGGAGGGAAAGAGGACAGGGAATAGCTTTTGGCTTTTTGTCTGCACATTTTCTAATTAAAAACGCCAATGGCAATTGTTATTGGGCTCTGTCTGTCTGTCCGTCCGTCCGTCTGTCCGTCTGTCCGTCCGTCTGTCTGAGCCGCAATTGGATAGAAGCTTCAGCTAATTGGCAACAAGATAAATCGCTGTTGCAATTTGCCGCTGAAATTATGCGACAAGATCAATTTGAGGGCCAAGGTCTGCAGCTGTTGTAAATTTCAACTATCTGGCAACACCACCACACACTACCACACAACACCCAAAAGCAATTGCAACCACTCAACCACCTTATCTTATACTATAAAGGTCTCGCCTGAATGTGGGGCAATTCAAGTAGAAAACAACTTGAAATGCTGCAATTGAGAGTGAATCGACTATCAGATACCCTGGCATACATTTATTTATATATGTTCAACTTCTTTGTTTATTATGCGATTAGTATAAAATATTTTGAATCGAAATATAATATTATTATCTATACTTTTATCAATTTCACTACTTTATTCTACTACAACTACTTATTAATCATAGTTTTCTCTTAAAATCGAATCTAAAGTAAAAAATTTATAATTCCTACAATATATGATATAAAGTCAAAATCTGAGATGTAAAATTGTTAAGGCATAAAATAAAGAGATATACAATTGTATTAAAGTCAAAGCTCAGATGTAGAGAAAAAATAAATTATTTACGAAATTAATTAAAATTTAAATGCTGAATTAATTTAGTGGCCAAATTGAAATTCCATCAAAAAGTCCAAATATTTGTCTAATTTAACACGATTTTCTACAAAGTTTTTTAAGAGTGAAAACTTGAGATTTAATATTTTGAATTTTCTAAATTCACTATGGGATTTTGCGATTTTCCCAGTTATAAAGGAAAAACATTTATAAATTAATAAAGGGAAACAAAATTCATAAGATTTAAATGCAGAATAAATTTGTAGGTCTAGGAATCTTTACCAAGATGACATTCCGTTTGAAAATCGGTTGAGTTTTGACAAAGTTATAGAACTTACAAGTAGATCATACTTTGAATACAGCAACTTTTCAAGTCAAGAATTTTCTCCTATTTAAGGAGTTGATTAAAACTGAAAACTTGAGATTTCGAATAAAAAGGAAATATTCAATAGTTGCTCACTCAACTAAATTACCCCATTACTGACTACAGGGTATTTATCTATCTAAATTGAAGGCAAAACTCATA
Source organism: Drosophila phalerata (assembly GCA_951394115.2). Classification (NCBI taxonomy): domain Eukaryota; kingdom Metazoa; phylum Arthropoda; class Insecta; order Diptera; family Drosophilidae; genus Drosophila; species Drosophila phalerata. Next base: position 48,344,084 of record OX596006.1, on the reverse strand, counting down.
ACAGTTTTACGACTTTTGGTTTACGCCTTTCGCGTATTAAAGTCATCAAAATGTGAGGGGCGTGGCAGTCGCTGAGGTGCTGTTGTGGTGCAGTTGGTGTGCGGTGGTGCTGTGGTGCGGTGGTCGGGTTATCGGGTCGTCTGGTCGTCGGGTCGTCGGGTTATCGGGTGGTACTGCAAGTGTTTGCCTCTGCTGCGAATTTGAAATTAATATAACTAAAAGGTTTTCACGCTGCGTGTATCTGACGGATGCTTGTTTCGCTTTAACTTCCCCTCAATATCTATATATTTTCTATTTTTCTATTTTTTCTATTTTTTTTTTATTTATTTATTGATTTCCACTCGCCACGCGGTCCAAAGAAAACAGAATTTGAAATAAAAGTAATAACCATACAGTTATTGTGCTCGACTTTTAATTACCCTGCAGTAGAATTGAGCCAAAAAAAAAGAAAAAAAATAGTATTAAAAATGCAGAATATAAAAAAATAAAAAGTAGTATCCTTAAAAAAAAAATTTAATTTAATATTAAAAATATGAAATTAAAAAAATAACACAAATGTATAAAATTTTTTAGATATATATTACCCTATTGTAGACGGACACTTGAAAGGTTTGCATTAATAATTAAATTATTTGTTATTTTAATCAGGGAATAATTCCGAAACCGGTACCGGAACCGTTAATCGAAATTAACCGTTTCATTGTGAGTACCGGAACCGCAACCATAACCGAAATAAATTTGTTTATAAGAACCGAAAACCGAAACGTTTGTACCGGTACGCTATCGGTACACTTTTCGGAAATTAATTTTATGTTTTCTGTATGTATATCATTTTGCTAATTTTGGTTTCTATTAAGAAATAACTTTAAATGTAGGTTAGGATTATCTCGATAAAATACAAACATATAGTACGTGTATGTGTACAAATCTGTTAATATATTATGGTTTTTTTTTGTTTTAATTTAATTGCTGTACCGGTACATACCGGTAATGATACCCAAACCGAAATAGAACCGTTTACCGAAATTGTTGTTTCGGGACGTACCGGAACCGAAACCGGAACCGATATTTGTTTCGGTTTGATTCCCTGATTTAAATCTTGATTATCTTTTCTTTTTATTAAAGGATCATGATGATAATTTCAGCAAATGCTTACCAACTAAATAATATTCCCAATGCCAAATTTCTAGACTATAGCTTAAAAAATGATGTCATTTATTTGTGGTGACTGTAAAACATCAGAATCCAAGAGTTTAAGATGAAATATTGTCGTTACCAAATTTGATTGTTTTAGGTCTTCTAATTTCTGCGATCTATGTGATAAATATGAACAGACTTTGTCCCAAACTCATCAGTCTTGGTATCCTTTTGAGTGCTAGGCCTCAAATGGGAAATGCGAGAACTGTGAGGAGAGTAGGAAAGGCAAAAGGCAAATGGACGAGAACGTTGCCTGCGGCCTGCGTTTAGTTTTTGGCCTGGTCTTTTGGCGAATGTGTTGCCAATACACACACACACACACACACACACACACACACACACACACACAGAGGGAGAGATAAGAGGTTGTGTATGGTTTTAACCCTTGACTGATTGGCACTGAGTGCAGTCTGAAAGCATTTACAGAGCTCAACTTTGATTCCGCTAATGAACTAGTTCCGGTTCAGTAGCTTCTAGTTTGCTCAATTGACACTTGAGAGCAGCTTAGCTCAAGTCAACGAATCAAGTGGTATTTCAAGTACCAAACTGTTGTGGCGATCTGGCAACGCTGTGCAGAGTTATTCGACAAAGAACTTGAAGTGAAAGACAGAAGTAAACAGGTGAGTCTATTAATTAAAACGTAAAAAAACATCTTAGAGCATTTTTGTGTCAGGTGGCAACACTGTCACTTAGTAAAAAAAGCTAAAAAGTGGGATACAGATTCACAAATTGTATTTATTCGATCCTATTAACAAATAGTAAATTGTATAAACTAAGCTTAACTTTGTTTCAGCGTTGCCACTTAGTTGGTGAGGTTAGGGAAACTAGAATAAATAAATTGTAAGATTTTTGTAGAAAACTTTAGATGTATAATTGAAATGTAAGAAACTTAAAGTTTAAAAAAATACGTATAATAAATCATGAATAGGTCAATGTTCATACAGTGTTGCCACTTGGTTTGTGAAATTGAAAAATTGTGAATTCAAAAGAAATATTCAGTTTGAAAATTAAGAGATAAAATTTGATTTAAATTAAACAGTTAAATATGCTGAACTTTTTGTGGTTCATTGTGGTCCATAGAACTGGTTCATTAGGATAAAAAAAAAAACACACACACTCGCACACACACACACACACACAAGGGTTAAGTCCCGTTACAGACATATTTGATAGCACACATTGAAATTGTTATTTATTTATTTATATGCATTTGACTGCGGTTTCTTTCCTTCGATATTTTTCTTCCTCTTCCCCTTTTTTTCCCTTCTCTTTTCTGTTCCCTTCCAGTTTCCCCCTCCCCCCCCTTCAACTTATCTCTTTACTCTCTCTAAGATGGCAACTATTTGGCATATTTATCATAGCAAAACATTTATGCGTTTACTATAAAAAAGGGGAATATCAAGTGAGGAAGAAGTAAGAAGGAGTTGGGAAAAGGAATGAGGAAGAGGAAGGGTAAGAGGAAGAGGGGGAATAAAAGTTGGCATCGCGTTGACTGCAATTGAAATGAACGGAACCGCTGAACTGAATCTATTAACTTCAAGGATGAGTGTCTCTAAAATCGATAACAGAAACTAGTTCCAGTTCCATATCAAGCAGCTATCAAACCAATAAAAAGACTTTGACTAAATAATGATTAATAATTATAATTTAACTTTATCACACAAAAAAACCTCTATACGAGGTAAAAGTCTAGTGACGAAAGCATATTCTAGCCCCAACATTTCTGATATCCCATTTTGTGACGAACGAATTTAAGTTGAATATAAAAATATTAAATAAATATAAAAACAAACAATACCTGTATCTGTATCTGTGTATTTGTATCTGTGTATCTGTATCTGATGCTCAAGTTCTAGACAGGCAATCAGAGGGACAACAACTTTATAACTGCAATTGCTGCATCTCAGGTTGCAACTGTTGCTGTTGCTGCTGATGTTGCTGCTGCTGTTGATGTTGCAACTGTTGCTGTTGCTCTGGTTGTTGTTGTTGTTGTTGTTGCTGTTGGTGTTGGTGTTGTGTGTACATTACGCTAAATTACATTTTGAATATTGAATCGATGCTGTTGACCTTCCACCTTTCACCATTTGAAGTTTACCTCAGTCGAGTTGATTTCATCATCATCTTTATCATCTCGATCATCATCATCATCATCATCATCTACTTCTAGTTGGCAATCGAAAGCAAACCTTATCATCAGTGCAAATGTTGTTGCTGCAATTTTTCAATTGCATTTTGCGGTAACTTGACTCTGAGGCATCCACATCGAAGTCAACCCGCAACTATAGGTGTGTGTGTGTGTGTGTGTGTGTGTGTGTGTGTGTGTGTGTGTGTATTCAATGAATACTGATAACACAACTAATAATTTAAAATTTGTCAGCGGTTCTCATCTGTCTATTTGACTTAATCATAGAATATATTCATTCAATGTTTCAATCTAAATACATATAATATAGCATTAAAAAATAAATAAAAAAAAAATTTTCATACTAAGCTATTTTTATTGAAGTGTAAAGTGATCCCGAATACATATATAAATAAGTAAGTATGTATTTAAGTATAAATAAATAAGTCAAATAAACTATTATCTTTGATTATTTTCTTTCTATAAAATTAATATTCCGTTTAATATATAAATTATTCAAGGTGAATCTTATTGAATTGTAAAACTGGTTTTTATATTTTTTAACGTCTAATTCAGTTATTTGAAAATTAAAATATTATTTATGTACTCAGTTTATATTGCACGTTTATTAAATATTAATAAAACTATTTAATACTTGGTCATTTCACCTTTGTATAACAACAATAACAAAAACACAAAATGAATGCGACATAAGCAACAAAAGTAAAGGAAAAAAATGAGAGGAAAAATTGAAATCAAAACAAAATAACACTTTGGGGAGTCGTGATTTTCCGATTCAGATTCAGATTGAGATTGAGATTGTGATTGAGATTGTGATTGAGGGTGAGATTGATATTGAGATTCGGTTTCTAATTTCGATTCGTGTTTTTAGTCAGATTAGACGTCAGCTACGTGTGGAGTGTGTGAAGAAGTACTAAGAAAAGGAGAGAAGAGAGAAGAATATAAGGAAAAGAAGCAGAGAAACTGAAGATACTCATATATGTTTGTTGTTGTTAGGGGGAATTTAGGTTTAGTCGGGCATTCAGTCACGCACATGGTGCAAAATATTTCACAGCCAACTCACACACACACACACACACGCACACACACACACACACACACAAAGGACAAGGACACGTATGTGAAGCCAAAATTGTTGTATACCCTGTAGCGAGAGCTTATTTAAACTGGGATAACATCGCGTTAAGTAAACTGAAGAATGGAAAAGTTAATATTAATTAATAATAATAAATAAATAATGAATATTTTGTTTTTTTTTTCAATTGAAAAAATCATTCACTTCTAGTAGAAATTTTACCATGATCTTAAGATTTAGGATTTTTATTATTCCAATCACGAAATAATCATTATTTTTGAGCAATATAAAGAAAACAGGAATAATCAATATTTTTGATTCAATAAAATAAAACTCACAAGATAATGATTATTTCATGAGCTTTATTTTATTGAGTTTTATTTTTGATTCAATAAAAATAAAACTCTTAATTAATAATTTTATTCTGTAAGTTTTATTTTAATCAAAAGTAATGGTGATTCTCGAGTTTTTGATTCAATAAAAATAAAACTCTTGAATAATAATTTTATTTTGTAAGTTTTATTTTATTGAATCAAAAATAATGATTATTCCCGAGTTTTATTTTTACGCATTTATTTAAGACTTTGGACTAAAATAAGTCATATTTAAATCTTCAAATAAATTTAAACTATCACTAAAATTTGATTTCTTTAAAAAATAATTTTATTAATTCAAAATGTAGAGAAAAATGTATAACAATAAAAATATTTTGTTGTATGAAATTGAACCATGGTTCGAACCCAAACCTTGGTTTCAGGGGGTATATAAACCATTTCGCGAACCGAACCGTTGTCTTGTTCTATGGTTCGGAACGTTGAACCGAACCTTTAACAAAATTTTGGAGGTTTGCCGCCTTGGTTACTACTGTAGCTGAGTTCTGTCATTTGTTGGTTTTCTTTAGCCTTTTTTTTTGTTTTTTTTTGTAACTCTTGACGGGTTTTACTTGACGCTTTATTACTCAACTTTTGGCATGTGAGTGTGTGTTGATGTGTGTGTGTGTTGATGTGTGTGATGTGTGTGTGTGTTGATGTGTGTGTGTGTGTGTGTATGTGTGTAATAAAATGTAATTTTAATGTGTTAATTCAGTTGGTTTGTCATTTTCGGCGTGTCAGGGATTAACAAGCTACAAGCTTGATGGGAAGAAGGGGGAAATGCAGCAAGAGGATATGAAGGCGAAGAAAATGAAGAAGATGACTAAGAAGGAGAAGACTAGGAAGATGGAGAGTGGGAGAAAAAGAAGCAGAGGATCATCTGAGCCACTCTTGTTATTAACTTAAAGCTGCAACCAAGTGGAAAACGACGTTGCAACCACAGCAACTACAACAACAACAACAGCAACAACAACAGCAACAATTACAACAATAATAGCAACAACAATTATAGCAACAACAGGCACAACAACAACACTAAGCAAACACGCGCCATTTTCAATTAACAACTTTTTCTATTTCAGCGAACTTTACAGCAACTTGAGCAACAACAACAACAGCAACAACAACAACAACTCTATCAACAACAACAACTTGAACAACGTTTAACAAAACTCCGCTGCGTTTTCCTAATTGATTTACCAGTGTCTGTTTATAAACAGGTAAACCCATTGTTGCTTAAGGTCCTTAAGGTCCTTAAGGTCGCTCCTTAGGTACTTAGGTCCTTAGCTTGCCACGCCCCCACCCCCTACCCCCTTCCTTTATGCCTTGCCTCTCTGCTTGCCACCTAAACTTCTGCAATGAATGCATTTGCAGCCTTTCTTTCTCTCTCTCTCTCTCTCTCTCTCTCTCTCTCTCTCTCTCTACCTACAACTGCATCTCCATATATACCCTGTAGCAAGCAGAAAGGTTAGTTTGATTTCAGACTATATGCAAGTAAATTCTTACATTTAGTTTATTGAATTCATTATTAGATTATTAGTTTGGACTCAAAGATTTACATTAAATTGCCGAAATCAAAATAAATATAATAATCTTTATATATTAAATTATTTGTTCGCATTCACAGACTGACTGATCACTGCACTGCCCAAGCCATTAGACCTAGGGGGCCGAAATTTTCACACAACATAGCTGAGACAATTTAATTGTGCAATTTTGGCATTGAATATTGCTAATAAAATCGGATTTTAATTAGCATTAGCATTGATTTTTTTTTTTTAATATTTAAAAAAAATTTTAAATTTATAAAAAAATTTTAAAAACTAAAAATATGTTAAAAAATTTTAAAAAATGCTAAAAATAATTCTAAAATTTTAGAAAAACACGATAATTTTTTTTTTAGAATTTTATAAAATGTTTAAAAACTCCAAAATTTTTTGAAAAATCTTAAACATTTCAGAAAAACTGTAAAAATGTTAAAAAAAATTTTAAAACTTTAGAGAAATATTAAAAAAATGCTAACATTTTTTAACAATCTTAAAAATTTAAAAAACTTTAAATTTTAGAAAAATGTTAAGATAATGTTAAAAATTTTTAAAAGTTTAAAAATTTATTTAAATGTTACAAAAATTTTAAAAAGTTAAGAAAAAACGTTTAAATTTTTTAAAAATGTTAAAAAAAAATTTAATATATAATAGGGTTCAAATTAAGCTTAAGTCTTAAGACATTCTAACCACATCTGGAATTTTTCTTTAACTACAATCAGCTAGGAAACTTTGGTTAACTGGAATAAAGAATAATGGATATCTACTAGTCGTGTACACTTTTCAAATTGTTGTCTCTATTTAACACTGTACTGTGTTTTACCTGTAGCTCAAAAGGGAGAAAGGATAAAGCAAATGGAATGCAGATAAATAGAAGGTGAAGAGTAGATATAGAGGAGGAAGCAGAAGAGTTGGTCTCACTCTCTTTATCTCTCTCTCCTCTCTCTCTTCTCTCTTTCTCCTCTCTCTCTCCTCTCTCCTTCTATTAGTTTAGTTTTGCTTTCGTGCTCATTTGTTGCCAATTAGTTTGTAGAGCATCGCAGTCAATTGGAAATTTCTATCTGTTGTTTCAATACGTTGTCGTTGTTGTTGTTGTTGTTGTTGTTGTTGTTGTTGTTGTTGTTCGACTGGGCAATGATGACAAAGTTGCCCAAGGGTATACCGAGCACCTTTTCAACTCAATAGGGTTGTTGTTGCTGCTGTTTTGGTTATCCATTTATCGATGCGGCAAACTTTTGTAATGACTTTGAAAATAAAACAAGGAAATTAATGGAGACCCCAATGAAACCCCAAAACAGACACCGCACAACTCACTTCCCCATCCCATCCTCCTTCCTACCCACCCTACAAACAGATTCCCAGGTGAAGTTAAAGAAAATAAGAAACAAAAATTAACACAAAACGTACAGTACAAAAGACTAAATTATCTCCAACTATTGACAATAATGAGCTTTGCTAATGAGTAATACTGTACTAAAACAGAGACAGAGACAGAGACAGAGAGAGAGGGAGAGGGAATAAAAGGAGTAGTAAATGTGTGGAGAGGGAGAGGGAAAGAATAGGGAGGAGGGACCATACAAATGGTCAGTCCCAAAAACAATGTGCAAATGACAAAAGTTTTGTCTGTGGATTTGTTGCCACTTTTTCGACATTCTTCTTTTTGTATGGCATACCCTGTAAACTTGGAAAGACTTGGAATCCCAAACAATATCTGAAGTTTGCTTATTTTGATAATTCTTTAATAAAGATACCTTTATCTGTATTCACATATTAGTATAAATTTGGTAACTTTAATCGTTTTTTGAATAATTTTATTTTTTTATTAAAATGTGTGAGTTTTTGTGTCGATTGCTTATAGCTAGACAATGAATAATTAAATCAATCAAAAATTAAATAATCAAAATATAAGAAAAATAACGTAAGACTTCACTCAATACAAGTAATATATCTTTTTCCAGCTTTTTTTTTAAATTTTTTTAATTTACAAGAAGTTCAACTGTATCTACAGAGTCATGCCAACTGATATAAATACTAAAAACTATTTTTTTGTTTATCTCATACATAATAACAATTTATTTTCTAGGGTATCTGCTAGTCGAGCACACCCAACTCTTTCGCCGCCAACAGAGAGCATTAAGAGAAAAGTTATTGTTGTAGTTTTTGTGGGCGAAATTATATGTTTACCGTTAATTAGGTGCTGAATATTGGACATACCTCGTACTTTATGGCCACATGCGGCGCAAGAGTTGCGGCAACCCTATTAAAAGGCCACATACACAAGAAATTGCCAAATTCCCATTAGATTTGGATTGAATCGTAAATTCCCGAGAATGGGAAATATATTTCAAGCTCGTTCAGCTGTCAGTCGAGTGCATTAAAATCAGAGTTCCAAGTTCAAATCTAATTAGAATGCGAATTAGGGTTGTCACCCGACCCTTGGCAGTGTTAATAATCATGAAACATTCCCTGAACACATTCCTAAGTTAAATGTTATTAAAGTCGATCGATAACACATTTTAATCACAACTTCAACTATGGTGGCAACTCTGTTCTTTATTTTTTTTTTTAATTCTTTAAATTTATGCCAACAACTTATAGAGAAATTATAAATAAAATTATCTTGGCTTAATTCGAGATTTAAATATAAAATCGTTTATCGATAACCACTTTTACATATTTATGCAGTTTTGATTGGATTACAAATTTATCTATTGGTATTGTTTCATGGTAGTGTACAATATATTTGACTTGTTTCAATATTCCAACATATTTTCAAACAATATATTAAATTTTGAGTTAATTATCGCGTATCGATAGCTCAAGTGACAATCGTATTATGCTTTAAAAACTTGCTTGCGCATTGTCATGAGTACTTTTATAATTCTATCCTTATGCAATGACCTCTGTTGTCTCGTCCATCCTCATTCTCTGTCCCCCTCTGTTTATTACTATCTCTATCTCTCTCTCTCTCTCTCTCTGTCTGCCATTGTCTCGTCTGTGTCTGTGTCGGTGTCTCAGCCAAGTTAAGTTCTCCACAAATAGCCAGACAAGTTTGAGGAGCATAAAACAATTTGCCAGCTAAATAACAAAACGTTAGACAAACTACGTCATGCAACTCAACCTAACCTCACATTTCCCCCATTCTAACCTCAAACGAAAATCCTGCTTGCATTGTGTGTGTGTGTTTGAGTGTGTGTGTGTGTGTGTGTCGCCAAACCACAACAAAGTGCAAATTTATGCCACAATAAATGTGTCTCCATGTCTTGTCGAGAAAGAGAGAGAGATAGAGAGAGAGATAGAGAGAGACAGAGAGAGAGAGAAGTATTTTTTGACCATTGCAGAATGAAGAATTTACAAAGAAGAATGTTATGCTACGCTTCGATGACACCTATAAAAGAGACCCATAGTTTGTTCCTAGAAAAAGTGACAGAGAAAGAGTGAGTGAGAGAGAGAGAGAGGTAGGGAAAGAGAGAAACTGAGACGCGACTCGTCAATAGAGCCAAAAGTAAAAACTTTATCGAGTCCCATAAAATGTCAGGCATCGGTAACTTAGCGACCCTTGGCATTTAAGTGGATGATTTCGGGCTTCAGATTTCCAGCAACAGCAACAACAACAACACCACATACACCTGCCCAGACAGATACCCTGTAAATGGAAGACTACCCAAGAGAGAGGTATATTGGCTATGTAGAAGAATGAGAAAATTTTACTTAATAATCATTGTACAATTACAATTTATTTGTCTAATTTTTTTTTTTTTTTTTTAACATATTTATTTCTGACCACGTATAATACGATACCATTAAAAAAATAAATTTAAAAAAAAATAAAAATTAAGATTTGTATTTTTGCCTAGAATGCTATTCATTCCTATTTTTTAAATCAGTGTAGTAGTGCAGTTGAAATTAGACATTTATCAAATAAATCGAATAGTTTTGATCCTCGTATTTTATTATCAGTGTAGTAGTGCAGTTGAAATTTAGACATTAATCAAAAAAATTGAATATTTTTGAGCTGAATAATCACTTTTTTTTATCAGTGTAGTAGTGCAGTTAAATTTAGACATTTATCAAAAAAATCCAATATATTTTTGAGCTGAGAAATCACTCCTATTTTTTTTATCAGTGTAGGAGTGCAGTTAAAATTTAGACATTAAAACAAAAAAAAAAAAAATTAAAAATAAAGAATTCAATTTTTTTTATCAGTGTAGTAGTGCAGTTAAATTTAGACATTTATCAAAAAAATCCAATAGATTTTTGAGCTGAGCAATCACTACTATATTTTTTATCAGTGTAGTAGTGCAGTTGAAATTTAGACATTTATCAAAAAAAAAAAAACATTTAAATTTAAAATTTGTATTTCTGTCTAGAATGCTGCTAATAAAAATATAAAATATTTGAATCAAATATTTTTAAGCTGAGTAATCGCTCGTATTTTTAAAATGAAATTCTGACTGCCTGCAGAGGGTATCTTCTAGTCTAATATTGATAATATTTTGTTCTTTAAAATTTTTTATCTTTTTTTTATTTCACTTTCAATGCGGGTTCCTGTCGCTTTTTCTCTTTCATTGTTGTTGTTGTTGGTGTGGTTGTTGTTTCTATCTGCTATTTTCTTTATGTTTCCATTTTGCTGGCTGCTCCTCTCGACACTCCCTTCACCTCCTTCCTCATCATCATCATCATCATCATCATCATCATCATCATTGTCGTCATCATCATTTTATTTTATTTTATAAACTCTCCTGCACTTTTCTGGTCAACTTGACTGACTTTTAGTTGTGCCTTGACTTGTTGTGCGGGTGTGTGTGTGTGTGTGTAGGTGTATGTGTATGTATGGGTGTGTGTGTGTGTGTGTGTGTGTGTGTGTAGGTGTGCCTGCTTGTGGTTGTTGTGGCTGCTGTTGGCCGTGCACGTCAAGTGTCCTTAAACGGATTAAGGGTGAATGATAGCGGCTTATGTCTTAGGTGTGTCTGACTCTCCTTTTGATTCACCTGTTATCCCATCTTCCACACTCTCTTTCTTCCACTTTCTTCCACTCTTTGTACACTTCCTGTTGTTGTTGCCTTAATGCCTTCACATTTTATTGGAGCTTTGCTGTCCTGTTTTGCAGCTAAACACAATTTTCGTCCTTTCAGCGGCATTTTGTTTGCCTCTTGACTTTTCACTCCTTATGAGGTGACAGGACTTTATAACAAATGCCCAGAGCATTATAATGCAGACAGCAAAGAGTCAAAAACAGAGACAGCGACAGAGACAGAGACAGAGAGAGTGAAAGAGAGCGAGTGCGAGAGCGAGAAGAAGCTGGGAAATTTCAAATTTCAAATTTCTTAATATAATATATAAAATATATATATAATTTAATATACTATATGCATATTCAAAGTTAAACATATCTCCAATGTTCTAATCCATACACTGAAAAAAAGAACAGCTTCTTAAATCAACAGCATACATCTTAAATAATTGGTTCTTAAAATAATATTATCTTAAGACCAAATTTTTTTAAAACTAAGTTCTAAAATATCATGAAATCTTAGTATAAGAATAAATATCTTTAAAATGTTAGGAAGGTATAAATATGTACAATTTCATATCAATTAAATGATGGCTCTGGTTAGAGACACTGCTTTAGATGTGAAGCAGTACGCGGAAGTTCGAATCCCACTGGTTGCAAATTAAAATAACATTTATCAAATTACCAAAACAAAATAAAATATATACAAAAATAAAAAAATTAAAAAAAAACTTATTTTAAATATTGTTAAAACTATGATGTGTTCTCTTAAATTAATAACTGTATGTTCTCGACTCATTTTTTAGACCTAAAATCGTAGTTTTGAGACCAGAATCTTGATTTAAGAACATTTTTTTAATTAGTGTACCCCATTAAATGACAGCAAAATCTTCAGAAGAATTTCTCCATGCTAATTGATTAATTCACAAATTGATTGACAGTCAGGGTAAATCTCAAATAGTTAATAATTTATTACAAAGTTTCTATTTAAAAAAAATATATTATTTTTTAAATTTTGACAAAAAAAACGCACTTATAGTTGAAATCCACAAGTGTTTTCACCTATAATAAAAAAATTGTTCAGCTTTAAGGTTCAATTTACAGTGAGTAAAGCTATTTTAGTAAACGAATTCCCAAGAGTGGAAGATTGTGGTCAGTCAATGAAGGTAATCGATAAACTGAAGTCTAAACTTTTATTTAATGTTGACTTTTACTATCAATAAATTTAATAAATAATAATAAATAAATAAATTAAATGAGTTCTTAGAATTGAATAATTATAAAATATGTATGAATAAATCCAAGAATGAAGAATCAAATACTTCTTTTTAATAATATTTAAGAAAATTGCAAGTAATTCGTTGAATCGATAAAACTGTCTAATTTTTCCGATGAATCGGGTATTCATTGTTTTATTAACATTGCTTAAGATCAAGTTTTGAATTTGATGTTCATTTGGGATTTACATAAATAGAGGAAAACATGTCTTGACATTTATAGCTGGTGTTTTGAGAATTTCTGTGTGTGTGTGTGTGTGTGACAAGCAACACAACTATTCACTGTTTCTCTCCTGCCCTTCTCTCTCTCTCTCTCGCACTTTGCTGTCTTTCTATTCACACTTCTGTCTAACCGCAAGACAATTAAAAAGTTGACGCCCGAAAATTGTCGACAAATTGGCGGCTGCTTTTGTTGCAGCAACTCGCGAGCTGAAAACTCAACTTGTGGCACGTACGCAACTGCAACAGCAACAGCAACAACAACAACAACAACAACAACATACTATAACAACAACAACAACAACTGCTGCCTATAGACAATGACACAAATCAAAAAGTTGAATCATGCAAAGTTTATGAGGCTTCCCCTCAACAAACGGAAATGCGGAAATGTCTCAGAATTTTCCAACATGCACAACAATTTCTCTACCCCTCTCTCTCCCACTCTCTCTCTCTCTCACTCTCTCCCCTGTGTCTGTTTATAGCTGTTTAAATTTTCTTGTCTAATTGCGTGGCACAAAACAAACTCAACTCGCAAGCGAATACAATGCGGCGTATACGTGATTTATTTGCACTGTAGTATATATGAAGAGCCCAAAGGAGAGAGAGAGAGGCAGAGAGAGGGGCAGAGAGTGGGCTGGGTTAGAGGGTGTATAAATACTCTACTCTCAGTTGCGTAATCTCAGTGTCAATATTTATAAAATATTTTTAAAATACGTGACCCAAAGTTCAAAATCAATTGACAACAAGAGGAAAGGCGTCACATGGCAAACGGAAGGGAGCTAGGGGTGCAAAGGGGGTAGCAATGGCAGCAGGAGGGCGCTGAGCAGAGGGAGGGAGGGAAGGTTCCTTTTCTTTTTTTTTGGTTTTCTGTGTTTTTCTGATGTGCACAACATTTGAAAGCCAATCCGTTTACTTTCATTCGACAGTTGTGCGACACATGCGTTAAACTCCCCCCCCCTCCCCTATCACCTACCCCCCTCACCCTCTACCCAGCCCCAATTTAGACCCTCTGTTTGGACAGTCAATAAAACAAGTAAGCTTCCTGCATACCCCTCTTCCAGACTTGAAGGGGGAAAAAATGTGTCACCAGCGGGTGAAAAGCACTCAAATTAATAAACTCCATAAAATGTGAGCGCAGACAGTTATGAAGCAAGTACATTTGGAGTATGCTCGACGCACTCTATACCCTGTTGTGGCAGAGATTCGCTAAGAAGAGTCAACACATATTTTTATACCCTGAGCCCATTAAAAATGGGCAAAAAAGGGTATAATGCATTTGGCAGAATGTATGTAACAGGCAGAAGGGGGCGTGGCAGACCCCCAAAAGTATATATATTCTTGATCAGGATCAACAGTCGAGTCGATTGAGCCATGTCCGTCTGTCTGTCCGTCTGTCCGTCTGTTTGAACGCGTCGATCTCAGAAACCATAAGAGCTAGAGACTTCAAAATTGGTATGTAGGTTCCTGGATACCGTACGCAGATCAAGTTTGTTTTTTTTTTTGGATCGGACAACTATATCATATAGCTGCCATAGGAACGATACATCGAAAATGAAGTTTTTGTATGAAAAGCTTCTTTAATTATTGAGATATCTCAACCAATCTCACACGATATATATTTGGGGTGGTATTATACATCCTGACCAAGTTTGGTCGAAATCGGCCCACTATATCATATAGCTGTCATACAGACGATCTGCCGAAAATCAAGTTTTAGTATGAAAAAGTTTTTTGTTTTTTGAGATATCTTAACCAAACTGATAGAATATGCATTTATGTTGGTTTTGTACATTCTGACCAGATTTGGTTCAGATCGGTTCCATATATCATATAGCTGCCATTGGAATAATTGGTCGAAAATCAACATTTATAAAAGAGTACTTGGGCTCAGGGTATCATACTGTCGAGCGTGCTCGACTGTAGCCGCACCCCGCGAGCGAAGCGAGCCGGGGGTAGGCGAGCGAAGCGAGTAGGGGGCGGAGCCCCCTTGTCAAGTTTATATACAATAATTTGCAAGCAGTATGTTTTAGTTTTGGAAAAACTAGATCTGCACTAAATGTTACATATTGTTGCCGACGTTGGGCATACCCCATTTGGCGCACATTATATTACAGGGTATCAAAACAAAGCACCAGAAAAAAATAGAGACGAAACTGGACAAAACGTGTGTGTGTGTGTGTGTGTGTGTGTGTGTGCAGCGTTAAGTGGCCTGCACCCAGACAACACCCCTCCCCTCCCCATCCACCCTCCCCCCGGCCCGTAAATCAATCTGGGGAATGGGGAGGGGGATGAAGATGCAGGGGATGGTAGTAGTCATGGTCATGACGGCTTCTGGACGGCTGCTCTTGGCCTTTCGCACATCAGACACTCTGTCAAACTTTTGTTTGCCCTAGCAAACGGAGGCTGGGGTTGAAAAGACAAGGGAAGGGGGTGTGGGGGGGTTGGGATTGGGGGTAGAGGTCAGTGAAATTCACGGACACTTCACAAACACACACATACACACAAACACTGAGGTGTGCTGTCAGTTTGATGCAGCTGTGTGTGAGGAACAAGGAAAGGAAAGGTAACTAAGGGGGTAGCTATAAGGGCTGGGGTAGCTATGGGATCGGCAGGGGAATGGGAGGGGGCCACTTCAATGGTGACACTGAAGCCGAAGCTGTCAATTGTTTTGCAGTCTGCACTGGACACGGGGCCAACTTTTGAACTCTCTCCGAGTGAGAGAATAGAGTGTGAAAGGGAGAGTTGCCAGAGCAGCTATTTCCCGTCAAATCTGGCTTTTTTTAAGGTTTAATTGTGGGGAGAAATCTGAAAGTTTGGATTTTTTACAATTTTTTGCTTAATTTTTTTATTGTCCAATTCATATGACACACTATTAATTAGATCATGACGAATCGATGACTGACAATAGACAGCAAAATAAATTTTGACTTTACACTTTTGGAAAGAACTTGAAGAAAATATTCAATATTATTGTTAATTTATAAATAAAACTTAGCTAAGTTGTGAGACAATTGCAGCCTTATAGGTCTTACCATTTGGATTCCACAATGAGCGAGTCAGTCAGGACAAAGAGTTCTTTTTTTTATGGATGTAGATTTCCATAAAGGTGTCTTCCAAAAATATTTATAAATGACAATCGCTTTTAAAAACAAAAGAATGAATAGGAATCTTACCTATATTATTTTCAGAAAACATTTTCAGAGTCACAAAAAAAAAGGACTGATTTTATTTTGCCTGACAAAAAAGTTGACAACACTGGTTTGAGGAAAAAGGGGGAATTGTTTGTAGTGGAGGTGAGAGGAGGAGGTTTGTCAGTTTTAACACTCGTCAAAAGAGGAAACTGGAGGAAGGGAAAGAGGAGAAGGAGAAGGAGGAGGAGGAAGAGGAGGGGGAGACAGCGCGGTTAATCAACTTAACAATTTTCACACACCACAAAAAATACTAAAAAAATAAAAAGAGTTGAAAACAACAATTGAAAGATCAATTTTTTCAATTGAAAACAAAAGGATGGAAAGGCAGCAAGAGGGGGAAGAGAGAGGGGGGTAGGGGGAACAGACAGAGGAGGGAGGAGACTGCTGAAAAGGCAGTGCAACAAGTGGCAAGTGGCAAGTGGCAAGTTTCAAATTGAACAGTCTGTGTCACAATTGATAAACTCATAACAGAAATGTAACCATGAACAGAATTGAAATATTTTTTAATAGGATTATGATTTAAAATTTAATGTTAAACTTAAGCAAAAATCAGTTTTATTTTTTTTTTGTCTTTTATTCTAGAAAACTTATCATCTCTTCATTCATTTAGATTTCTTTTATAATGATTCCGTATTTCATTTCTCTTAACATATGAATAGATTCATTTTTAAAGTTTTTCCCTTCTTATCAATTTTTTTGTTAGTTTTTCTTCTGATTATCCCTTAAGATATTCCTTTATTTACATTAGATTTTCCCCTTGGAATTTGTTTCTTCTTCCTGATGATTTCTTCTTATTATTATCAATACCAATACTTCTTTCTATATTTCTAATAACTCATCCATATCATCATCAACTCTCATCATATATTTTGTTGCGAGTTGATGAATACACTCTCACACTGATGTAAATCGAGTCTTCAATATTTTCACAACATTTTTTGTGGTTTGAAAAACGTTTTCGAGTCTCATTACGAATTATAATTGAGTTTTTCAGAGCGAACTGGCAACAAATAAAGTGAATCTGTTGCAAGTTGCTTTCATTGTTCACGTTGACAGCTGACAGTGAAGGAAGTGAGCGAATAAAGAGAGCAACCAGTGGAGAGAGGGGAAAGGGGAGAGCGGAAAGAGAATAGGAAGAAGAAATGAAGTTACTACCTGCCTCTCGGTGGGGGAAGAGGGATGCAAATAATCATCGGCTGGCATTTCAATTTGTTAACCAGCGGCAAATTGTTTGCGTTGCGCTGCAACCCTGGCAACCCTGGCAATTTGCCAGTCGCCAGCTGCTGCTGCAACTTCTATCAACAGTTCTACCTGTTGTTGTTGTTGTAGTTGTTGTAGGTTGAGCACTCGAAGGATACAAAGGAGTATAAGTTGTTGACAATTTCACACTCGTTACTATTCACTATTCACAATTTAGCAAAATGTCATCTAATTCATTACATTGAACTTTAATATGCTACATCTATGTTGTGTACAAATTTCAGCCTTCTAGCTCTTACTGTTGAGGCTACACAATGAATTATTCAGTGAGTAATTGAGTCAATACACTTAAAATAAAGTTTAATGCTGACGCACTTGCAGTTCGAATTTTTCAAAACGCCCATAAAATAGTCATATTTGTGGGCAAAGAATTATATATAGATAGATTAATCTTATAAAATTGTATTTTTTTTTTAATTTGTTAAACTCAATGAAAGTATTTTTTCTTAAAATTAAATATTATTTATTCTTCATTGTGATTGCATTGAATAGCTGCAAAGATACGAGTACTGGGCATCTTAGAGTCGATCATCTCAATTGCAACGTTCTTACTTTTGGCTGTTATTGTAGTTAAAGTTGTTGTTTTACTTTGGGCCAGGTAATGCACACGTCTAAAGCATTTACTTAGGGCCAAGTTTTGTCTGTTCACTGCTATCAACGTGTCTCCACATTTGGCAGCTGGCTAAAGTTGTCTCTACAGAGACAAATAGACAGAGAGAGAGAGAGAGAGAGAGAGAGATGGAGAAATGGAGAGTGAATGAGAGAGATAGAGAGAGAGAAAGGGGCAAGAGAAAGTAGTGCATTTCATTATCCAAGAGGCAGGCAGGTAACAACTGCCACATTTTTGCATAAGTTTAGTAAATATTAAAAAATTTTTTGCTAAGCAAAACAACAGCTGAAAAACGCAAGTGTCCGAAAATAAAGACTTAAAGATACCCTGTATATCGAAAACTATTGTTCAAATTGTCTGTGTTTATTAAAAGATGAACTGACACAAAAAACAACTCTATATGAGGTAAAAGTCTAGTGACGAAAGCATATTTCAGCCCCAAAATTTGTGATATCCATTTTGTAACACACAAACAAAGTTTATAAATAAAAATATGTTTTGATTAAAAGATGAACTGATAAATTGAATGGTGTAGAAAACTTAAGATTGGATTTAAAAGATGACACAAGAAAGGTTGAAGGTTTGTGTTGCATTTTAATTTTTACATTAAACTTATCTATATATTATATATAAATCTGTTTGTCCTGATTGACTTACTGAGCATTGTACAAGTCAAACCGTTAGACGTGCCACCTTGAAATTTGAACACAGCATAGCTAAGATCATTTCATTGTGAAATAAGACGACTCTTAAAAAAGGTTATTCATCTTTGTACTTTACCCTCAAATACTCACTCTGACTTATTTTATGATTACAGGGTATGCTCAAATGGAGAAGTGCAAAACTGAAAATCAGATGACAAAAGTTGTTTGCGTTTCTTCTGTTGGTTGTGCTAAAAGTTTGCCGCTTTGCTTTGCCTTTTCTTCACTTGCCTTTTCCTCTTTTCCTCTTTCACTTTTTCACTTTTTTTTATCCCATTTTAACTCTTCCTTTTGCCAGTTGCAAGCGCTGTCAGTTGCAGCCCTGCCACGCCCCCTTCACTTACTCCAGTTGCCCACAAAAGCCGCAGGTTAATGCAATGCAACTTTAATCCACAATTAATGTGACTTAATTCTTGGAATTTGGTATTTCGATATCAAAATTGGCTTTGCCAAAAATGAATTCGTAAAAAATCAGGACAAAGATTTTGAAAAAAAAAACTTTGCCAAATATTAATCGATTTTCAAACGGAATGCCATTTTGATCATGACTCAGTCTCTAAATATATTCTGTATTAAAATTTGTCCCTCTAGATCTGGGTTTAAAAATTTCGAAAATTAAATATTTTAAATCTAAAATTTTCACTTTTAAACAACTTCTTTTAACTCAATTAGTATAAAACAAACACTTTAAACTTGATGCTGAGACACTTTATTTTCATGTAAAAAATCATGTCAGCTTGAACGAAAATTTTGACTTGTAATGTTGCTAAAGTTAAGGTTTGAAAAAATTGAAGAAACTCATAACTTGAGTAAATATCAACCGATTAACAAGCGAAATGTCACATTGATCATATTTCGGCATTTAAATGCATTTTGCATTTAATATTTTTTTAATTTCAGTAATTTAATAATTTTATGGCCAGTGTTGGTTAACGTTGTTAAAGTGAATGTCTCTCATATTTTGCATTACGAAGCAACGCACAAGTTCTTGGATAATGCATTCAAATTGAGGGACAATGAGAGACAGAGTGCGAGAGAACAAAAGCGTGCGAGAGAGGCAGAGAGAGAGAGAGGGGGAATGTGTGTTAGAAAAGTTGTTTTTGGTGTGCGTCATTTTGGGGCAACTTGTGAGGAACTTTGCACCAATTAAACTTGTTAAAACGCTCGTTTTCGGTTATCCAAAAGCTGACAACTTCACTACACAAAACTCTAATTACATTTTACGAATGCACACACACACACACACTTACACACACACACACACACACACATATGCAAAGCTGCCTTTAGTTGCGCATAATTAAAAGTTATTTTATTGTTGTGTAGAGCACAACAAGTTGTGGCAACTGGAAATGCATCCAAACTGAAGAGAAAGAGAGGGAAAGAGAGGGAAAGAGAGGGAAATATCTATAAAGGATTGTGAAGAGAAGAGCAGTAATAAAATAGAAGGCATAGAAGACTCTTGTGAGGTTACCTAATAAGCTGTGGCAAATATGCTGGCTTTGTTGCCACTTCTTGTGGCAAGGCACCCACAAAGTAGCTTAAACGATAGTTTATGCGATAGTATCTACAATCGATAGATAAAGATTAAAGTTGAGAGACAAAAAAAAAAAAGATGACAAAGAACATAAATGCATAGTTCAGTTATCGATTAGAAGATAAATAATTCTGTTGACTTTTGATTTGAAATTAGAATTATTTTCGGAAGCCGATCTGAACCAAATTTGGCTAGGATGTGTAACACTAAACTTAATGCATTTTCCATCAGTTTGGTTAACATATCTCAATAAATCAAAAACTTTTCCATACAAAGACTTGAATTTCGACTGAGCGTCTCTATGGTAGCTATATGAAATAGTGGTCCGATTTTCATCAAATTTGGGCAGGATGATTATTGTATAAGTTTGGTTTAGATATCTCAAAAAAACAAGATTTATCGTTCCTATGGAAGCGATATGAGATAGAAGTCCGATCCAAAAATAAAAACAAACTTGATCTGCGGTATCTACGGTATCCAGGAACCTACATACCAAGTTTGAAGTCTCTAGCTCTTATGGGCTGTTCAAACAGACGGACAGACAGACGGACGGACAGACGGACATGGCTCAATCGACTCGGCTGTTGATCCTGATCAAGAATATATATACTTTGGGGTCTGCCACCTGTTACATACATTCTGCTAAACACATACATATACATAGACTACTCGGCTAATAAAATGTTGTATGAAATAAATCAGAGTGTGGCGCCACTTCCTAAAAAACAGAGACATGGAGATAACTAATAACTGTCATAACTTAATATATAAAATAAAATATATAATAAATATATAATAAAAACACAATTGCTTAATATATTTTTCCTTTAAATTAAAAGAAATTCTTTGCTTTTCGATATCTAATCCCAATTTCTTTTTGGAGTATATGTAAAAATGGAAATGTAATTCGAATTTTCTTGGAGTTGATTTGAGTTTTGAGTTGTTTGTTGATGTTTTTCCAAAGGTTGATTTTTTTTTAACTTGGCCCCAAGTTTTAATTGCCAAAGTTCGCTTCGGTTCGTTTCGGTGTCTTTTGGCTTGGTTTGTGGTCAGCCTAATGGCTAATAAACATTAGGCATCAAGTGAAAATATGGCCTAAAAGCGGGCAACATAAAAACCAAATTAATATATCCTTGGAGACCAGCAACTTTCGAACTTTGGCACAAAAAGAACTTGAAAAGCAGCAGCTGAAATCAAGATGAAGATTGCGATAAGATGGAAGATGATAAGTATGTGGATGATGATGATGATGATGAGTTTGTGGATAATGATGATGATGAAGTGTGCTTTGAATATGGCCAAGAACAAGTTGTACAATTGTTTGGGAACTGTGTGAATTCTTCTTGTCGCTTTTTGCTGTGCTATTTTCGACAGCAGCTGCTAATTCTGTCAAAATCACACAAAGCAATACATCACACACATGCCATCTCTCTCTTTCTCTCTCCCTCTCCCTCTCTCTGTCTATATACATCTCTCTCTCATCAGTCGACTGGACAAATTCATGGCACCACTCGAGATAGATTGCCAGGCTGAAATCCACTTTCCACTTTCTATTTTCTACTTTCGAAACCCAAAACGCAGTTCACAGTTCACAGTTCTCTATTCTCCATTCTCCAATCTCCAATCTCAGCTCTCCATTCTCAGATTTGTGTTGTGCAACCACGCATTCACTATGCAACCTCCTCCTCTTCACTTTCCACCCCTTTCCCTCTTCCATTTGCCACATTTGCCACAGCTGAGATTTTGTGCAGAGTTGTTATACCCTGTACATAATGGAATATCATTTAAATGGGGTTGCATGCTGGCAAAATAAAGTTGTCTGCTTTTTTTTTTAATTATCTATATATAATATTTAGTTATTAAATTATGAAACAAATATAAATTAATTATTCAATTAAATATATATATATATGACAAAAATTAAGATTTTAAGTATTAAGAGAGCAGGAGATTCTAAATGATAATAAATATTCAAATACTAAGGCAATTTTAGAATATTTTTAAATTAAAGAACAAAATTGATTTTCGAATTAAAATTTCGACTTCAACTTTTATCTTAAAGTTAATTATGTATTACCAGCGTTTCCTTGGTATTCAGTTTAGTTTGTAGGTTTATAAGTTTATTTAGGATTCAATTTATAATTATAGAAATGGAGTTTATTATGTTTTTCTTAAGCACTTTAAGCAAATTATTTCGTTTAATCTAATCATGTTATTTAATCTATTCTACACATATATAAAATTCTTTGATCTGACTAACTGATTCACTCACTGATCACTGCAGAGTCCAAACCATAGCACCTAGAAGGCCAAAATTTTGACACAATGTAAATAAGACAATATGATCGTGCTATTATTTAATTTGATTAATAATTAAACGTATCTTTTACGGAAAAAAAGATTTAGTTAAATTAATCGGTTATTTTTCGAGTGGTATTAATTTAAAAAAAAAGCTCACATTTTAAACGATGGAATTTAACGCACAAAAAATCACATGTCATTTGTAAGACAAAAAAAAAATAGAACCTTTAAAAGCTTTTGAGAGATTTTAAGCATTTGCAATTGAGTAGATGTATTTATTAGCAACAGTCTAAAAATATTTTTTTATTAAAAAACGAATTACTTTTCAAGTTATTGTAATTAAACGGATAAGTGTCTTGAGACACGCTTACGGCTTAAAGGGTTAAGTGAAAGTGAAATAAGTTTATAATGACATCTATTTACAGGGTGTCTGCCAGTCGAGCAGAGTCAGAGTCAGAGTCGGCATTGTTGTTTGTTGCATGCTTCTTTGTTTGCCCCATGCATTGGGGGCAGGGTTGCAGAGTGGCAGGGTTGCCACGGCATTTGACAGCCGCCGCATCCATTCAACGCAATTTTGCTTTGCCACGTTTTTATTTTCATTTTGACATTTCCCAATTTTCCGTCTACTTTCTCCCCCTTCCCATTTGTCCGTGTGTATTTTTGTGCCACTTTTTCATTCTTTTTTCGTTTTTTTTTTTTTTTTTTTTGTCGACATGGGCGCTGCATTTGAGATAATGCAAATACTTTGAAGTTGCCACATTCAAATCGCTCGCATGCTGTGGCAACAACAACAACAACAACAACAACTGTGCAACATGAGGCCAGCAACGTGAAGCGTGCAACATGGGGCATGCAGCATTGACTCTGTTCCAGTTTTAAAAATAACATTGAGATTTAGATACTTTATTTATATAAATTTAAAAAATAATTTATTAACTACATAATTTAAATTTTGTTGTAAGTTGACTTTATTTAAAATGAAAGAAAAAATAAAATAAATCTGTCACTTCTCAAAAAGAAACTGAGATATATTAGTAGACGTATCGATGAATGCCTATCGATAAATCAGACATTGCAAATGTGGCTTACAGAATTTATTACTTTGATGTCAAAGTTGCTTAGTTAAAAACAATAGTAATAATGTGTAAGTGTTATCGATAATTGTGCAAATATTCAGTGGATCGAGAATTTCACAAGTACGATATATAACAAAGTTATCGATTAGCTTGAATTGAGTTTTTCTTTTTTAAATAAAGTGTTATCTACAAAGTAAAGAAATGTGAAAGTATTCGTAGATATAAATAAAGCATAATAGTAGATTTATCGATATACAGTTATCAAAAATGCATCGATAAATTTTATTTTAGACTAAATGAAGCACAGCAAATTCCCCATTGTTCTTTGCCGATTTTTCGCATAGTACAATAGTAGATTTATCGATCAAAATATTTATCGATAAATCTTCTTTTATGCATCGCCTCTTTGCAGACCCTTTTTAAGTTGAAATATTTATAAGGAAGTCACCAAAAATGGGCGTGATTGGTTGTGGTTAAATCAGCTATTAAAACTATAGCAAAAGCAAAAGAAGAAGCAAAAACTGCCAACTATGGAAAAAGAGAAGAAAGTGAAGGAAGAGTAGAAGGAGGAGGAGCAGAGGGAGGAAATGGAGAAGAGAAAACGTTGGAAAAGAGCGCTAAAATGTTTCAATTTAAATTAATTATTGTTTGCGCCACAAGTGGCGCTGTCAAGCAGGAGGAGAAGAGGGGGAAGGCTAAAGGGGGGAGAGGGGGGAGGAAGAAAAGGGGAAGACAAGGGCAAAAGGGGGTAGCAACAAAAGCAACGCAACTTTTAATTATGGTTACAAAGATTTTTAGTCCTTGTCGATGGCAAAGTCTCTGCCACAGAATCTCTCTCTCTCTCACTCACTCACCCCCTTCTTGTCTCTCTCTCTCTCTCACTCTTAGCCGACAACTTTGACCAACATCGATTAAAACGATGAAAACGCGGAAAATTGCGCCAACTAGGAAAACTGCAGCGACGGCAAATGAAAATTGCAAAAACCAGGCGAGAAACAAAAACAAAAAAAAAACAAAAAAAAAACAAAAAAAAAAATTAAGAAAAAACAAGTGTTATATCTATGACACGAAGAATACTCAATACCCTTACAGTCATTAAACCAAAAATTTAGACAAAAAAATTCTAAAAATTTTATTTTTTAAGTTTTCTTATTCAAATAAAAATGGTTTAAGAACTTATTCTGCTTTTAATAAAATATATTCGAAACCTCTTAAAATATATAAATTATTTAATAAAATGCAAAATGTTTTCTCTATGGTCTAATTTTAAAATTTTGGCTTCTCGAAACATTTGCTAAATGATTAAAGATCCTTAATGTTAGTTCATTTTTTTTTTATTTGTCTAGCTTAATTGAAATAATAATACTTTTTGTAAGTGTATAAAAATTTGGTGTTAAAATCCTTGCGTTAAAGCTACAAAACAAATAACAACAAGTAGATCTATGAATGAGTGAGATAAGCGAGAAAGGAAGACAGAGCGAGAATGAGAAAGAGAGAGAGAGAGAGAGAGATGGAAAAGTTGTACGTTATTATTACGTCTGAAAAAGTTGTAGAAAAACGCGATTGCCGCTTAAAAGCATCAAAACAAGGAAATAAGAGGAGAGAGAGAGAGAGACAGACAAATAGTGGAAATAGAGATGATGAGAATGGGAATCAGGTATGGATATATACATATAGGGCAGGGGAATGGGTTGATTTTCTTACTCCACTTACTTACTTTGCTCTCAATATGTAGAATTTGTTGTTTAACAAATGCGATGAAAACCAATTTTATTATTAATTATTTTGGTGTTTTCTGTTTATTTTTATATATTTTAATAATTGTAATATTTTTATTTTTTGACTGTGCTAATGAGTCTCTTATCAATTCTAATTTATTTTCTCAAGTTGTTTCATTATAAGTTTTATTATAAAATTCAAGAATAATCATTATTCTATGAGTTTTATTACTTTACTAATGATTACTTTTGAGAAAAAACAATGACACTCAGGAATAATCATTATTTTGATTCAATAAAATAAAACTTACAGAATAAAGATTATTCATGAATTTTATTTTATTGAATAAAACTCATGAAATAATCTTTATTCTGTGAGTTTTAATTTACTGAATCAAAAATAATGATTATTTCGTAAGTAAACTAATAAAAATCCCAAATCTTAAGATCATGGTAAAATTGCATAGATTACCCTTAAAGAAAAATGTTGGTATATTTCATGTTTTTTTGTAATTACTAGAAGTGATTAATTATACCCGTTACTTATAAAAAATAAGTATAAGGGTATATTGTGTTCGTTGGAATGTATGTAACAGGGAGAAGGAGGCTTCTCCGACCACATAAAGTATATATATTCTTGATCAGCATCAATAGCCGAGTCGATATAGCCATGTGTGTCTGTCCGTCTGTCCGTCTGTCCGTCTGTCCGTCCGTGTGAGCGCCTAGATCTCAGAGACCATAAGAGATAGAGATACCAAACTTTCACTAAAAGACTTCTATATACCCCACGCAGATCAAGTTTGTTTCAAATTTAAGCCACGCCCACCTCCGCCCCCGCAAATTGCGAAAAACCGTCTAAACAAAGAAATCTCAGAGACTATAAGAGATAGAGTAACCAAATTTGGCACACAGATTTCTATATACCCAGCGCAGATCAAGTTTGTTTCAAATTTTGGCCACGCCCCCCTCCGCCCTCGCAAATCGCGAAAAGCTACCACACCCACAGTTTTTAAGATAATATAGTTTTTCTTGTAGTCACTGATATCTATTATTATTATTTATTATCCCACTGAATCGCAACACGATCGGACAAGTAGAACAGCAGTTATTGTCTGAAAATGATTCTTTAAGCAATCATGGCAATACATGCCCCCTAGAGTATGCAATAGATTTTGTATTGTTAGAAAGTTTTCTTTTAAGTACTTTTATATGTAGTGAAATAAGTAACGGGTATCCTATAGTCGGGATCTCGACTATAGCCTTTCCCACTTGTTTTATTTTGTAACAGTGCTAATGACTCTCTAGTCAATTCTAATTTATTTTCTCAAGTTGCTTGAAATGTCACAAATTACTGCAAATATTTATTTCTGGTGGGTGTTAACCCTTTGTTGCCCATTGTGTTGAAAATGACCGCAGTCACTTGATTTACTTACACTCGCTGTGTTGTTTAATTCGTTATTGTTGTTGTCTGGATTTTCTTTTCATTTTCATTTCCATTTTCCTTTTCATTTTGCACTTTTACAATTTTCAGTTTTTCCTCGGCCAAAATTGTTGGAAATTTAATTTGAAGAAAAGTTGAAAATGCCAGCGGGGAAAAAAAAGATAGAAAAAGGGAAACGTTTCTTTTGGGCCACAAATCCAAAGTCACCACAACCCCCGCACCACTCCCACCCCTTCTGCTGCCCCACCCCCTGTCACTTCACTTGCCCTTTTTCTCTCTCGTTTTCTCTCTCTCTCTATCTTATTATGTTTTTTGGCGCCTTGAACCTCATGTTTATCCATGGAATTTAATTGGCTGCAATGCACACAGCAAAAGCCACAGCATGGTAAGTAGACTATTCAAGTGGTTTGTTCTGTGTGTGTGTGTGTAAGTGTAGGTGAAAGTGCTGTGTGCTGTTGTTGTTGTTACCACTTGTTATACTGTAAATTGGCGCTAATTTATCAGCACAATGGCGCCACCTGGCGGCTTAATTAGTGTAGCCGCAACTTTAAATTCTCTCTGTGTGTGTGTGTGTGTGTGAGTTGCCTTTTGCTTTCTTTAATGCGGTTGGCAACGCTGTCACCGTCATCGTCAGACGTGACGCGTGACAATAATACCAAAAAAAAAAAAAAAAAATGAGCAGAAAAAAAAAACAAAAAAATAAAAATCTGTAAAGCCCTCACTCCCTCTCGCTTACACTTGCCTTCCCTGTCCCACTCCCACTTCCACTCTCTCTGTCTAACATGTCGCTGCATAAATTTTACGCTCATCACCTGCTGCCTCTGTGTATGTGGGTGTGTGTGTGTGAGTGGAAGTGTGACCTTGTTGTTGCTGTTGTTGTTGTTGTTGCTTGCCTGCCTGCTGTTGTTGAGTTACTTATTTAGCACAGCATACTTTTCAGCGGCGCTTTGAATATATGTCGTAGCATACTTTTGTGCGCCGTTTGAAATGTGTGTAAACAGCACGCGTCACAGTGGTCCAGCCCGTAGGCCAAAAATAAAAAAACCAAAGTCCAAATTTTGACTTTAAATGTACCAATTCTTATTTATAATTGGTCTAGCTATTTGAATTTATTCATCTTTTTGTTTTGCTCTGTCTGTCCGCTTCAAGAATAGCATCGAAAGAGACAGCATGATATTCATTGTGTATTGCAGCGTAAGCAACGTGCAAGGGAAGCTCTCCGTAAAAAAATTGTTAAACATATTTAAAACAAGTGTTTGTGCCATGGAAGTGATTAATATTTTGAAGAAAGGTATTAACTTTCTTTTTACAATAAAAAGTATATGTAATATTTGTTGTGTTTTGTGTAAATCATTGTTGTATTTAGTACATAATTGTAAACGTTCTTAGTTTGTCTTTTCTGTGTTTGGTTAGAGTTTTAGTTGTGATGGCACTCTTTGGCATTCACAAATCTTTTTATATAATATTCTTAAGCATTTTAAGAATATAAGAAAGTTTAGTTCAAGTGCCGTAAGGTGCCGTGCGGCTTGCAAAATACAAAAAGGTAACCTAACCTCTATTTGAAAAAAAGCACGTGCTTCTGCTGTGTGTTGTTGTTTGTTGCCGTTTGTAACTACACATATATGTAAATATTAAAGGGTAAACATATAAATTAAAAAAATTTATTTATTTTATGTTCGTTTTTGTTAATTACATTTATAATTTCTGTCATTATTATTTTAAGGCGAAATAGTTTCCCGGCGAAAACTCGTTTTACACTGATTGTTCCTATGGCAGCTATAACCTATAGTATCCAGATTTTTACTGAAGTTTCCCAGGTTATATACGAAAATTTAAAAAGTATTGTTGCATCAAAATAAAAAACAATAGTTTTTCATATAAAAACTGAATATCAGACCGATTGTTCATATGGCAGCTATATGATATAGTTGCCCGATCTGGCTGATTTTTACATATTATTTTAGGATAAATATAAAAGAATTTTGTGCAAAGTTTCAAGTCCCTACCTCAACTAGAAGTATTTTTGGCCGCTCTCCCCATACAAGCCGGACCACTGCACAGTGGTCCAGCCCGTAGGCCAAAAATAAAAAAACCAAAGTCCAAATTTTGACTTTAAATGTACCAATTCTTATTTATAATTGGTCTAGCTATTTGAATTTATTCATCTTTTTGTTTTGCTCTGTCTGTCCGCTTCAAGAATAGCATCGAAAGAGACAGCATGATATTCATTGTGTATTGCAGCGTAAGCAACGTGCAAGGGAAGCTCTCCGTAAAAAAATTGTTAAACATATTTAAAACAAGTGTTTGTGCCATGGAAGTGATTAATATTTTGAAGAAAGGTATTAACTTTCTTTTTACAATAAAAAGTATATGTAATATTTGTTGTGTTTTGTGTAAATCATTGTTGTATTTAGTACATAATTGTAAACGTTCTTAGTTTGTCTTTTCTGTGTTTGGTTAGAGTTTTAGTTGTGATGGCACTCTTTGGCATTCACAAATCTTTTTATATAATATTCTTAAGCATTTTAAGAATATAAGAAAGTTTAGTTCAAGTGCCGTAAGGTGCCGTGCGGCTTGCAAAATACAAAAAGGTAACCTAACCTCTATTTGAAAAAAAGCACGTGCTTCTGCTGTGTGTTGTTGTTTGTTGCCGTTTGTAACTACACATATATGTAAATATTAAAGGGTAAACATATAAATTAAAAAAATTTATTTATTTTATGTTCGTTTTTGTTAATTACATTTATAATTTCTGTCATTATTATTTTAAGGCGAAATAGTTTCCCGGCGAAAACTCGTTTTACACTGATTGTTCCTATGGCAGCTATAACCTATAGTATCCAGATTTTTACTGAAGTTTCCCAGGTTATATACGAAAATTTAAAAAGTATTGTTGCATCAAAATAAAAAACAATAGTTTTTCATATAAAAACTGAATATCAGACCGATTGTTCATATGGCAGCTATATGATATAGTTGCCCGATCTGGCTGATTTTTACATATTATTTTAGGATAAATATAAAAGAATTTTGTGCAAAGTTTCAAGTCCCTACCTCAACTAGAAGTATTTTTGGCCGCTCTCCCCATACAAGCCGGACCACTGTGCACTGTGCGCGTGGGCAGCTTGAAATGTTAAAGCACAAAAGTGTTGCATACTTCTGGATGCTGTTATTAAATTTATGGTGTAGCATACTTTTGAGCGGCTACTTTTAATGTCTGCATTTTAAAAGGAGCTGTGTTTTTTTATAAAATTGCAAAGAATTTACGATTTCAAAACTGTCAAATATGACAGCTTTATCTAATATTTGTGTTTATTGTTAGTTTATTTTAAAATTGAGGATTCACTATACGAATGTCGAAAAATATTACTCAGAACACGAAAAATAATTTATGATTGATATTTTTTTCTTCCCTATTTTGGATTCCTAAAATTTTGTTCTTTGTTTTTTTTTGTCTATTTTTTTGTAATTCGTTAAAAAAATGTCGGATTTCGTATGAGGTACCAAAATGGAGTTGTTTTCATTTAAATTGAAATGTTTACTACACTTCACTATGGTCCGGATGACGTTTTTTTAGGAATAAATTAATAACTCGAGAACGAATTAAGTTTTTTTAGTCTAGTTTCTTGCATTGGGCTTATAATACCAATACGCAAATGGCCAAGAAAAGTGGGCATGGTCCCGCCTTTTTTTTGAATTCTGCGATATGTAAATTATTTGTTTTTCAAGCTTTCAACACCAAACTTAAAGGATAGGCGTGTTACTATGTCCATAACGTGTTGTCAAAATTTCATCCAAATCGGTCGACTATATCATATAGAAATAATAGGAATTATCAGTCCAAAAGTCACTTTTTGCAAAAAAACTCTTTTTTTTCACAATATCTGACCGAACTGAACGTATAAATGTTATATTGGATCCACACATTCTGGCTAACCGATATCCAGATCGGAATACTATAATTTATAATATGATATTGTTCATATTATAAAAATCGGTCGTGAAATGACTTTTTGTATGAAACAAGAAATTTTTATTTTTTGTCGATTGAAAAGATTTAACATTTATTCAATAAGTAAACAAAAGTTTTTGTAATTTTCGCCAATGCGCACAATAAAATAAGTCTAAAAATCATAATTTTCGTCAATTTGTCTCATGTGTTGTCGACAACTATGCATTTTTCAACGTGAGGTTAGCTGCAATAAAGTGAAATTTTGAGAAATGCGCATAATTGCGCAACTTCAGCTTAATAGTACATATTCAGAATTGATTACTCTACAATATGCATATAGTCGCATTGCTAGCATGTGCTAGCAAAATTAGTTATCTCCTTTCAAAAATAAAATTTAATCAAAAAAATTTTTAACGAAGCAAGTTTGTTAATTTGAAAAAAACAATACAATGCACGTTGATTTTCAACAAAGCAAATATATAAACATAAAGTACAAACCATAATGAATACAATCCATGATAAATTTTGTTAAATAAGCTATCCAATTAGTGTTGTAAGATAATTCAAATTAACCTTAAAAATGAGAATATCTGTTTCATGTGCTCTCTGTTCAAAGCAACTATGTTTCACAGCTGTTTACTAAACAGTGTTGGAAAATGTAAAAATTTTGGGTATGCAATATTTGAGGTGGAAGTATTTTGAATGCATCGCCATCAAAATATCGTTAATTTGAACAACTTTAAGTAATGACTTTTTTCCAAATAAATCGTCATCCGGACCATAGTGCACTTGCATTTAAATCTATATCTGAAAAGTATGCTATATTTATTGTAGGTACAATAAGACCGTCATATATGTGTCTGTGAACTTGTCGGCCTGCCCTCGTTTGTGTCACAGTGACTGCCAGAGGTTTTTAGTCAGCAGCTTTGGCCTCGTAAACAAATTGAATTGAAGTCATAAAAGTCGTCGCCAAAGACGCGAATGATGCGCCTCTTTTGCCACGCCCCCCCTCTCTCCTACTTCCTCCTTTCTCCTTTCTCTCTCCACCTTCCTCATTCATTCACACATTTGTGTTTGCTGCTTCTCTGCAGTTTCTCAGTTTCTCAGTTTCATATGCTGCGTGTCCGTGATTGCGACATTTGCACACTTTCCTCCCCCTTTTCCACCTTTGTCCTTTGTCCTCCCTTCTCCCTTTGCCCACCCCCTCCTCCTTTCCATCTTCTGCTTGTCAACGCCATTATGTCGCACTTGTTAAATCTGTGTGAGCGAGAGCGAGAGAGAGAGAAAGATGGTTTCCTTTTCTTTTTACGCCTCAATAAAAATACAATACGTTACAATTGAATTGAACTCAATTGAATTTGATTGAAGTTGTAAAGCTCAGACAGTGTGTGCGTGTGTGTGTGTGTCGGTGTGTGTGTGTGTGTGTGTGCGTGCACATATATGTGTAATAACAATAACAAAATGCAATAACGTGTTAATAGGGATGAGAATCTTCTACAAAGTATCGATATTAATAATGCAATATAAATATAATATATTTATTTCAAATAAATAATAACATGTAAAAAATGCTCTACCTTACATTATAGATTTCCGATCTTTTCGCAATTGAGCACATATATCGTATTATATATTACATTGATATTTAAGTAAACATGTTTATAATTATTACACAAAAGCTTTTAATAAACAAAGATCTTTTGCAAAATAAAATATAAAAAAAATCAAGGCTGCAAACCAGTTCTCAACCGAACCTCGTAGAACCGGTTCGGCTCATGAACCAAACAATTAAAATTATTTACATTGCAAATCCGAACCTAAGTCGAACCGCTTTCTAAAATAAATAATATAAAATATAATAATGGCTTTCTAATATCACGCAATTGGATTAATTTAATTCATTATTTAAATCTTCAAATAAATTTAAATTATCATCAAAATTTGATTTCTTTAAAAATAAATTTTATCAGATCAAAATGTAGAGTTCGAACCCAAACCTTGGGTTCAGGGGGAGTATAAACCAATTCGCTAACCGAACCGATGTCTTGCTCTATGGTTCGAACCGCCGAGCCGAACCCTTCCAAAATTTTGGAGGTTTGCAGCTTTGATAAAAATGATATTTTAATTTGCATATAATTTCTCTGTATCGATACCATATCGATACCCATCCGTACGTATCACCTCTGACTGTGTCTCGTTTTCTCCTATTCTTCATTTCTCCTTTTCTCCATTTCTCTGTCTCTTTCGCTTTCACAGTCACAGTGACATCAATGAGGTGTCATTGAATGTGAACGATGTGACTGAAAGCGACTCTTAATGATGATACGCATGATAATGATGCTGATGATGATGATGCTGATGATGATGGGGATCATTATGATGAAGTGTTCTCCATAAATACACTGCAAGACAAATGCGCTGAGCTGAGAAACCTTAGAAAAGTTCACACAAATGGAGCAACAACAACAACAGCAATTTCACAATTTATATTCACATTCATATTCATATTCAAATTCACATTCACATTCATATTCAGACGTGTATTCATGTTTCATCATTGACAATATCAATCAGTGTATTTATTGCTTCCTTCCCATGTTGCACAGTGACTGCCATTTATCAAACTACACTGAAAACAATTATAACTCTTAAACGCTTTGTGATATCTGTGATATCAACATGTTTAAAGTAAGAAATAGAGAAAAGTTCTTAGCTTTGAATACCTCTTACAACTTTTAATGAACTTTAAGATTTTCTACAAAATAACAAATATAAAAATATATTTTCTAATGGAGTTTGTTTAAGATTTCCAGTGAACTTTGACCCTGAATATGAATCCCTTGAGTTTCGTAAAATGCCCAAATAAAAATGCTTTAGCTATGTTGTGTGAAAATTTCAGCTGCCTAGGTCATATGGTTTGGGCTGCGAAATGATCAGTCAGTCTGTCAGGACAAAGAGTTTTTATGTATATTTATGATACTTAAAAACGTAACAGAAGAGAAAACGTGAAATTTGTTTAAGAATACTATTTAAAATAAAGAAAAGGCAAGAGAAAAGAAAATAACAGTTTCATAAGTGTGTGTGTATGTGCGTGTGTGTGTGTGTGTGTGTGTGTGTATGTCATTCAGTTGACAGCGTTTGAAGGTGTTAACATGGCCATAATAAAGAGTTGGCCCAATTGAAAAGCTGCTCTTGACACAACGAACTAAACCAAATGGAATTCTCCTCTTTTTTTTTATGCCAGCTAAAAGAAGAACGAAGTGCAGAGAGGGGAGAGGAAAGAGAGGAAAGAGAGGAAAGAGAGGGAAGAGATGAAAGAGAGGGAAGAAAGGAGGCAAGCTGGTTAATCCCTTGGCCAGGAGTTGGTTGTGAATCCCATTTAGGCCAACATTCGTTTGATTCTCGCTCTCGCTCGCACTCCCGTTCCCATTGTTGTTGTTGTTGTTGTTGTTGTTGTTGTTGTTGTTGTTGTTGTTGTTGTTGTTGTTGTTGCTTGTTTGTTTGGTTGCGTTGACATTTTTTTAATTTCCGTTATAAATGAAAACCATATCCGGAGAGTCCAGATTTTTCACCTGAACTGCATTCAGTGGCAAGAACCAGACGAGAGAAGAGAGAAAGAGGGTAAGCGAGAAAGGGAGAAAGGGAGGATGAGGATTAAGGGTCAGAGTTACTATTAATGCTTTAACCCACTGAACTACTTTCTGTTTCTCCATTATTTCTTGCAATTGCGAATATTGTGAATAAAGCTCGAAGCAACTTTGAAAGCTGCTTAAAGCTCCAAATAATCTTAACATTAAAAAGTATTGGAAAAATAATTATTTATTATCATTATTTCATTAATAATTAATTATCATTAATAATTAATTATCATTATTTTTGAGCTAAAAATTTAAAACTCAAAAATAATGATTATAAATGATTTTTATTTTTTTGTTGATTAACATAAAACTTAACAAGGAATAGGATTCTTAATATTCGTCCTTGGAGGACATGTGATGTTTCATATGAAGGATATTAAATCATAGATCAAGAATATGTTATCATATCGGCGAAGTTTAACATATAATCTATAAACTATTGTTGAGTTTTATGTTGATCAAAAAAAATAAAAATCATTTATAATCATTATATTTGAGTTTTATTTTTTTTTAGATCAAAAATAATAATTATAAATGATTTTAATTTTTTTTTTTTTATCAAAAATAATGAATATTGTTGAAGACAATCGTAAGAATCATTATATAATCATCAAAACGTGATTTTTGAAATAAAACTAATAATGATTACGGTCCCTGATTTAAAGTGTTGTTTTACACTAATTTAGGTATAAGATGTTGATTAAAAAATAATATTTAAACTTCCAAAGGGGGATCCTATGATATAAGAGATGTAAATGGAAACGACTGCTTTATTGTTATTAAATATTTTTTATTATATTTTTCTAATATTTTCACAGGCATGCATTATTTTATTAATTTTTGTTCAAAATTATTATTATATTAATTGGAATACTTAAAGTTTGCTCGAAGATCGATTATGAAAGTGGGAACTTCACTTAGAGGATTAATGGTAATGGAAATGTGAATGGGAATTATGATGATTGTAATAATGATGTTTGTAATAATGATGATGATGATGATGATGATGATGAAGTTGTTGTGGCATCGCAAATACGCATGTTAACTTACAAATGTGCATTTGTCTTGGTGCACACACACACTAAAACATACACACACACATACAGCTGACTTGTCAATTGCAGATACACACACACACACACACACACACACGCACATGCACACAGCTGGCACACACTCTTGAGCACGTATTTAGAAACGTTTCTCGTTTCTCCTTCTCTCTCTCTCACTCGCTCCTCTTCTCGTTGTCGACCTCGTCAATAGCTGCTGCCTCTGATGTTGCTGCTGCATTGTGGTGCAGCTTCAGGCAACTGCCAACAACAACAACAACAGCAACAGCAGCTACAACAACTGTTGACAATGCATTTGGACCTTACATGTTTAATGATGTATTTACCTACGCCAACTAAACTGCCACTGCCACTCCCCCTACGCCCCCCTTTGCCCCTTGTCCCAACAACTACAACAACAACTACAACATCTAGCAATAACGCTAGAGTCAATCGAGCTCGACTCTAAGATACTCATATACCATAAAAACCATAAAAATAAATTTCTATTAAAGTCACATGAACATTATCAAGCCCAACAAATTTAAATATTAAATTTTATAAGAAACTTGCTCCAATTTAATATAGTTATTAATTTGTAAGAGAAACACATATAAATAATAGCTTTAATTCGACACTACGCCAAAGTAAATTGAGTTATGTTTAAGGAAGCGCAGTGTGTGAATTAAAGTAACAGCCTAAATGTAAACTACAATTTATATGATCTGCAAACGTTCAGTGTTATGCACACGCCATCTATTGTAAGCAAGCCAAACTAATCATTATTACACATATGCTTAAAAGTAGGCAATAGAAATGAACAAAGTTGCTTTCAATTGCAGCGCAAAAGTATGCTACGAAATTATTAAAAATATTTTTTCAGCCTTTAAACTAAGTTGTAATTAGAAGTTAGCGTATAAGTTTAATTTAAGTTGTTGTAAATAATAACAGAATAATTAAATACACAATAAGAAACTATAAAAAAAAAATATAGATTTGTTTAGACTCAATGATTCAGCAGTTAGACAAAGTTCTTGAACATTTCACGAGCTGAGCAAGTTGATAAATAAATATACAATATTCTGAAAATACAAATAGAAATATATAATTTGAATAACAAACACCCTAGCCTTTTTTGCTATTGGTTGGGATTGTGTATATCTGCCTGTCACATAGGCATTCACATAGTTATCATACTTTTGCAGTTGACTCCAAAGCGATTGCAGTTGCTGAGTTTGATTGCAGAGCGTGCAAATGCCAACACCTTGCACTCAACTAAGTCACCCTCTCCCTCTCCCACTCCCACTCCCTGCGCTACCCTTGCATATCCTTAACCCCTGTTGCAGCCCCCGAATGACCCCTCGCTTAACCCCTTGACCAATCGCCCAATTGCAAAACCAAATTCGACTGCAGTTGACGTGAATTGTTCGAGGCTTGAAATCTATGATTGCAGCTATAACTGTACACAGTACACACACACACAGAGAAATTGGGGATGCATGCATAAATTGTGTGTGTGTGTGCGTGTGTGTGTGTGTGTGTATGTGTGTGGCAAGTGGCACCAAAAATGCGAAAAATAAGAGAGAAAACTCGAGACTCGACTTTAAAATTTTCCAAGTTACCGCTTTCCATCTTCCATTTTCCATTTTCCACTTTCCAGTTGCCACTTTCCAGTTTCCAGTTGCCACTTTCCAGTTTCCAGTTTCCAGTTGCATTGTGGTGCACATGCCACATTTTTGGATTGTTCATTGAAATCGATGATTACCATAAAATGATTGAGACTCACACAATTCGCATTGTTTTTTTTTGGAGAATAATTGAAAAGGTAGATGAAAGCGAAACAGAGAGAGAAGGAGCGAAAATGGTGACAGGTTTGAAAAAAACAAAGAAGAAAGGGAAAAATATAAAAAGAAAAGAAGAAGGAAAAAAAAAGTTCGGAAAGAAGAAATGAAAATGGAAAGGAAAAGAGATCGAATAGGAAGTGTAAAAAAAAGAGAGAGAAAAAATAAATGTAGAATGCGAAACAGAGAAACAGAGAAAGTAAAGTAGAAAAATAGAAGATAAGTATGAAAGAGAGATATATAAACAGAGAGAGTAGAAAAGAAAGTGGTAAGAAAGAAAGAAAATGATATACATAAGATATTAGAGACTTAAATTAATTAATTTATAGAAGATAAAAAAGAATAGGAGAACAGAAACTAAAGAAGAAATTAGAGTAAAGGTGAGCATTAAAGTGAAAAATAAGAGAAAAAAAAGCCAAATAAAGATAAATAGAAAGCGAAGAGACTAAAAATAATAAGGACATAAATAACACAGCTCTTTTTTTTAAGTTTTGTACAATAGCCAAATTTATTACAAAGTTTTAAACGTTATGAAAAAATTCAAAGCAACTGAGCAAAAAAATATTATTCTTTTTGTATATAAACAACAAAACAAAAAAAGAAAACAGTTCGCACCTTTTAAAAATATGTTTGGAAAAGTCAAAACTTTAGCTTCTTTTTTAATTGTAGTTTGAGCAAAATCAATTAAAAACAGAAACAAATAATATTTGTAATAATTATTGCTGAAGTTATATTTTTTCTTTAAAAATAATGATTGTTTTTATTTAAAACGGAAAAAATTTGTAATTTTAATTTTTCTTTACATTTAAAAAATTAATAAAACTCAAGGAATAATAATTGCTTTATAAAATTTTATTTGTTCCTCAATTTTTGAGATTTATTTCTTTCCCAAAAATAAAGATTATTTTCTAGTTGTTAAGGATAACTTAAAATAAATCATGAAAAAGTAAGTAAAACAATAAAAAAAAAAAAAAAAAATAAAATTATTATTACAGTGCCTGTTATTTTGTTGTATACATTTTTCTAGGCTAGCTGTCTTGCTTTTGAATGCACGTTGCGTATACGCCGTGTTCAACATTTGAACGGAATTCACAATACAGAATAACTTGTATATTTGCTGCTTGAAACTTAAAGTTCTGTTCTATTTAAACACATGTAATGGTGTGTGAGTGTGTGTGTGTGTGTGTGCATTCTTATTTGCACTTGGAACATTTTTACCATTTTTTTAACACACACACACACACACACACACACACGCAAAGAAAAAGAGGGAGATATTTCGCATCTGCGATGTGCCAAGTGCCTTGTGCGCTTCACTTGCAGCCGCTTAAGGCAGTCTAAACAGACACACACACACACACACACACACACACAGACTGCACACACACACACACACACACATACACACACTTATACAAATGCAGCGCATATGCAAATAATTTCAGCTGCTGCAATTGAAAAGCCAAAAACAAAGAACTCAAGCGTCTATACTGATAAAAAAAACGTTCTAAAATCAAGCGAGAGTAATGTATAGCTAAAGAGCTAAAGAGGGGGTTCTTTTACTTGTTCCTTTTTTTTTAATATGACTTATAATTGGAAACGAATCGAATGTTCTTGTAATTTCTTAGTGGATGTTCATTTAAGAGAGCACATCTTAGTTTTAAGAATATTGAAAATAAGAACAAGTTCCAATTTTAAGAATAGTTCTTTGAATTAAAATCACTAAAAACATTAAATATTATTTTTAATATTTATAATTTTATTTTGTAATTTTTTTAAAACTTGTATATTTTTTATTTTGCCTTGGAAATTTTATAAATGTTATTCTAATTTGTTAATTGTGGGGTTCGAGCCGCCATACCGCCATAACCATAATATATTTCATATGAAATTGTACATATTTATACCTTCCTAACAATTTAAGATTTTTATTCTTATGTCTTCTTCTTCTTTTGAGAACAAAATATTACAAATATAAAATATTATTATTATTTAATATAAGATGTATGTTCTTGATTTTAGAAGCTGGTCTTTTTTTTCAGTGTTCTACAGCTTGCCCTCTTACATCTGCCTCTCTCTCTCTCTCTCCCTCTCTCCCTCTCTCCCTCTCTCCCTCTCTCCCTCTCTCTCTTTATGTTCTGTTAGCCATTGGCCAACAGACAACAAAAATATTTGGCTTTAAAGGCGAAAGCATCTTTGGTTCGCTTAACTAAATCACAAAACTCCAACTCAAAGCGTTCAATCTTCATCAAGGCGTTTGATAACGAGGGTTGGCACAACAGTAACACCAATTGCAAGTTGGCCAGGGTTGGGGTTCAGTGGGTGGGCATACAGTTGCTATCATCGATAACATGCCAATGTCTATCGATGTGCCGAAAATCGCGCATTACGAGTTTATTTTGCTTTTTTTTTTTTTTTATTATGGTTGCTTTGAACACAACTTGATTATCATATGCAAGGCAAAGACTAGCTCTCTCTCTCTTTCGCACTGACTGTCTCTGTCTCTGTCTCTCTCTCTGTCTGTGTCGGTGTATACAAGGAATGCCATTAAGCACTCAATCAGTCTTTATCAGGTTTTGACAACGATTAACGCTTCGGGCGCCAAACGCTTTTGATGGATGGCTGACTGCCTTCTTCTTCTTCTTCCTCTTCTACTTCCTCCTCCTCCTCCTCTTCTTCCTTCTTGACTTCCACTCCTTCCCTCCCTCTCCATCCGTCTCTTGTTGCAGCTTGTCGCCTATTTTTATGAATTGATTTTAAATCTATAAAAAAATAAGTCTAAATAAAGTCAAATCCTTGAGTGAGTCACATTAGTTAGTCGCTGTTATACCCCTTAAAAGCTTAATACAGGGTATAACCAGTCTCTTCAAATGTATGCAACAATTTAGATTACTCAAGTGAGCTGACTTAAAAAATTTACATTAAAACTGACTGAATATAAATCAATTTTTTTAGCACCTCAACTCAACATTAATTTTCTGCATTTTAAAATGTCACATTTTCAATATGACTTTTTTTATATAACAATTAAAATGTGAACACTTAAGACCAAATATTTATGAGACAAAATTATATATATTTACAAACTTGAAATTTCTTTAAATTATAAGAAAATTTATTTTTCTGAGTGTAGTTATAAATATATAGCAAGAAATTGAAAATATTAAAATATATATGTATGCATTTTATAGGGTATTATATTAAATAAAACTATTTAAGCTTGCAAAATAATAGAGATTTTAGGATTTTATAATTCTTAGCTTAAAAAAGCTAAAATTTGTTTAGAAAAAATTTCTTCCAGAGTTTTACGAAGTATCTGGTAGTCGAGCATGCTCGCTTCGAACTAGTTTTTTGTGGTTCTGCAGTTGAACAATCGATTTGCTCTCATCATGGCTCATTGAATTTGTTCCCTTTTCGAATTACTTGTCCCTTTTCCTCTCTCTCTCTTCCTCTCTTTCTATCTATGTTCATTTTACTCTAATCTAGCTCTTGGTCAGTCAGTTAGCAATATCCTGTGTCATGTTGACGCTTTTAAATGTTTATTACAACGATTCGGACTGCCTCATCAATTTTGTGGTCAGCACGTGAGTTGGGACTCGACAGGATTCAACAGGATTCGACACGAGTCGACACGACTCGAATGATAGATCGACCAGCAACTGACCGATCAAACCCCAAGTTAAACAAAGATTGCATTATCTTTATGTTAAAGACAACAACGTTTAGAGAATTTCTCAAATTTCCACATTTACAACATTTTCTAAAAAGTAACTTTGTCCTCCATGTTCAGTTTAAGCCAATGCAACACTTTTTATTCTTCATTCTCTTCAACTTTTCCACCTTGAATTGTTTGCTTTAAGGCAATCTTAACTGTGCTCAGCTTTTCCCTTTCCCAAGTCGTTGACCAATTTAATGACTAAATTTATAGATAAGATTCCCCCCCAAATTTCGAATAGATTTCCCCCTTAGTGGGTATGCTCGTTATGCTGGAAATTTGTTCGAATTGCTTAAAGGATTCGATTGGCTTTTGGCTCAGCTGTGATTTTCGGGGCGTAACTTCTTGCGTGATGGACAGACATTAAAACGCCACAAATTAATTAATTAAAGCGCTTTAAGTGGCCCCCCTAGGAGGGAAGAAGAAGCATTGAACATCCACTAAGAAATTACAAGAACATTCGATTCGTTTCCAATTATAAGTCATAATAAAAAAAAAAGAACGAGTAATAGAAAAAACGACAAAAAAAAAAACACATACATTTCATTATTCCATTACATTATTATCATGTTCAGTTCATAATATCGAAGGTAACTGCCTAACTCCCTCTACCTCTTTTGCTCCCTATCCATTACTCTCACTTTCTCTTTCTCTCTCTCTTTCTCTTTTCAGTAGAGGAAGTGTGTAAAAGGAATATCATTTAAAAGAAAACTGCAAGTTTCGGTTGCGAAAAGCGACTCCTAATTTCCACATAAACCACTTTTCTGACATACTAACTATCGGAACTCAGGATCTAAAAAAGCTAGCATCACAAAATTTAGCATGCAGCTTCCTTAAACATAGCTAAAGTTAATTTTATAACTTTACTACATTTTATACACATTTTCTGTCCTATAACAAAATCTAAAAAATGCAATATATTGTCGAATTTTAACTTTATACATATAAATTCATGTTAGTTGCATATTTTTAAAGCTAAAGTTTGCTGACATCAAATTTTCTCAGAATCGCTTCATAAACACCAGCGATTTACGATTTTACAGGGTATCTGTTAATGTGTACAACTGCCTTGTGCGTTTTTTTAATTATCACAAAAGTTTTAGTTGTTTTTGTTTTTTTTTTTATGTGTGTTTTGGCTTTTCTTTCATTTGTTTAAGCCTTTTTTTTGGCGGCAACAACACGCAGACAACACAACTTAACCTCGTAGCTTCTCTTCCTCTTTCCCCCTCCCCCGTCCCCGTCTATACGAAAACTCCTTCGGTTGGCAACATTTTGTGCCTTGTCATGTTTTAATGACGCTCAGTCAACGGCAACAACAGCAATAAAATGCTACGAGTTCTGCCATTTATGAGGCCATTACAAAAATTTCTCCAGTTGTTGTTGTTGTTGGTATTTCTCCTCTTCTTACTGCTCTTCTTCTTCTTGCCTTGTGCACGACATTCACAGGACTCTCAAGACATTTTCGGGACTCTCATAAGTCATTAACATTCTAAAAGGTTTTTCTAGTATATGAAATATCATCATCATCATCATCATCATATTCATCTTTCCTTTGTTCATCGTCTTCTGCATCTTCTTCTTTGTTTTTTTTTTTTAACCCTGTATTTTAAAAATACAAAGGGTCTTTAAAATAATTTTAGATAACTTTATTAACATACATTTCCTTAAATAAATTAATTAATACAATAAATTTATAAATTTGTATTGCTTTTTTCACATTTCTTTTTTTGTACTATACTATAGTTAAATATTATTTTTTATCACATGTTAGATCTTTAAATTATTTTATTTCTTTATATTTTAAATCAATATTCATAGTTTGTGGGTATATTTGTTAATAAATTTTTTGTATTATTTATTTTTAATTTTGATTCCTCTACCACAATTCGAAATAACGCATAAAAAGAACATCTTTAAAGCTAGAGTCTTAAGCTTTGGCACCTATGATATAGACTAAAAATTCGATGTGTTCTGAAAATTTCATCAGGATTCATTGACGATTTTCAATAAAATGAAGAAGAAGAGATCTAAGAAAATACAAAACTTGTGTTTGAATGTACAGGGTGTCTTACATTCAGTTATTCTCGATTGTGGCCTTACCTAATAGATTTCTCTTAAAGGTGCGTTTATCGCCCTCTCGTCATTAACATGTTAACACATACGAAAGACTGGAAGAAGAAGAAGGAGAAGGAGAAGTTGAAGAAGAAGCAGCTGCAGAATAAAATGCTCTGTGATATCATTTCATTAGTTTCATAAATATTTATTCAATTTGTTGTTGTTGTTGGATCGCTTGTCGTCGCTTTTATCCACAATTTATCAAACTGTAAGCTTCAATATATCCAAAACTTCTCTTCTTCCCACTGCTTCTCTCCTCCTTGCTTCTCTCCTCTTCCCTTTAGCTTTTTCTGCGCTTCTTCAACGAATTCGCTGACAATTTTCTAATCCAATTGATTTGTGCCCTGGGCCATCTACCGCTATACATCCCCCTATGCCACACCCCCCTTTCCACACTTCTACTAGGTTCCTCCCCTCATCCCCTCATCCCATTTTCCCCTCCTCTTTCTCCGTACTTCCCTCACCTTAACTCCAGAGATTGAACAACCGCAATGTGCGTTGTTTATCTTCATGAATTTATCATCCAAAAAGGAAGATAACAACAAGGCGAGCATACTGACCATAAAATACCCTGTAATTAGTTTTTAAATTTTATACGTAAATGTAAATTGAATTTATTACAGGTAATTGTTGTTTGTGAATCACATTTATTTATAGTACTATTTCTCATTATAATAAGCATACACCTTGCAGATACCCTGTAGCATTTTTGACTTATTAAAAACAAACTATTTTGATAGTCTATATAAGTCTATGAAAGTCTTTATTATAAGCTATTAGAACATATTTTGTTCCTTTGCTTAAGTTAGGCATACCCCAATTGCCAGTAGTCCAGGGTATGTGACAACAACAACAGCAACAACGCAAAAAAAAAAACCGAAGCGAAATAATCATAATAATATTTGTGTTTGCTTTGCTGCTGGATTTTATTTATGTGTTGTACGTAGATACATGTATCAATGGATGTTTTTTTGGCTTGTCGCATTACTAATGCAAAATTTTGTCATGCAGACTACCCTCGCCCCCTCCCCCCCCTCTCTCCCACTCTTCCTCACCCTCTTCCAGCACTCTCCCACTACCCACCAGTGTTGCCAACTATACAGAAGGAAACATAAATAATATTTAGTGGAAAGAAAGTGGAAAAAGCAAAAATTTCAAGCATAAATATCTAAAAACAAGTGGAAAAGGCTATAGTCGAGACCCCGACCATAGGATTCCCGTTAGTTATTTCAATACATATAAAAGTACTTTAAAGAAATTACATGTATTACTTTGAAAACATTAATTGGACAAAACTGCTGTTCTACTTTTTCGATCTTGATGCGATTCAGTTGGATAATATATAATAATAATATCTAACAGCAATTACCATTAAGAACTTATAATCTTAAAAACTGTGCTGGTTTAAATTTGAAACCAACCTGATCTGCGTGGGAT
Source organism: Drosophila phalerata (assembly GCA_951394115.2). Taxonomy (NCBI): domain Eukaryota; kingdom Metazoa; phylum Arthropoda; class Insecta; order Diptera; family Drosophilidae; genus Drosophila; species Drosophila phalerata. The sequence continues at coordinate 48,299,659 of OX596006.1, read as the reverse complement.
ATATAGAAATCTGTGTACCGAATTTGACTACTCTACCTCTTATAGTCTCCGAGATCCTTTTGTTCATACAGACGGACAGACAGAAGGACTGACAGACAGACGGACAGACAGACAGATAGACAGACAGACAGACAGACAGACAGAAGGACTGACAGACAGACAGACAGACAGACAGACAGAAGGACTAACAGACAGACGGACAGACAGACAGAATTACTGACAGACTGACAGACAGACAGACAGACAGACAGACAAACAGACAGACAGACATAGCTATATCGACTCGGCTGTTGATGCTGATCAAGAATATATATACTTTATGGGGTCGGAGATGCCTTCTTCTCCCTTTTACATACATTTCAACGAATTACTAATTTTTTCAGTTACGGGTATAACAATTGAGCCTATTGTGAATTAAATTAAAATTTAAATAACGTTATATTTAAAAACTTCAAAATATAATTTTAATATAATCATTATATATAAAACTCTTTGTTTTGTGTGTCCTACAATACGAACTTTGTGAAGCCCAAACGGTAAGAACTAAACCTCTGAAATTTTGACAAAAAGTAGCTAAGACAAATCCAAATCAACCAAAGTAATAGATTGTGTATTTTTGACTCTATGTTACTTTGTGACCCAATTTAAACAAGATAGGAATACTAAATCAAATAGCTGGCATGGGAACTAACGGATGCAATTTAATCATAAGTATGGGAAACTTGACGGAAAAATCGCTGATCTGGCAGCTCTGCTTTCACCCCTCTCTTTTCCATTTCCGTTCCCCTTCTCTCTCTCTCTCCTTCTCTCTTCTTTTCTCTCTGCTGTATGCGACCCTTGTGCATTTTACATTGCATATTTATTGGCGCCACATCGTCGGTTTCTCTGGCAACTCTGGCGGGCAATCGACATGCACAAACGTGTTCAGCACCCCACCCTCTTCCCGTCCCCTTTGCACTCGAGTTGTCATAAAATACATATAAATATATACGATTCCCGATATGCCCGATATGCGTCTGATTTGCATTAGTTAAGCAGCCTGCATGTCTGACACAAGCTGATTGCTATGGGTGTGCACTTTTAAAAGCTGATTGCCATCATTTCCTCACATTCTCTATAATTTTGCTTATCCTTTGAAGCCAAAGAAACTTTGCCTTCAATGCGATATTGTTATCAACTAATGTGCATAAATAACACAAAAGTCATTAAAATCACATTTAATAATGTAATCAACTGACGACTCAATGCGACTGAAGAGGGGGGGGAAGCGGATAGGAGGGGAGTGAAGGGGGGGGGGGGGGGGAATGTGGTTTTTGGAGTGTGGCAAGGACATAAAATATTTATATGGTAATCAGCAGGCAGCTTAAAGGGAAACACAAACAAACAAATAGACAAACAGATAAATAGACAGCATATATGAATAGAAAGAGATAGAGAGAGAGAGAGAGACAAAGAGAGAGAGAGACAGCAATTGCATTTAAGGAGACAACAAGACTGAAACTTGAATGCCAACTGAAAGCTAAACAGAATTTACTCACTTTGGATATGTGATTACGAGTATCTGAGTATCTAAGTATCTAAGTATCTGAGTATCCGAGTATCTCAGTACAGAAGTACTTCGATAAATGTTCTCAGGTCTCTCATTAATGTGACTCACACTTCGAGGGTTTCTCAATAAGTTTCCCAGCTAGACAGAGAAAGCTGAAAATGTTCAGTTTATATTTGATTTATTTAAAATAACTTTTCAGAAATCCGAAGAAATATTTTTCGTAAAAACAATTATTGCATTTAATCATATATATTAAAAAAATATAGTAAAAATAATACTATTTTTTTATATATAATAATTATAATTACTACTGTCTTATTATTTTGGTTTTCTTAAATGAATACTATTCTTTTCATTTCATAAAATGTTAAATAAACAAAATAAGTTGCTACTAATAGTAGCAGAAAACTTGATAAAAAAAAATATAACAATTTTTTCCAATAAAATTAAAATAAATTAAACATATAAAATTAATAATTAAGATATAAAAATTATTATAAGTGAGCTACTATCATGAGCAAAGTTTTTTTAATAATTTTTCTGGCTTTTGCTTAATTTTTCTTCAAGGAGAATTATTTAACTTTTAAATTTCTTTACAAATCAGATAAAAATTTGATATTTTTAAGAAAAGATTGGCTAACTTTAAGTACCTCAAAGTATGAACCAATATTAATTTAATTACTTACAATTTGTAAGTTACAAATGTACAACACATAATATAAACCTCTCATTAGGAATATATATATTTTATTGAAACTTTTTTAATTAAAAGCTGCTTTTAATTTACTGAAAATATACGAAAAATTTAATTTACATATTTTAAATTGTATTAAAAATTTATGGAATCATACAACAGCTAATAGCTTGCTTGAGAAACTTCTTGAGAAACCCTCGTCATGCAATTATATTTCTATACGTTGCTGGCTTTGATTTGATTTGAATTGAATCGAAAATTGCAGCAAGTGGAAAATTATTATTTATGTTTCAATTAAATGTGTGTGTGTGTGTTTATGTGTGTGTGCGTATGTGTGTTGTTGTGTGTGTGTGTGTAGATTTTGGTGACCGTAGGCAGGTTACAAGGTTTGTTGTTGTTGGGCAATATTATTCAGTTTTAATCTATTAATTAAGCATTCGATTTGGGCAATTCGAGTCGATTATTCGACTCGACTATTCACTGGTTATTCACAGACTATTCACAGTGCAATTCAAACAATCGACACGCAAATAATGCGGTCAATTCATTGGGGTTAATTTGATGATTGAAAATCAAATGACGTCTGTATATATATAAATATATATACATATATATATATACATTGTATATACACAATCATCAATAATTTCAGTAAATTATGGTTAATAAAGCACACATTAAATATGGATCAGAGTGGAGCAACAAACCGAGAGAAAGAGACAGAGGGAGAGAGAGTGAGAGAGAGAGAGAGAGAAAGAGAAGAAGAAAAAAGTGGTGACGTATTGAATATTAATAATTTGTTCAATTACCTGAATCAATCAATGACGACATCAAAAAAAAGAGAAAAGCAATTTTAATCAATGTTTGATTGACTCAATGATTGACTGACTAATTGACAATCAATGGCATTAAAAAACAATGTTTCCCTAATTAAGAAAAATGTGTAAGAACTTCAAAATGTACTTACAACATAAATGAACAATATTTAGAACAGAAATTCGGGAAATTCATGAAAAAACTCCAATGCAAAAAATTAATCATTAGTTGATTTTATTTTCAAATTATCTGTTAATAATATTTATCATACAAATACAATTGTACAATTAATAATTTGCAAAAACAAATAAAGAATAAATAAAATATATAATAAAAATGAATTTGACAGATGTTACGATTTCATCTCTCGTATCATAATAATCAGTCCAATAATATAATTTCGACATCTAAAAAAATAAAGCGCCTTAAATAAATATGCAAATATTCAATTTGAATTTGAATTTGAAATGAATTTGTGTTTGTATTCGCATTTGTATTTATTATTTTGAATTTGCAAATTTCTATTTACTTTAAACTATCCAAATTTACGCAGCTGTGTAAACAATTGAAGCGCTCACGCCTTGTGCACTGAGAGAAACGCAGCTAACGTTTGCGAATTCTATACGATATTTGTGAGTTTCAATAAAAACCTTATTAGGATAAAATTATAAAGCAAAGACGAAGGAAGAACACGAAATAAGACATAATTATGAAGAAGATACTAAATTAATTACTTGCCTAATATATAAAATTAGGTGTTAAGCCTCTTAATTCTTTTTTTTTACGGAATTAATCTATATACTTACTAGATACGATTTAATTTTCAATTCACTAATAAAAATAATACGGTTCTTAAAATTAAATTCAAGACAGCTTTAAGAAAGAAAGAAAAAAGAAGGAAAAACCAAAAGTCATACATTCAAAACATTTTTTTTATTTAAAAGAATTTAATTTAAGTTTTTTATCGTAAAAATATTCTAAAATTCTTTTAATGTTTATTTTTATTTATATATAATAAAAGAAAATATCCAAGAATTTAGGCGACTTTTTCCCACGGTACTCTGAATGATATATATTAGATATTATCCTTTTAAGCCTTAAGAAATCTGCTTCTTTTGTGTATTTTCAAATCACATTTAGCTTTATCAAAGATCTTTGAAATGTGAAATTTTAATGAATTATGAATGAAGTGAATTGACTTAAGTTATAGGTAAAATAGAAAAAAATAGAATTTGGCTTGAAACAGTTTAGAAAATGATAAGATTCAAGAGTACAATTAAAGCATCAAATAAATAAATTATGTTGCATATTTTAAGGCGCTTCGAAACCTAAAACAGCCATAACTTTTGTTATATTCATCCGATCTTGTTGGGATTAAGTATTGAGATTAATGTTAATAAAACGAAGCATTCAATTTCAAAAATTAACGTTCTTTCAATTGGAAATAACTGTGGCCATGCTGGAGTTTATAATAAGACAGCTGAATTTCTTGTTTGGGTATGCAAATTTTTATTTAAAATTGTGAATAACATATGTGTGGATCGTGGACTTAGACTCTGAGGACTCTGACGTTGATTCTGGGTCTGGGTCTCCTGTTGACTGGTCTACGGACAACGTTCCGCCGTGGAGCCATAAGTGCGGCTCTGTTGGCGGCGGCTTGACGACGAAGTACCGGCATAGTGTTGGGTCCTCTCAACCTACGGATTTGTCTCCTCAATTGGGCAACCTGGAGACGAAGTCGCTGCAATTCCAACAGAGTTGCCGTATCTGTTGTGGAGCTGCCGGAGTTGCCAGTACTGCCGCCACCTGTCGATGGCTCTGTGACAGGCTCTGTGACAGGTTCCGGGGCTTCTGTGACACAATCCGCCTCATCTTTATTCGCATCATCGGTGCAATCGGTGCAGTCCTCTCTGCCGGGATCGCCGTCAGGAAGTGCCAATTGATCATCGGTGCATTTTGCCGCCTCGCTTCCTCCAATGAGGAAAATGGCCAAAAAGGCACAACCAAAAACAAATGTGGCGATTCTCATTTCAATTGTTGAAGACTCTGTTGAATTCTGTCTGCAATTCTACAATTCTACAAGTCGACAGCCCCCTTTTATAGCGAATTTCTATTTGATTTTCAACTACTCAGCTGTCACAACAACAGATTAACAAATAATTCGATATTTTTTTTGCAGTCTCAGCCAAATATTTTGTCAAATATGTTTAAGTCTTCTGGTTTCGTTTATCCAGATCTTAAGCAATGTCAATAATCAGTTTAGTGATTTTCCACATTTCTATCAACATTTTATTACCTCTTACAATATAAGTTATTCTCAGAAATGATAGCATGTCAACCTTATAAAACAGTTTAGGGTATAACCAGTTCGATCATCGCAAAGTGCATATTTTATTTACTTTTAATTGATCTTTTTTTCTAAATAATTTTGGCAGTTATAAAAAAAATTGTTTGGAAATTTGCGTAATATTTAAAAGTCTAAATTTTGTCGTCTGTTTATTAAAACATATGTTGCGAAATTTACAAAGTCTTCGATATGTTTATTTAGCGCTTAGGTAGAATTTTTATAACAAAAATGTAGCAAATAAATTTTAAGAGACAAATTTGCCAACCTAAAATTTTGTAACTTCAAGTTAAGACTTAAGCGTTGCCACCTTATCTGACTGTGAGAGTGTTATAGTGCACGAAAACATTTAAAAAAAAGAAAAAGGCCTTATCTAAAGTATATAAAGGGCAACTTAATTGAGTATTGAGGTAAGTAGATTTACAAATAACCATAACAAATAAAATAGTCTGTTTAACTTCATGTTAAGCACTTACTGAGCGTTGCCACCTTATCTGTAGTGTATAAAAGGCAACTTAATCGAGTATCGAGGCTATTAGATTTACAAATAACAATAACAAATAAAAAGCATTAACTTAATTTGCCTGACAAGACTTGACAGTCAGTTTAACTTCATGTTAAGCACTTACTGAGCGTTGCCACCTTATCTGTAGTGTATAAAAGGCAACTTAATCGAGTATCGAGGTTATTAGATTTGCAAATAACAATAACTAATAAAAAACATTAACTAAATTTGTTTAACTTCATGTTAAGCACTTACTGAGCGTTGCCACCTTATCTGTAGTGTATAAAAGGCAACTTAATCGAGTATCGAGGCTATTTGATTGCCAACTTGACATTCGATTCAAATCCACACACATGTTGCATAGAGATTTAACCGGACGCGTCTCTCCGTCTCTTCCTCTCTTTCTCTCTTTCTCTCTTGCCTCTGCTCTCTGCTCTCTTGCCGCTGGCGTTGCCTGACTGGTAATCAGTAATCAGTAACCCGTAATCATTTCGAATGGTCCCCTTTCATTGAGCGTTTAGCAATTGCCACAGTTCGTGTCCCTTTTGGCTCTCCACAAAACAGAAACGTTTCCTCAGCTGTTGTTGCCGGCGTAGACAAACAGAACTATGCTTCTAGTTGAGTCTGGCAACCCCAATACCCCAATACCCCTCCACTCATCCCAATTCCCCACAACTTGCTGCCACTCGTAGTGTTTTTGGCCGTTGCAAGTTCATTATTTGCGTTACGTGACCTGCAACTGCATTTGCTGTGAGCTGAGAGCCAATGCAACCTCATAATTGGTATGTGTACGGGGAATAACCACTCGGAACTCGACTACGGGTGCGACTACGGGCATTTCATTTACTACTCACTTCTCAAATCATGGGGAAACTTTAACTCCACTCATGTACTTATTTCATCTTATTTGCAGTTAAATCGATCAACGATTGTTATCAATCGGTGCTTTAAATGATCGTCATCGTTATCGTTATCGTTATCGTTTTTATATTTAAATTTTAAATCAATACAAGTACAATCGAATATCTGATAGCCATAACACGCCAAATTTATTAATAAATTTATATCACATTTATTTTGAGATTCATATAATTGTTTAGCACAATCGCTGAGCGTTTTTTATCGATAAGGGCGTTGCCAGATTGTTTGAATATTAATTTTTATTTTTTTATAATTATTTTTTTTATTTTAGTGTCATTATTTTATTTAGGTTTACTATTGAAACAGTGCAATAATAATAAAAGTATTACTTGTTTCTTTTTTTATTATTTTTTTTTTTAATTTGGAAACTCTTTTTCAACAAAACAGTTCTATAATAACACCTGAAGCCACCAGACTCTAAACATTTTTTAACTCACATAAAAATTTCAGAATTTTGGTTCCATTACATAAACTTTAAAAAACAAATAGAATAGTCAGGACAAAATGAAAAAGAATTGAAACTTTTTTAATAGTTTCTTATTTATATACAATTGAATCAAGGTTCGATTACAAGTGTTTGAGGCTTGCAGAATTGATGACAACTCTGTCACGCTTAAATCGCGCTTTATGTGGAAAATCCTTGTGGTAATCCTTTCCAATCATGAACAAGTTTTAGAATCTCTCCCTTTGTTCTCAATTCCAACTCCAGTTGCGATAGTCGAAGAGTCCGAAGAGTCGAAAGGCGAACTTTGGGATAAGCTGTAGATTAATGAGCAAAAGCTGTCTGCTATGACACGCAGTGTACTTGTCATTTGACTGCCTCATTTGGCACTGTGTTGCATGCTTCGTGGTGTCTCTTGATTGACTTTGATTGAACAGTCGCAGCTGAGCTAAGCACACAATTCATTCCCCTTCTCCCCCAACTCGCTCCACTCTCTTGGTAGGCCAAATGTCGACTAACCAGACACGTAAATCCCCCTCTGAATGGATGAGCGGAGGAAGAGGAGAAAAGGGAGGCAGCTAAAGTAAAAGTTAATTCGTTATTCATGAACTGCTAAGCGCAGATGTGACTCGCATTGTGATGCAGATACAGATACAGATACAGATTCAGATACAGATAGAGATACAGATACACTTACAGTTCAAATTACAATAGATATACGCTCTATTCCCCCCTTCCTTTAATTCCCCCTCATCACTCCCTTACTCTCTCGCTGTCTTCATCTCATGCTTGTATCTTATTGCTACGCCTGAAGTTTAATTAATTATTTAATTTTAAGCACTTGAGCGCGTCGAGAGCCGCCAATGAGCTGAAGACCAATCGCAAATGAACAGCCAAGGGATTAAGTTAATAATATATGAGCTGTGACCTATCGCATGTCCTTCTCCCTCTTCCTGTCCATTTCCCCGTCTCTCTCGCTCTCTCTCTCTCTCTCTCTCTCTCTCTGTATCCATGTTCATGTCCTTATCCTCGGTCTGCCTCGATTGTGTCCTGTGTCCTCTGTTGACCAGTTTCATTTAATGCAGACTAATGAGACAGTGTGGAACGAATTAATTTCATGCATGATTTCACGCATGATTAGCCCAATCTCCTTCTCTCTCTTTTTCTCTCTTTTCAAGTCAATTCAAAAGACTTAGTATAAGTATAAGTATAAGTATAAGTATAAGTATAAGTATAAGTATAAGTATAAGTATAAGTATAAGTATAAGTATAAGTATAAGTATAAGTATAAGTATAAGTATAAGTATAAGTATAAGTATAAGTATAAGTATAAGTATAAGTATAAGTATAAGTATAAGTATAAGTATAAGTATAAGTATAAGTATAAGTATAAGTATAAGTATAAGTATAAGTATAAGTATAAGTATAAGTATAAGTATAAGTATAAGTATAAGTATAAGTATAAGTATAAGTATAAGTATAAGTATAAGTATAAGTATAAGTATAAGTATAAGTATAAGTATAAGTATAAGTATAAGTATAAGTATAAGTATAAGTATAAGTATAAGTATAAGTATAAGTATAAGTATAAGTATAAGTATAAGTATAAGTATAAGTATAAGTATAAGTATAAGTATAAGTATAAGTATAAGTATAAGTATAAGTATAAGTATAAGTATAAGTATAAGTATAAGTATAAGTATAAGTATAAGTATAAGTATAAGTATAAGTATAAGTATAAGTATAAGTATAAGTATAAGTATAAGTATAAGTATAAGTATAAGTATAAGTATAAGTATAAGTATAAGTATAAGTATAAGTATAAGTATAAGTATAAGTATAAGTATAAGTATAAGTATAAGTATAAGTATAAGTATAAGTATAAGTATAAGTATAAGTATAAGTATAAGTATAAGTATAAGTATAAGTATAAGTATAAGTATAAGTATAAGTATAAGTATAAGTATAAGTATAAGTATAAGTATAAGTATAAGTATAAGTATAAGTATAAGTATAAGTATAAGTATAAGTATAAGTATAAGTATAAGTATAAGTATAAGTATAAGTATAAGTATAAGTATAAGTATAAGTATAAGTATAAGTATAAGTATAAGTATAAGTATAAGTATAAGTATAAGTATAAGTATAAGTATAAGTATAAGTATAAGTATAAGTATAAGTATAAGTATAAGTATAAGTATAAGTATAAGTATAAGTATAAGTATAAGTATAAGTATAAGTATAAGTATAAGTATAAGTATAAGTATAAGTATAAGTATAAGTATAAGTATAAGTATAAGTATAAGTATAAGTATAAGTATAAGTATAAGTATAAGTATAAGTATAAGTATAAGTATAAGTATAAGTATAAGTATAAGTATAAGTATAAGTATAAGTATAAGTATAAGTATAAGTATAAGTATAAGTATAAGTATAAGTATAAGTATAAGTATAAGTATAAGTATAAGTATAAGTATAAGTATAAGTATAAGTATAAGTATAAGTATAAGTATAAGTATAAGTATAAGTATAAGTATAAGTATAAGTATAAGTATAAGTATAAGTATAAGTATAAGTATAAGTATAAGTATAAGTATAAGTATAAGTATAAGTATAAGTATAAGTATAAGTATAAGTATAAGTATAAGTATAAGTATAAGTATAAGTATAAGTATAAGTATAAGTATAAGTATAAGTATAAGTATAAGTATAAGTATAAGTATAAGTATAAGTATAAGTATAAGTATAAGTATAAGTATAAGTATAAGTATAAGTATAAGTATAAGTATAAGTATAAGTATAAGTATAAGTATAAGTATAAGTATAAGTATAAGTATAAGTATAAGTATAAGTATAAGTATAAGTATAAGTATAAGTATAAGTATAAGTATAAGTATAAGTATAAGTATAAGTATAAGTATAAGTATAAGTATAAGTATAAGTATAAGTATAAGTATAAGTATAAGTATAAGTATAAGTATAAGTATAAGTATAAGTATAAGTATAAGTATAAGTATAAGTATAAGTATAAGTATAAGTATAAGTATAAGTATAAGTATAAGTATAAGTATACACTATTTACTCGTTCGCTTTATCTATATATGTTCCTCCTTTTTTGTTGATATGGTTATAGTTATAACGATTACTGTTGTCGTTGTTGTTGTTGTTGTTGTTGTTGTCACATTAACCCAGTTCCATGAGAGATGATAACACGGAAGTGTCGTCGCTGTCGTCTGCTGCAAAAACATTTTTGTCGGCCGCATAAAAACATGAAAATATATGTAACAAAATCTGTACAGTAACTGTAACACACACACACACACACAAACAGTGCACTAAGAAGAGAGAAAGAGATATGAAAAAAGAGAAGGAGACAGATAGACAGAGATAGGTATGTACTTAGTTGTGTGCAAGTGGCTTTTTATGCACTACATCCAGTAAATACTCCTCTCATATGTTAAAGTAGGTTCTGCATTTGAGTCCAGCCTACGTAAAGCTTAAGTGCTTTAACTTGGTCCAAAATAAATAGCTTTATAAGCTTCAATCTCACTTGACGTGAGTCTGCTTTCAGTTGAATTACATATGACTCAGGATGCCATCTAAAGTAACGAGTAAGTCGTTGTCTAGTAATGTTAAGAGGAAGACTCAAGCTTTTCGCGATTGCATATAACATGTTGAAATTTAAGCTACCCAACTGTAACGAGTATTTTAATAGTCACTGTATAGGTAACGAGAACATAATTGTAAAGCTTTGCTGCAATTGTTGGATTTAAAATAACGATATATATAACTTTAAGCTAATTTAAAGGCCAATAATTACATAACTTAAATGCATAAAGTAACGAGAGCGTTAGTTCTCAGCAACACTTAATACGAGTATGTAAGTAACGAGACCAAACCAAAGTAACGAGAACATAAGTTAAAACAAAGTCTTCAAAGAACTTCAAGTCTTAAGCTTACTTAATAAATAGGCTTTAGGCAGCCTGATAAAGTAACGAGAAGTCGGCCATAATAACGAGTGCATTCAAATCGACTGATTCTGCAGCTTGAAATATATTAATGTGAAAAAAAGTGTAGTTTTGTAACAATTTAACGCAAAAGAGGGAGCAAAGTGAGGAGTGAGTGCGAAGAGGCGGAGGATGGCGGGAGGCGGTAGGCAAGTGGCATGCAACATTTGTACGGCATGCCAATTTGCTCTTGTTGCACGTTTGCAGCGAGTTGCATAGTTCAGTAATCTCAAGTACATTGCATTTCAACTTGTTTAACTTTGGACTTTAGCCTCGCTCGTACATAGAAGTGGACAGGGGGCGTGGCACTGTCTCCTAATGTGTGTAAGTGTGTCTGTGTGTGTGTGTGTGTGTAAGAGTGTGAGAGTGTGTTTGAGGGCGATTCACTGCGGCCTAAAGGTCGTTCCAACGAGCTAAAACAGCCAGAAAAGCCGCATATGACAACGACACATAAATGCCAAATGCTTGTAGACAAGTGATGTAGGAAGTGGGAGAGGGAAGCTGATAGAAAGAGAGAGAGAGAGAGAGAGAGAGAGACAGACAGAAAAATAGTGCAAAGGACTTTACATTATGACCGCGTCCTATTTAATTATGTAAGTAGCTAAATATCAACGAGTGCTTTTGGTTTAAAATGCCCTTTGTGAAATGAAATACTAAAATGGGTAATTTAACCGCAAGAATAAATACGTCACTATCAATTTTCCCTTACTTTATCCTTGACACTCTTTAAAGAACTGCCCATTTTTCCCATACTTTCACTTATTTTGAAAACTTTAAACTGACATAACTTTGCCAAACCTCAACCGATTTCCTTGTGGAATCCTAATTTTATCATTATTTGGCCTCATATTTGATTCTGCATCAAAATTGAATAATTAAATATTTTCATTGTTCCTTTTTTTCATACTTTCCCCTTGACACATTTTTGCAATCTTTAAACTGACATAAATTTGCCAAATCTTAACCGATTTCCTTGTGGAACATCAATTTTATTATGATTTGAACACTAATTTACGTTTGCATCGAAATTGGTAATTATACTTTTTTTCTCCAGTACAGGGTATTTTCTAGTTCACCACTAGCAATTTAGTCTCTCTAGGCTTATTGTAAATTAGCATATGAGTCAAGAATTAAAGCTCAGTATAAACTTAACGTGATAGTTGACTTAGTTGCCTGTAAATGTTTGTGTATACTGAGTTTGTGTGTGTGTGTGTGGAAGTGTGGAGTGTGTGTGTTGGCCACGTTAATAAGAAATCAAATAGCCAATGGCAAATATTCAATAAATTTCGCTTTAGTAGTCACGTGCGAGTCAAGTGCGAACACGTACGCAGCTCCGATGCAACTGATGCCGAGGAGAAGGCCCAAGGACGATAACCAGAATCAGGACAGGATAGAAAAGGAACTGCTGAATGGATGAGGAGATGGAGTTGGTGGGGAGGAGAGGGCAGTGAAAAGGACGGCAAAAGGTCATCCTCAACTCGTCCAACTGGTCGCTGGACCTCAAGAGTTGGGCTCGAGTTGTTGGCAGACGTGAGTTCTCAGGTGCAAAGGTCCTGAAAAGTGTGCGCCACATCAGTTCTTGTCCTGACCAACTGTGAACCAAATACAGACAACATTCTATTTTTGGATGAAGCATTGGATGGTGTATCAAGGGATGGGGAGAAGATGGGAGGGTGGTGGGAGGGTTGCACATAGAACGTGCTGCATTTCGAGCCCCTTGAGCGAGACTTGAATTCGCGTGGACACGATTGAAATTGTTCGTGGCAAGTGGATAAGTGGACATTAATCAAAATAAATATGAGAAACGTGTTGAAATACGAGTACTCGCTTACACTCACACACACTCACACACATACGTGCGTCCTTTTTGGCAGTACATCGGCAATAAGTGAAATTGATACGAATATGCGACTATTCAAATGTCCAGCAAATTTGAGCTACAACTAAAAGTCACTTAACATCAAGCACAATGGTCAATTATTCTATTTCATCCATTATATTTAGAGATGGTAGCATTCTATGCTCTTCTTCTTTTATACTCGCTACTTTTTACTTACTTTACTTATACTTTACTAATTTATAATCGTTATCCTTTACTCATATCTTAGCAGTCGTCTTTCTTTAATCGTCACTTTTATCTCTTTATTTATTATTCGTTACTATTCATCACTATTCACTCGCTATTTTTCACTCGTCTCTTTGCAGTCGTCTTTTTTCTTCAATCTTCACTCTTCCCCTTTATGCGTCATTATTCGTCAGCTCTTATTCACACATTTATCACTCTTTACTCGTTACTTTATCACTTTCACTCCTTATCCAATACTCGTTTCACTGTCGTCGTCTTTCTTTAATCGTCAGTTTTATCTCTTTACTTATCATTCGTCAATATTCATCACTATTCACTCGTTATCATTCACTCGTCTCTTTGCAGTCGTCTTTTTTCTTCCCTCTTCACTCTTCCCGTTTTTGCGTCATCAATCGTCAGTTCTTATTATTCATTTATCACTCTTTACTTGTTACTTTATCACTTTCACTCGTTATCCAATACTCGTTTCACTTTACTCGTTACTTTAAATAAATTATTAGTTACTCACTACTTGAATCATTAAATATTTTAAGTCGTCATTCTTTATTTCTGACTCTTTACTCGTCAGAACGAAGTTTTACTCGTCAATTTGTTGCCTTTTCTTGTCATTGACACTTGAAGGATTCCTTTTTCTCATTAGATTAGCTCAAATTCAACCTTACACCTTTTTTTTATCAGACTGTTAAGAACTTATCTAATAACGTGTTAAGTCAGATGTTGTGAGTCTACAGTTCTCAATGTTTTCTCGATGCTTTTATTCTCGACTTTCCATTCGATTATCGTACGCATCATTTGACGACCACATTTAAATTCAAAACACATTTCTATAAACTTGCCTAAGAACCAGAACAAAAAAAAAAATACAAAACAAAAAGAAAAAGAAAATATGAAGAAATTTATGTAATACATCAAAGTTTTGGGAAGGTCGAAAGAGATTCGGCATCATTTTTGGGGTGTTGTAAAACTTCTAAACAAATTATGCATGAGAAATTCAATTTGCATTTATTTTGCAATAATTTCATATCGGCTCAAAATATCAAAAGCAACAACAACAACAACAACAACAACAACTTGACATGCAAAAGAAAAACACGCATTCAAAATGTAAATAATCTTGAAACAGGACGAAGGTTTCCCGGTGAATAAATGTATTAAAAGAAGGGGCAAAAACGGAAAAGGGGAACGAAGAGAATCGGACATGAATTTGATATTGGGTCAGGGTCGTTGCTCAGCTGCGCTTCATTTGAATACTTTCAGTTGTAATCAACCATAGAGAGAGAGAGAGCTTTCGAGAGCTTCCAAGAGCTTCCAAGAGCTTTCAATAGATTTAAAGCTTTAAAGCTGCTGAAAATTCATGGACTGAAAAATATTCTATACACTACTTCTTGCACGATCAGAAAAGGATCAACAGGATCAAATATTGATCAGTTGATCAGAATCGAGCCTACAAAGTTTTTTTTTTAGTAATTGAAATATAAGTTTGAGAAGAGTTCTATTACCTTTTATGGTAACTTAAGCTAATCTAAGATTAATATAAGAATAAAACTATATCTAGATAAACTTAAAGAGTTATTAATTTAAGAGAAATAGGATAGAATACAAAAAAAAATATATATATATGTATACAAAGCCTACAAAGTAGCCATAAAATCTGACCATTTTAGGGCTTAACTTTAAAGCTTTTAGCTAGCTTATTAGCTGAGCTTTAAAGCTGTCATTAAGCTCCGCTAAATGAAATTTACGTGTAAATCCCCCCGACTAAAGGATCCATTTTGTGTGACAGGATTATTGTGGTGTTCAGGATGCCCTCAAGAAGGTAGCGCAGTCCAAGATAGACAGACAGACGGACAGATAGACAGACGGACAGATAGACGGACAGTCTGCCATCTCCCGAAAACAGACGATGCCAAAAGGATCTGCACAACAACAAACGGGAAGGAAAAAAATAAGTTTTTCAATATTTTACGAATCAGGTGTTTCCTGTCGAAGTTTCCGCTTAAGGACACGCACACAAAGCACGCAGAGGGGAGAAGAAGGATGGAAGAAAGAGCGAAAGGGAGAAGAAGCGAGGGGGGACAATGTTGAAATGCCGACAGCACGTAAAAATAAAATTTAATGAAATGTAACTGGATATGCCGCACACAAAGAAAGAGAGAGAGCGAGAGCGAGAGAGAGTGAGAAAGATAGATATAGAGACCGACAGGTAGAATGTCAAAAAGCCTATTTAGCATATATTTACTGCCAAAGAAACGAGGGAAAAACGAGGCCAGCAGAAGGAAAACTTTTGCACACAAAATAAATAAATGGAAGGAGAAATAAAAATATAGAAAAATCCCATTTTAAAGGGCTTGGTGGACATGGGGAGAAAGGAGGTGATAGAGGGGAAAAAGAGGGCAACTGCTGTCATTGGAAATATTATAAATCATGTGCTACATTAGCCAAGCGATGCTCTGGTGACTTCTGCAAATTGCCATAAAATTTATACAACAAAATACAAATAGCCAAAGTCACAGTTGAAATTGTGGTCGAAGAAAGTAGATAGAAGAATTAACTGCGGGAAGAGTTTATTTAATCAGTGAAATCCAACATACAAGTTTTTATTCTTATCAAGGCTGCAAACCGTACCAGAACCGAACCTCATAGACCCGGTTCGGTAAGGGTTTTTAAGCAGCCTGAACCGGATCATGAATCGAACCCTTGATATTATTTACTTTGCGAAACCGAACCTAAACCAAACCGCTTTCTAAAATAAAAGGTTCGGTTCGAAAAAAAAAATTACATAAATCTTATGGTTTTCTTATATTACGCAATTATTTGAGACTTTGGATTAAAGTATGTCATATTTAAATCTTCAAATAAGTTTAAAATATCATAAAAATTTGATTTCATTAAAAAAATAATTTAATTTAATAAAAATGTATAACAATAAAAATATTTTTTGTATGAAATTGAACCAAGGTTGGAGCCCAAATATGCTAATTATCATTCAAATAGTAAAATCCATTGAGAAATTGTAAATTAATTAGATTTAGATTTGAAAAAATATGGCTTAAATTTAAGAAAATGTTTAGATGCTACAAACCAATTAAAAAATCTAATAAAACAAATGCATAATTTCATTTTATGATTTTTGAAAGTAGTATGTAGTTTCATGTTTTTTATTTAATTTATTCAGCTATGATTTTCCTATTTTTTTTTTTTTTAGCTTTTCACACAAATAAAACTTTTTGTATATTTTGTGTTTTTGTTTAAGTTCTTCAATCATTTTATTTTTATTAAACCTAGAATCAAAAAAGAAAAAAAAATTATTAAAACTATTTTTTTTTTTTTTTAATTAAAATACAAATATTTACTTTAGACAAATATATATTTTTTAAATAAATTCAGAAAAAAAAAATGTAAATTTACATAAAACGTAATTTGCTTGACTTATTTCGACACTGAACAAAAAGTAATTTTTATGTACAAAAAAGGTAACCCTTTTTGCGCACAGTGCAGAATTAAATTAAATTTTCAGCTATTGCTTATTTTATATTTATTTAATATTTGTATATTAAACTTAATTTAGTTCGTCACAAAATGGCATATCAGAAATTTTGGGACTAGAATATGCTTTCGTCACTAGACAGAACACTCAGAACATATGACAAATAACACTATTTTAACGAATATAATAGGTGAATCTAAATGTTATTTGGGACACTAGATCAAAGTAATG
Source organism: Drosophila phalerata (assembly GCA_951394115.2). Classification (NCBI taxonomy): domain Eukaryota; kingdom Metazoa; phylum Arthropoda; class Insecta; order Diptera; family Drosophilidae; genus Drosophila; species Drosophila phalerata. The sequence goes on along the minus strand of OX596006.1, from coordinate 48,282,577 downwards.
CTCTAACCTCAATCTTTCTTTGTGGTGTTATCTGTTTTCTTGCAGTGTAAGGAAATGCAAGCTTCGGTTAACCGCAGATTTGATTTGCTTTTGTGATGCAGTTGTTGCCACCGCTTGACGCACGCATTCAACGCAAAGAGAGGGGATGAAACAGAGAGGGGCAGGAAACAGTCATTTCCTTTTCCGTTCCGTTCCGTTCCCTTTCGTTCCGTTCCGTTCCGTTCCGTTGGTGAGCTGCCACTTCGTCTGCTTCTTCTTTTGAGGCTCTTGTCACGCCAGGCACGACACCGATGGCAACTGCAATTCAATTGTTGTTTCCTTGCCCGATTTCTTTAACACCCTTCCACCATTTTATTTTTTCACCCCCCCCCCCCTCTGGCCACATTTCCGTTTGTCGTCTTTGGCCCCCCAAAAAATGTTTGAACTTCTTTACCCGACAGCAATTTGCGGCGAAAATTGTGATTTGTTGTTGAACGCGCGCGATTTTCATCAGCTGTCGTCGTCCTTGTCGAGTCGAGTCGAGTCGAGTCCTGTGAGTCCTGCGAATCGTCATCGTCCTTCATCGTCATCGTCGTCGTCGTCGTCGTCCTTTGGCAGCTTTGCATTTTGTTCAGATACTTATCACACAGTTTGGCAAATGCTGCACAAAGTTTTGCTTAATAGCCTGGAAGTTTTTAATGAAATGCTTTTGCTTTTCCCATTTTCCATTTTCCATTCGCCATTTGCCATTTTCCATTTCCCATTGCCTTTAAGACGCCAAGCTAAACTGAACTAAAGCAAAACTGTAACTGAAACTGAAACCGAACCCTCATCAAGTGAACCCAAGTCAAAATCAAACTCCATATGCCCAAAAGAAGCATCGGAAAAAACCAGCGACAAAAGACTATAGTCAAGACCCCGACTAAGAGATACGCCCTACACAATTCAGTAAGTTATAATTACAATATATTAATTGAATTTATCAATTTTAAACATTACCAGATAATTATAAACACAAATAAAATAATTACTGCATACTTTAAGGCGCTTACATTAATTGACAACTTAAAACAGCCATAAATATTTTTATATTTATCGGAGCCTGTTGTGACTAAGTAGTACTAAAGATAATAATAAAAGATATCCATAATCATCTACGGTATTCAAATTACTGCACTCTTTTTGAGGCGCTTGTATTAATTTAAAAATTTAACAGTCATTGATATCGTTATATTCATTCCAACTTGATGCGATTTACCAGAATACAAAGCCCCTCAACACCTTCTGATCCGGGTCTTGACATGATGATTTCCTGCCCAAATTTAGACGATCTCCTTAGTATCCCCCCTTAAACCTCCCCCTATTAAGTTATCTTTAATTTATTGTTATGTTGCATCATAAATAATTTTATTTTTATTTTAAGTATATTTTTAGTACACTCATCTTTTGTAAAATAAATTTCATTACAATTATAATAAAAAAAAAAATAAAATAAAAAAAATGAATACAATGTATACTTTAAGGTGTCTACATTTATTAATAACTTTTAACAGGCATACATATCGTTATATTCATCCAATTATTAAAGAGATTAAGTAGAAAAAATAATATACACATATACAAGTCTGCAGGTCAAAATTGGTTGATCTAGCTCTTATAAATAATAGCTCTTATATACTCTGAAATCTAGGTGCTTGGATGGCGATATCGACTCGATTGCTGATGCTGTTCAAGAATATATATACTTTACAGGGTCGGAGATACCTACTTCTCCCTGTTACATACACTTCAACTTATACAATATACCCCTTAGCATATTTTAACGGGTATAAATACAGGCGAAATACAGTGCAAAAGGTGAAATGTCACACTCAACATTTTTGCTTTATTAAAATAATACAATTACTTTCCATAATCACACAAATATTTAGAGCTCTCTTTCTCTCTCTCTCTCTGTCTCTCTGTCTCTCTCTCGCTGTCTCTTTTACACAAAAGGTAAGCAGATTGCTGTCACTTTCTTTCGAAATTTCCTTCTTTTTCTATGCTCCTATTTTTTATGTTGTCCTTTGTCTTTCTGACAGCTGTCTGCATACGACTAACCAAATAAAAAAAAAAAAAAAAAAAAAAAAAACAAATACAAATACAACCAGACAAGATGAAATGTTTACTTGGTCAAGAAAATTAATTTGCTTGCGCATTAAGTTTGATTTTAATAAAGTGTCTCCAGGGCTGAGATGAATTTTTAGGGTTCAGTTTTTGAGGTTTGGGTAACTTAATAAAGTGTCACTTGTGTGTGTGTGTGTATTAGTGTGTGTGTCCAACATTTGTCATTTGTGTGTAAAGTACGCAGCATTCTTTTGTTACTTCTCTGCGCTTCTTCTCTTCTCTCTTCTCTTCTCTATATTCTATATTTTTTTTGTTCTTTTTATTGTTGCTTGGCAAACATGACAGCACACATTAATTTCATGTGCTCTTTGCTCGGTAATTAAAAGCGAAAGTGTTTGACAACGCGACACAAAAAAAACAAAAAAAAAAATATTTAAGTAGAGTGTGCTCTACTTTGAGATACTCGCCATCAGAGTGGAAAAAAAAAAAATAATTGAATAATAAAATAATTATGCTTAAAAAAAAATTGCTTGATAATTAATTAATTTATTTCAATATTTTTCCTAATCATTTGATGTTATAAATCACAGAAGCTAGATCTTCAGCAGAATTTGAATAAATATTGGCATAAATTCGATGAGTTTCTAATTTGGTACAAAAAAAAATTTAATCTCTTTTTTATTTATTCATATTTAATTTATAAAATACGTTTTGTTTAAAAAATTTGATGTTTTTAAATAAATACATCAATTTTGAATATTATTTTATTTGTTAAAATAAATGGCTGTTTATAGTTTATAGAGTCAGAAACTTATACATTTTTTATTTATATAAAAGCTGGCGGCAAAGTAATAATTACAAAGTATAAAAATTAATCTAAGCAGTAAAAATTAAAATTAATATTTAATATAAATTATGAACTGTAAAGAAAAGAAAATGTCTCCATTTGTCACATACACTACCACTCAGCTATATTACTGTGCTACAGGGTATAAGCAGCAGCAAAACGCCAAAGGCTGAGAGAAGCAGGGAAATAACAATGCTCATTACTTGGCCAAAACCGAAACTGACCCTTTTGACACTCCCCGGCACAATGAAGTGGCAAGCGAAAGACTCTAATGAAGTCTACTTATAAGACTGCATAGTATTTAAAAAATACCCTAACCTCTGAACGACAAAGGAATGCGAAAAGTGTATAAGAAATGCGAGGTATTTATAATTAAAAATATAGTATCTTATTACATGCCAAAATCGAGCTAATAAATAATATAATCTATAAATTGTATCATCTCTTATTGTTGGACTTTTTGGGAAGAAAAAAAGGAAATAATTAAAATATCAATTATATCAAATGTATCGAGATTTCAAAGCAATATATTAAAGATCATTTTGATATTTTTTTCAAAACAAAAAATGTTATCGCATTGATAAAAATATTAAAAAAATATTCAATAACCTTAATTATATATCTAAATATAAGTGAAGGAAGCTTTAGCAATATTTGCCATAATTTAAAAATTAAATGAATGTCAGACACAATGGAGTAACCAATATGCCCCATTTGGTGGAGTGTGTGTGTGTGTGTGTGTGTGTGTGTGTGTGTGTGGAAGTGTAAGTGTGGAGCTTAACAAAAAGCTCACTTGCTGTTAGATTTATGATGGCCTCATTAATTATGGTCCAGGCCCAAAATAAAAGATGGCCCTTGTCGCACTTGAAAACTTGCAATTAAATGGGAGAGCAGCCAAGTTGAGACACGCAAATCAACATCAATTGCAGCCGAGATAGATAAAAATATATATTGTAGAGAGAGGAGAGAGAGAGAGAGAGAGAGAGAGAGGGTAGAGCGACAGAGGAGACTATAGAGAGAAAAGTCCATTAAATGGTAACGGAAATGGATTGTGATATTTGGCACGCGCGACATTCAATTCGCATATATAAATCCCAATAAATGTGATTACCCTCGAGTCAAGTCACCGACTGAAAGATCCCCTCGACGTTACCCAACAAAAATTCCCTATAGCCAATATATCCCACAATTCCGAGTATTTAAAAATATCAAAATAATGTTTAAAAAAATGTTAAAAAATATTAAAAAACATGTTTAAAAAGATTTAAAAAAAAATGTTTAAATAAAAAGTTTTTGGTTGTTGGGACACTTTTGTTAATGGCTCCCAACTTGTATTCAACTTTACAATATGAGAACATTTATAAATAAATGCTTGGAATAAATTTAAAAACAACTCTGTTTTTTATACTAAACTATTTTCTTAATGTGTAAGCTTTCACCACGAATTTAACCCCCTGGCCATTTAAATTTAGCAAAATGCAGTCTTAATGCACAAAAAAATTGTCTCAGCTATGTTGTGTCAAAATTGCAGCTTCCTAGGTCTGATGGTTTGGGCTGTGTAATGATTATTCAGTCAGTCAGTGAGTGAATGACTGAGACAGGACAAAGAAACTATATATATAGATGATCAAAGAAGCTACAATATTTATTGAATATATTTTTTCATTTTTTATAGACTACAATATACCCCTTTTTTTCGACTTGTAACGGGCATAAAAAATCCAAATGAAACGTTGCCAATTTGCTGCTTGAAGGCATTTTTATGGCCAAGACAAGAGTAATGTGTATGTGTGTTCCTTTCTCTATCTCCATCTCCATCTCTCGCTGTCTTTATCTAACTACTTGTCTATTTCGCTGAGGGAGTGGGAAATTCATTAATTCTGGCAGTCGACATTCGGCAAGTTTTCTAATTAAAACAACAAACAAATGGCCAGAGCCAGTGACAATAACAATACATATGGAAATCCAATTGGCAGTGCAGAAATTCTTCCTCTCTCTCTCACACTCTCTCTGTCTCTCTCTCTGTGCAGAATATATATACATATTTGTGGACAGGAAACTGTCTGGCAAGATGCTAATTCGGTTAAAAACTTTCGTCGTCAAGTTTCCAGCAAACTGGCTCGCTCAGTCATTCAATCCAGTCAAGCATCCAAGTTCAGTCAGTCCGTCAGTCAGTCCGTAAACTTCTCTCTCCCTCACTACTCCTTCCTCTCTCTCTCTCTCTCTTATATTGTTATGCGGAGAATGCAAATTGAAGCGGCAGCTTCATCATCAACTTCATGTGATATGCATCAGTTTGCCAAAAATTGTTTGTTAAATATGCAATCCGTCCACATCTCTCCCCCTCTCTCTCTCTCTCTCAAACTCCTCTCTCCCTCTCTCCCTATCTCCATCCTGACCATGGCCGCATTTCAGTAAATGTCAGTTTTGTTGGAGAGAATTCTGCCTGATTTAAACTTGCCATTCCAATTATTAACTTCTCTCTCTACTCCAAATTTTTAAACGGATCTTGAAATAATAGGCTGCAAGCCGGTTCTGAACCGAACCTTGTAGAACCGGTTCAGCTCGGGTTTTTAAGCTGCCTGAACCGGATCATAAATCGAACCCTTGAAATTATTTACTTTGCGAACCCGAACCTAAACCGAGCCGCTTTCTAAAATAAAAGGCTCGGTTCGTTAAAAAATTACATAAATTTTATGGTTTTCTAATATTTCGCAATTATTTGAGACTTTGGATTAAAATAAGTCATATTTAAATCATCAAATAAATTTGAATTATCTTCAAAATTTGATTTCTTTAAAATAAAATTTGTTTAGATCAAAATGTAGAAATAAATTTATAACAATAAAAAAATTTTTTGTATGAAAGTGAACCAAGGTTCGAACTCAACAAAATAATTTAAATGTGAAAATGATTAAATTTATATAATTAATTTTTCAGTAGTCTACAAATTATAGTTTATAGTTTTATAGAACTAGTAACATAACACATACATTCTGAATTTTAGGTCAGATTTTCAAGTCTTAAATCCAAGAAATATTTAAAAAAAAATATATTTTCTGATAAAAGCTGCTGATTGAAGTTGATTGGTAATGTTAATCAGCGAATGTGTCTCATCTAATCTATAAACATTTCTTCTTTTTTTTTGCTCTCACACTTTAGCCGCTAGATGGCGCTGCTGCATGAGAGGGCGTCGTTTTGGCTTAAAGCCCTCAGCTAAACGACTAAACATTTATTTTGCTAATAATTTATTTATATGCCTGTCAATATACATGTAGAATTGTAGCATTGTAAATAGCATAGTACAGTGATGCCCCCTCGAGGCGCTCAATTTGCTGAAATAAGCAGAAAAAATAGAAATGCAAAAGAAACAACAAGAATATACACAGCATGCCGAACATTTAATACCCTTCAAAAAAAAGAAGCAAATTTAAAGTATTTATTTTCCAACAATAATGTTGGGGCTTTGTACAATTTAGTTATAATCTAATAAGAAATATTATTACTCAAATATCTTATGTGGTTCTTTAAACAAGTTTAAAAATAATAACATTATTAAAAAAATATAAAATCAAATATTTGAATTTTGATCTTGTCAAATAACTGAAATAAAATCAATATATAAAAATTAAATAAATAATGAAATTATAATTTGTATGTCCTATTTCATGTTTTTATGCATATGAAACTCTTTGTCCTGACTCATGCACTAACTGATCACTGCACAATCCAAACCATATGTTCTAGAGAGCTGAAATTTTCACACGATGTAGCTAAGACAATTTGATCGTGCAATAATTACATAATTAAATAAACTGAAATAATAAAAATGAGATAAGTGTAAAACAAAATAATATCAAATTAAAAAAATACATTGTATAACAGAAAAAAAATATAATAAAATATAGAAATTTAAATAGTAAAATATAAATTTAATTTAAATGAAAAAAGAAAATTCTTCATAGCGTTACATAGTCTAAGAGAATTGTAATACTCTCAGTAAGGGTATGAAAAATGTTCGTGAGAGCGAATTGATTTGGTTTATGGACGTCAACGCCGAGTCGAAGTTGCCACAGTCGAAGAAGTTGCCACTGCGACGCGATTATTATGCACCCTTGTTCAGCGGAGGGGTGTGTGAACACAGGGGTGGAGTGTGGCAAGGGGGGAGGGGGGGTGGAAGTCAGTGACTCATATCATTATGGCGAAATGTCCTGAGGCGCCACGCGTCTCTTCTCAAACCACAAAGCACATTGCTTTGATGCCACTTGCCACTGCAATATTTGTTGTTGTTGTTGTTGTTGTTGTTGCTCATGTTGTTGCTGTTGTTGTTGCCTCTTCGTTTGCGCTTGTTTTTTATGTGTAGGGCCAGAAAAACCGCACTCGATTTCCGCTTGAATGAACCGAAGTCGATGACGATGACGATGTCGATGTCGATGACGACAACAAGGCCAAGACGACGCTGACTACCTGTTTAACCCCCCCCCCCCCCCTCCCCATCCCCTCCCTCTCCAACACTCCACTTACCAATCTACAACGTAGAATACGAGGGTGGGCTGATACGTTATCATTATTTATTCATTTTTTTTTTTTTAATAAATTATCTAAAATAATGAAATGAAATATCTTATCTTAAATAATGAACAGAAATAAGTGAAATAATTTTTACCAAGATAAATTTGGGTATCTGAAGATAATGTTTACCTGTAATGTAACAATATTTAAATATTTAAATATCAAAATATCTCATGTCATGTGTAAGACAAAAAAAAAGTACCTTTAAAAGCTTTTGAGAGATTTTAAGCATTTGCAATTGATAAGATGTATTTATTAGCAACAGTCTAAAAATATTTTTTTATTAAAAAACGAATTACTTTTCAAGTTATTGTAATTAAACGGATAAGTGTCTTGAGACACGATTACGTGTTAGAGGGCTAAATATTCTGTTATTATATATAAGTTATCAACCTAAGCAGATTTATTTCATTTTTATATATTTATTTTATATTTCCTGATACTAGTTAAACAAAATAGAAACAAACATAATAGTAATTGACAATTGATATAAATAAATAACAAATAGACTTTTCAACATCATTTTTATTTAGGACAAATCCCTTTATTTTAAAGTTCTTTATGCTTTTCAAATAAACATACTGATTTTGTTTCTCAGTATATATTTCTTTACATTGATTTTTAAATTTAATAATAGTTAATTGTCACATTTAAAACAAATTTGATGCTTAATCAATCAATAGTTATTAATTTACTCTAGCTTATATAATTTTAAAGTGATTTTAAAAGTATTTTTCATTTCAAGTTGATTACTTATCAACCCACCCTCGTATATGCTATTCATTCCCATTCATTCGATTCGTATTCCTTTACTCGTCTTGTGTTTTTTTTTTTTTTGTTTTTTCTTCTTTCTCTCTTTTTTATGCTCTTGTTGTTGTTGTGTTTGCCTCATTGATTAATGCGTAAATATGCGTTCCATCTTTCTGGCGTTCTGTTTGTTGTCCAACCTCAACCTCAACCTTTACCCCTGCCACTCCCACTCCCACTTCCGCCCTTACACCCTCACTTGACGTCTCTTTGAACCTGACCTTAAACATTATATAACTTTATTTCACACAAAGCTTTAAGCACAATTTTAAAGCTGCCATTTTTAAATATGTGATGTTGATTTGTGTGTGAAACTATTTTTAGACCCCGTACTTAAAAAAAATACAGGGGTCTTTTGGGTTTGGTTTAACCAAAATGTGCGTAACAGGCAGAAGGAGGCGTGGCAGACCCTATAAGCTATATATATTCTTTATCAGCATCAATAGCCAAGTCGATATAGCAATGTCCGTCTGTCTGTCTGTCCGTCTGTCTGTCTGTCTGTCCGTCTATCTGTCTGTTCGTCTGTCCGTCTGTCTGTCTGTCTGTCTGTCTGTCTGTCTGTCTGCCTGTCTGTCTGTCTGTCCGTCTGTCTGTCTGTCTGTCTGTATGAGCACCTAGATCTCAGAGACTATAAAAGCTAGAGACACCAAACTTAGTATGTGTTTTCCTCTATATTGCAGGCATATCAAGATTGTTTCATTTTTTGGATCAGATCACTATATCATATAGCGCCGATAGGAACAACCAGTCGAAAATCAAGTTTTAGTATAAAAAACTGTTTTGTTTTTTGAGATATAACATATCAACCTAACTAATAGAATGTGCATATAACTTGATTTTATATATCCTTTTCAAAGTTGTTGCAAATCGGACAACAGTTTTGCAGCCTCGATTTTAATAGGGAAAGATAGTTAAATCAATGTGGAAATATTAAAATTGTACAGCATTATTCAATCAGTGTGCAGAAGTTGTTAGTTGTTAGTTATCGCGATGAGGAAATTCCGTTGATGGCCCCATGAGAATCGCATAGAAGAGCTCTCTTAGGGCGCTGACAGCCTTGTTAACGATTTGACGCTCTCGTTTGGAGTCAAGTTTAAATAATGACATACAAGATATGTTTGATAATTATCTAAATCACGTAACCACACACCCTTCAGCACACACACACACACACACACACACACGCACACCTAGTAAATCCATAATCCGACCTACACATTCACTCTGCTCTTCACTTCTCTTCCTATTTCCATTTCCCTTTTCCCTTTTCACAATTCGCATTCCCTTTTCCCGATTCCCATCGTAAACAAGTTCTTTATGTCGTGCTCCACATGCAACGTGTCAGGCAACAAAGTGTTAATACACTCGACACACCTGTAAAAATGTGAAATGTTTAACGTTTAAGGTAGGGGATGAAGGGCAAAGGGGATGAAGGGGAATGAGGGTTGAGGGTTGAGAATAGACAGTTGACGGTTGACGGTTCATAAGCATGTGCACATGGCAGCGATTACGTAACGCGACAGGTGTCATCAATCATATTTAGGACACACACACACACACACCCCCTAACACCCTCTCACACCCCCTAACAACCCCTAACACACACACAGGAGACAGGCCAAAAAGATAAATGGCCAGATTTGTTATTGTTGTTGTGGCATTCAACATTTTTAAGTAAGTGGTTAACTAGTCAAGTTAGATAAGCACCATGACAGCACAGTGTTTACTCGCTAAATGCAACACACAACACACACACAGCTAAATCACTGCAAAATACAATTCACGCTAGTGACGAAAATATCACAAAAATCACTAACAATATATTTTGTATACTGATAACAAAAATATTCTAATATCTAGTTTTTGGTCTAAGAACTACGAATTTTAGAATAACAAATGCGTCGAAAACATAAAATTCTTAAAGTTAGAAAACACCAAGAAAACTCAAAGTTCTTATTATATATGCAAAAAAATTAAATATTTTTTAAATTGTTTTATTATGTGTTCCAGAAATCTCTAGAGATTTTTATGAGAAACGTTTTTAAAAACAAACGTCCGAAATGTTAATGTTTCCAAAATGTCAAAGATTTTATATTTTCGAACATATTTTTTTTTTTTTAATTTTTATTCAATTTAATGATATTTTAATTCAGTTTAATAAATTTTTTAATTTGGTTAACTCTTTCAAATTTTGCTTAGAAATTTGCAGAACACAACTGATAATACATTTTTTCTGGCTTGGTAAATTTTATAAATATTTATTTAATTATGTTTTTTCTTAAAAAGTGTGGGACTCAAAACCGCAATTAATAATCAAATAACTTATGGCATATTTATACTTTTCTAAAAACTTAAGACTTTTATTTTAATATTAAAAGCTACAATTTTTAAGATTAATATTCTTAGTGTTAATAATGTGGTCTTCAAATTGTCTTGTTTTAAAAATCATCTATAATAGGTAAATGTTCTTGATTTTAGATGTATGATGTATGTGAAAAAATTACCAAATAAATAAAACTACACGAAGTAAATAAGTAAATAAATAATAAATAATTTTGTGCTAAGAATCGTAATCCATAAGTTCCTAAAAAAAAGACAGGTGTCCTATTTTAAAATAAATAGATAAAAGCTTTGCTCAATATAATAATTATGCTAAATAAAATGGTCAAACGTATTCCAAGAAATTGCTTTATTTTAACAAAAATAAGCAAATAAACACTTTGAGTGAAGTGTATTTAAATGTTTGAAAGTTGAAATAGTTTTTAGGGAATTCCAACTGTACTTTTAATTAGCTTTTTATTTGAGCTGTCACAGCTTTAGCTAATTGCTCTCATAATTCGCCACATATTTCGCAAAATTTACAAAATTAAATACAAATTTCTCGAAAACATTGCCGTCAAATAAGTTTGGTGATTTCCCTGAAATTGTGAACTGTAATTAGAGAGAGTTGACTGTGGTAATTAGTTGCATAATCTAAAATGAAACGAACTGGAATGGAATGAAACGGAATGGAAAGGAATGGAATGGAATGGCATAAAATGAAATGGTTGCAGATAAGTTGAAAACAATTTCTTATGTGGGATTTACGCAGAGCTCATGGCCTGAAATTGAAAAGGAGCCAAGTGGGAAAAAAAAAACAAGTGGAAAAGGCTATAGTCGAGATCCCGACTATAGGATACCCGTTACTTATTTCAATACATATAAAAGTAATTTAAAGAAATTACTTGTATTACTTTGAAAACATTAATTGGACATAACTGTTGTTCTACTTGTCTGATATTGATGCGATTGAGTTGGATTATATAAAATAGTAATATCTAACAGTAATAACCATTAAAAACGTATAATCTTAAAAACTGTATGTGTGCTGGTTTAAATTTAAAACAAACTTGTCCTGCGTGGAATATATAGAAATCTGTGTGCCAAATTTGGTTACTCTACCTCTTATAGTCTCTGAGATCCTTTTGTTCGTACAGACAGACAGACGGACAGATGGACAGACGGACAGACAGATAAACGGACAGACAGACAGACAGACAGACAGACAGACAGACAGACAGACAGACAGACAGACGGACAGACGGACAGACAGACAGGCAGACAGACAGGCAGACAGACAGACGGACAGACGGACAGACAGACAGACAGACAGACAGACAGACAGACAGACAGACAGACACACAGACAGACAGACAGACAGACAGACAGACAGACAGACGGACAGACAGACAGACAGACAGAAAGACAGACAGACAGACAGACAGACAGACAGACGGACAGACAGACAGACAGAAAGACAGACAGACAGACAGACAGACAGACAGACAGACGGACAAACGGACGGACAGACAGACGGACAGACAGACAGACAGACATGGCTATATCGACTCGGCTGTTGGTGCTGATCAAGAATACATATACTTTATGGGGTCGGAGATGTCTCCATCTCCCTGTTACATACATTCCAACGAACACCATATACCCTTTTAGTTATTTTTTCAGTTACGGGTATAAAAAAGAAAAGCGTGACAAACTGAAGAAGACAGTGGGAGAGAGGGGAGGGGTTAAGGGAAGGGGAAGGGGAACTGCTGATTGCCTCACTCGGAAGCAGAGTTACAGCTTCAACTCGGAGCTTCATTCTAGCTTCATTCTATCTTGATAGTGCCGCCGGATTAAGCAGAAAACGCATGAACTGACTATGTGTGTGTGTGTGTGAGTGTGTATGAGTGTGTGAAGGGTGTAAAGGGGGGAGTTTCAGTTGTTGGTTCGGATGCTTAAGGGCAAAGTAACGAAAATAACGCAAAGCTGCAGTTGAAGCACAAGGATTACGAAAGGATTCGTTTCTAACGAGATTGACAACAAACCGCAATGCCATCTACACACTCACACACACACACACTCACACACACACATACACACACACAACCATATATAGCACTGTCAATGGGTGTTGCGTTTTTATTTGTTTGCTTTTCTTTCCTCCATATTCGCATAACTTGTTTATTCACTGTGCAACGCACGGAAAAACCGCATGAAAACTAGCTGAATATTCATGTGCTGCGCATAAATAATATAATTGAATAATTGAAATATCTTTAATTGATTTATTTAAGCATCTGGACCCACATAAATTAATATAAGCTTAAGTTATAATTTAAAAAATATATATAATAGAACAAAACAATTGAAATAATATTATAAAAAATTTCTGAAAATCAGTTGTAATATGAAATAAATTTGTTGGAATTATAAATATATTAAAAACAAATAAAATTCAATTTACATTCAAAATTATATTATACATAATATTAAAGGTATAACTAAATAAAAAAAAAGCAATTAGTATAAGTAATTAAAAAGGTTTCAATTTTTTAGGTGTTGAGAATATATTGAGCACAGAATTTTTGGCATGTTTTTAAAAAATATGTCAAAACATTTAAGTTAATGAAATTTGAAAAAGCACAGATAGAAATTCAATTGAAAAGGAAAGGAAAAAGACAAGTGAAAATAAATAAAATTTATATTTTTAATTATAAAATATTTTATGAATTCAAAAATATGCAAATAAAAAACCAATAAAAGTTAAAAATATAAATTATTTTTTAAATTGAAAACTTAAAATTCGTTCAGTTTCCATTTTCTACCTATTCTATATTTTCTTGTTTAATTCTAGCAAACAGTCGGTGCCAAAAGTATGCATACAGCTCAAAGTTTTGTCAATAGAGTATCTAAAATTTGTTGTTCTTAATATTTTATTTAATTTGTTTGAATTCTCCTCTCTTTCTTGCTGTTTAACACAATTTTTTTTTCTTTCTTTTCTATTTCTTTGGTCTGTGTCTGTGAGTAAACGACCAGGGCTATGGAACATGTATACCCGCTTGTTATAGTAGTGCAGGGTATACGAGTATGTCTTATTCTGCAAACAAAGCAAATTTCACCCCATAAAACTAAAACGTTGGATTTAATTTTGCAAAATAAACATAAAAATCGTTTTGCTATCTCCTTATTTTTTTATACTGCTCTTCCTTTTTTTTCTCTCTCTTCTTTTTTGTATTTTTTTTTTTTTTTTTGTTGTTTTAGTGAGAGTATTTGGACTTATGCACTGTTTACTGCATATCTTTATCCTTTATCAACATCTTTGGCAAAGAGAGAGAACACTTCTTAACCATGTAAGTATGTGTGTGTGTGTGTGTGTGTGTGTGTAACACTCTTCCCCTCTCTTTCACTAGTACTATATCCATTTCACTCTCGGCTGAACCATGATATATGCAGATAATACAAGAAACCAAAGCTAAAACCAACACAATTGTATTCTAGGCAACATATATTTGATTAAATAAAGCTGAGCAAATACCCTGTAATTTTTTTATATACTCTTACATATTTGCAATACTTTCCAACACAATAAATACTCTGTACTAGAAATATTAGCACTACTAATTTATTTAAATTTAATTTATCTTGAGTCACAATATTTTCTTATTAATTCATGATTTAAATATTTTAATATATTTTAAATTATGTTTAATATAAGAAATGGATAGATTTAAAAATTAAAAAATAATTAATTTAAATAAAAATATTTTTTTTTAATTTAAAATTGTGAAATTATCATATAATAAAAAATTCGTAAGAATATAATGATCAAAATTAGTGAAATGAAAAATTAGATATTGATTTTTTTAAAATGCAATTTCTTTATATGCAGATTTTTATATTTAGTGTTTAAATTGTTCTACAATTGTTGACTTTATATTTTACATTTATATTTTTTTGTATAAACATTTATATTTATTATTACTAATTAAACATTTGTCTTTACTTTAATTATTTATATTTATATTAATAATTATTATTGTTAGCCATATTTCACTTTAATATCTAGTCATTAATTTTTGTTGTATTCACTTTTGTTGCTTTATTTACAGGGTATTCAAAAGGCATGAAAAGCGAACTGAATTGTACAGAAATTCATTATTCATTTGACTGTTTTAACAAAAAAAAAAAAAAACAAAACAACTATAACACAAAACTAACATATAACAACAAAATCAAATAGAAAATGCAAATAATACAAATACAACAACTGCTGAAAAGGGGGATGAGGGAACAGCGAGGGTTGTGACGGAAGTTTGTGGTGTTCAAAATCGTTTTTGAGTTTTTACTCATTTGTTGTTGTTGTTGTTGTTGTTGTTGTAGCTGTTGTTTGGTAAAAAGTTTTCTAATTAAAACAACAACTGACAAACGCAAATTGTCAACGTATCTGTAAACACACACACATAGAGAGAGAGCTAGAAAGAGAGAGAGAGAGAGAGAGAGAGAAAGGAAGAGAGATATATATAGACAGATATATCTATATGTATATATATATATATTTATTTGCCAACTGCAAAATGCTTTGTTAGGCAACTTGCACAAAGCTGTTAGTCAAGGGAGGCACAGAGGGGATGATATGAGAGAGGGGGTGCTTACCCCTACTCTCCCTCTTCCTCTCCCTCGCCCTCTCTCCCTCTCTCTCTCTCTCTCCCTCTCTCTCTCTCTCTAAGCGCTGTCTTTGCCGCTGGTCGCGCTGTGGGCGTCTCTTTAGGGAAAGGGGGTTGACAGGGGGTAAAGGGTGGTAGAGATGGGGGTGGATGTGTGGGGAAAATGGTGGGGAGGAGGGGAAACTCTGGTTGTTAGCAGTTGTTAGATTAGTTTGACTTTTTTGCTCCTTTTTGGTCCAGTTGTCCAAATGTAAATGCGAGAAAGAGAGAGCGAAAGAGTGAGAGAGAGATAGAGAGATAAAAAGAGAGAGAGAGAGAGAGGAAATGGAATGCCGTCAAATTGTCAGTTGATGATGTCAACTGTACCCAAAAGGATCAAGCAAAATACAACAGATTGAAAGAGACAGCGACCGAGAGAGAGAGAGAGAGTGAGAGAGAGATAGAGAGAGAGAGCACATCATGTGGTTGGTTCAAGCAAATTAGCTGCACATTTTTTTCGCTTCTTTATAATACTCGAGTTCTTTTTTTTTGGGCATTATTAGACAACAGAAAATTGTAATCCAGGTTTAGCCTAAACTGAAAAAGAATTGTATGGAATGAGTGATTAAAAATTCAAAGAGAGAGAGATAGAGAGAGAGAGAGAGCACCATTATTATGCTCTATTAACTATTGCCAGTTCTTCCAATTTTAATTCCAATTCCAAACCAAAGCCAACAGTCAACACATTAATATTATTACTTAAATATTTAAAGCACAATTCTATGTAAAATTCAAGGCTGCAAACCGGTTCTGAACCGAACCTCCAAGAACCGGTTCGGCTCGGGTTTTTAAGCAGCCTGAACCGGATTATGAACCGAACCCTAGAAATTATTTACTTGGCGAACCCGAACCTAAACCGAACCGCTAGCAATAAAAATATGTTTCGAACCGAACCTTTAATTTAATAAAAGGCTATATGCCTTGCTTGAAATTATTATTAAAGTCTAAAAAATACATATAGTTTTTCGGAAATTTTTTTTTTATATCACAACTTTTTCACTGAGAAAACAAACAGTATATTTTAAATATTATATTTACTTTTTTTTAAATATATTCATATATTTAAAGCAAAATCGTATATCAAAGTATTTTTAAAATCTAAAAAATACATCTAATTTCACTGCTAAGTTTGTTGTTATCATAACTTTTTCACTGAGAAAACAAACAGAAAATTTCAAAAATCATATTTCAATATTATTTTAAAACAAATTCAAAATAACTTTAAAGTGAATTGTTGTTGTTCTTGTTTTTCATTTTGTTTTGCTTTCGTTCAATTGAAATTTGATCAGCAAAATTTTCCCCCCAAAAATCGTTCAAAAATTATTATTTGCTTAAAGTTATTTTTTTTTTTTTGGTAAAAACTGAAAACTGAGAACTGAAAACCGAAAAGTTTCAACTTTGCGTTGAGGTTCAATCAAATTAATTTTTGCATTTAAGCCAAATGGCCAATCAGCTTCCTCTTTCACTCTCTGTGTGTGTGTGTGTGTGTGTAAATGAATCATAATTTTTATGATTACGTATACGCCATGGTGTACAGTGTCTGTGTGCTTCTTCTTTGTTTTCATCATTTCAAGCGCAAATTGCTGTTGTTATTGTGGCAATTGTACTATGGCACACACACACACACACACACACACACGCACACACACACACACACGCACACACAGACACAAGTTATTATTATTTTAACAATTTTGCAACTCTTTTGGAGCGACGACTCGGCGCCAACATCGAAGGTCGCGTAATTCAAAAGCAATTTGTCGAAATTAAATTTGATTACATTTATCGCGCCAACAGCTGCCCCAACTACCTCCCTCTCCCTCTCCCACTACCCAATTCGCGTCTCTCTCTCTCTCGCTGTTAACTCGACTCCAGGAAAGTTTTTCAACTCTTTAATCGCTGGTAATTGCCACAAATTGCCGAGTTCTCGCTCTCAGCCTTCCCCGAGTTGCCCCAAAATGCTGATCAATACTACGAGGCGTATTAAAGCTCAGCGAATCCCTTAAAACACCCCAACAAATGATACCCTCTAAAGACTTTTTTTTTCATTTTTATTTTCATTAATTTTCACATTTACAATTACATGACAATAACAATTTCTAACTTTAAATCAAGGCTACAAACCTAAAAAATGTTGTTAAAGGTTAAATGTTGGTTCGGCGGTTCGAACCCTGGAGCAAGACATCGGTTCGGTTCGCGAATTAGTTTATATACCCCCTGAGCCCAAGGTTCGAACCTTTGTTTAATTTCATACAAAGCAATATTTTTATTGTTATACATTTTTCTCTACATTTTGATCTAATTAAATTTTTATGATAATTCAAATTTATTGGAAGATTTAAATATAATTTTATATACCCTTTGAACACAAAGTTTGGGTTCGAATCTTGGTTCCATTTCAATCAAAAATTTAAATTTTAAGTCAATGTTTTTTGTCTTTAGTATACAGGCGTATACTTAATATTATAACTTCTCATTGAATCTCTGACTTTCCACGGCTCTGTTGTCAAGTTGAATTTTTAATCCTGCCTATCATAACCATTTTAAGTGTATCTATTTTTACAGGGTATCCTGAGTGTCCCTCTGTCCAGCACTGAATATTTCCTGACATTTCAATGACACAATAATTAAGCATCTGAAGCAAACGAAATGAGTTTTCAGCTTTGACACGAAACGCAGCACAATTTTCAATTTTCCTCGACCAAAATTAATGATCTTTGTTTGACTGAAGATAGGAAAAAGCATTTGACATACTAAAGATACAATTACAGAGCCAAAACGGAAATATAATAGTTACGCTTATTTTAAAGGAATTTAGGCTCAAGTTTACTGAAAGTTAATTTTTTTTTTACCTTGTCAAGATACTTATTTTTTTAAAAACACATCAATTTGGAAAAAAAAATAATCTAAAAAATGTTTTTCATTTTTTAATAAATTTTTTGGCATTGTACTTTATTTAAATCAAAGAAAGTTTGGAAAATGTGTATTTTATCTTATTACATTTTTTATTTACTCTTGTTAATTTAAAACACTTGTTTGTAAATAATATTGTAATTACTTAATTAATTTTGTAAACTTTAACTTGACATCAACAAACGATTTTGTAAATATAAGGGACATTAAATAATTATTATTTTGTTTTTTTTTTTTTTAATTGATAAAATCATTCACTTCTAGTAACTGTAAAAAAACGTGAAATATATCAAAATTTTTCTTTAAGGGTAATCTATGCAATTTTACCATGATCTTAAGATTTATGATTTTTTTATTTTGTTCATGAAATATTCATTATTTTTGAGCAAACAAAATTAAACTCGAAAAAATCATAATTTTTGATTCAAGCAAATAAAACTCACAGAATAATAATTATTTCATGAGTTTTATTTTATTGAATCAAAAATAAAACTCAAATTTGACAGGTGAAAATAACACCTTGAGTTTTATTATTGATTCAAAATAAAAAAAATCAAGGAATAATCACTATTCTATGAGTTTCATTATATTGAATCAAAAATAATGATTATTCCTGAGCTTTATTTTTTTGCTCAAAGGTAATCAAAGGTAAAATAATAAAACTCATAGAATACTGATTATTCTTGAGTTTTATAATTAAACTTAAATTACAGCCCTTGGTAAATATACTATGTAATCTATTATATTTAAATATTCAACAAATCACAAAAATATAAATTTTTCGTGAGTTTGATAAAAAACACAAATCACACGACATTTTAATATTATTTTTAAAATGATTTATTATTTTTATTTTTATTGAAATATAATTTATTTTCTTTGTGAAATCTAAATCTTTATTTAATATATGACTAAACATTCATTCCTGAACTGTATGGGGGTTTCAGGCAGGTGGAGAAGATACTTTCTGTGATATGGGAGAACTTAAGACTGTTCACAACGATTGCGCAGATTCTCAATATAGGGATTGGGTTCATCGCTGGCGAATTCGCGTCGAAAATCCAAACCGGGAGCATTATCAAAATGTCGCCGTTGCTTGGAAGCTATAAACAATGAAAAATAGTTAAATAATTAAGCATTTTACTCGAATAAACATATAAATAAATATACAGACCCACTTTAGTTTCTTTTAGTTTCTTGTTCATCATTTTCATCAGCGCCTGTTTGACCTTTTGATCCTTTTTGTCCTCCTCTTTTTCCTCCTCCTCCAGATTGGTTACATGAATGTTGATGTGAGGTGCATTCTCTTGATTGTTCCATTCCTCATTCCCATTCCCATTCTCACTATTCCGTATGCTAAAGCGTCTGAGATGCGATCTAAAGTCTGAAAGGACATAGGAAACTTAAATCAAATTAATATCCTGAGACTTTTTAATCTACCTGGAAGTCCGCGCTTCTGACGTGTAAATTCGTTCAGTTTCTGATTCTGTTCCTCCTTTGGTTCGCCTCCAAAAAGTGCTGTGAATAGGTGGGGAAATATATTATTTAATAGATGGTAACTATCCTGAATATCTGAG
The DNA here is from genome assembly GCA_951394115.2 of Drosophila phalerata. Taxonomy (NCBI): domain Eukaryota; kingdom Metazoa; phylum Arthropoda; class Insecta; order Diptera; family Drosophilidae; genus Drosophila; species Drosophila phalerata. Next base: position 48,262,754 of record OX596006.1, on the reverse strand, counting down.
GACCTTTCTTACGCTTCTTACCCCACACGCCAAAGAAAAGCATGAACAACACACAAGAAAGCAGCAACAGGGAAATCTTCGGTGTCAAGCTCATTTCGATATATACTATATAATGTATATATAATGTATTAACTGCTTGATCTTAAATCTGTTCAAGTTCACACTTTGACACTATTCTCACAGACTAATTCAACAGCAACTAAATCACAGGCAGTTTGATTCTTTTTTAATTCATTGCCTCTTCTATTTACTCGATACTTTAAATAAAAAAACTCTCATTAAACTTCTATAACTTAGTCAAAACCAAGACTGCAAGCCGGTTCTGAACCGCACCTCGTAGAACCGGTTCAGATCGGGTTTTTAAGCAGCCTGAACCGTATCATGAACCGAACCCTTGAAATTATTTACTTTGCGAACCCGAACCTGTACCGAACCGCTTTCTAAAATAAAGGTACGGCTCGAAAAAAAATATAATTACATAAATTTAATGGTTTTCTAATATTACGCAATTATTTGAGACTTTGGATTAAAAAAGTCATATTTAAATCTTCAAATAAATTTAAATTATTATCAAAATTTGATTTCTTTAAAAACAAATTTAATTAGATCAAAATTTAGAGAAAAATGTATAACAATAAAAATATTTTTTTGTATGAAATGCAACCAAAGTTCGAACCTTCGGCTCAGGGGGTATATAAACTAATTCGCGAACCGAACCGATGTCTTGCTCAATGGTTCGAACTGCCGAACCGAACCTGAAACAAAATTTTGGAGGTTTTCAGCCTTGATTATGATTGATACATTATAACTTGTATAATAAAGCTATTGCATAAATTTTAAATGTGTAATTAAAAACTATCTGTGAGTTATTTGACAACTGTAAATTTCAACTGCATAGAAAATGATTGCATCTGAAATTTAAATATATAGATGTATATTACGGGAATAGAATTATTTCATTGTAAGTATTTGGTCAATTCTTTGAAAGGCTTTTGTGCTTAGATATTATCATTGAAGCGTTTGCACGCTTTGAGCTTTTGGCTTGCCACAATTTTGCCTTATGTGGCTTCGGTATACCCCCACCCCTTGCCACATGCCCCATGCCCCTTCCAGCTTAGACAGAGACAAAGAGAGAGAGAGAGAGAGCGAGTGAAAGAGAAGGCAGAGAAATGGACGAAACAAGTTGCTAAAAGTTAAAGTTTTTGTGGCTGTGGCATCAACGTTGCTGTTGATGCAACATAAAGAGGCACAAACACAGACACACACACACACATACACACACACACACACATGCATAAATATATATACATATACACGTACATATATATAGATATAGACAGACACAATCGTTCAGTTGCGTAAACGTTTTGATAGCACGAACTAAACAAGGGAAACAAGCCACCAAAAAGGGAGAAAATGGGAGAAAAAGGGGCTAAAAGGAAGAGACTGAAGAGCAAGGGGAAGCGAAAATTTAGAGGGAAAGAGAGAAGGGGGAGGGGTAGGGGGAGTGTGGCAAACAACTTTTGCCTCTCAATATTTTAAACCCAACAAATGCCAAATGAAATGTTTTGAGGTTAGCCAAAAATATTTCCCAACTATTTCTGCTTGTGTGTGTGTGTGAGTATGTGTGTTAGTGCGTGTGTGTGTGTTAGTGTGTGTGTGTGTGTGTGTGTGTGTGTGTGTGTGCTCGACAAAAACCAACTAAATACCAGAAATTGTTGCTATTTTTATACCTCGTGTCCATTGAACATGTGCAACAAGAGTTGTTTTAATTCAATGTAATTAAACATACAGTCAGTGCCGTAATTGTTTTAACCAAATTCATATAAGCACATACGTGTTTTTTAATTTTTAAAAATAAAGTGAGTTTATTATGTTTTTTTTTTTTTTGCCAATGGAATATATACTTAAAATTACTATAAATAGATTATAAATGGTGAAGTAACTTAAATACAAATTTAATAAAAAATATAGTTGTTCAGTTAAATGTTTAGATAATTTAATAAGGACAACTATATATAAAAAATAAATATATATATTTTTTTTTTAATATTTATTAACTAATTTTTACTCATATTTTTTTTAATATTTGATTATTTTTATTATAAATGCTAATAGTGCTTAGAGTAAATTAGAAGTATTATCAATATAAAATACAGTTAACTTGAGATTTTTATAAATTTTGTTTTATTTTTATTAAATTATTTAAATAAGAAAATTAAAAGAATGCTCTTCGCCTAATATAATATAATAATTGTTTTCGTTTTAATTTTTGTTTAAATTTTTAAAGCTCTTTAAAATCTAGAAATTTTATTTAAGTCAGGCATACTACATTTTCTTAAAGTGTATTATAAAACATAAATTTACAGTTATCAAGTCGCCCTATTATAGCTTTATAGATTCCCATATTATCTTTCTATTCTACAAATTTCATAAAGATTGCATTAAGGGGTGTTCCAGGAACAGAAATCAACTGCCCAATCAAAAATATATAGGTTCTTGTGTTGGCTTCGATTTTCCCGGAAAATAAATTTGATTATTTTTTTTGTTATTATTTATGTTATTAAATTTTTGTAAATATATACACATGTGTTAGGCTATTTGATAACTGGTTGCAGGGTATGTTCCAGTCGAGCACACTCAACTGCAGTATTTCCTCTTAATGCTGTTGTTGTTATTTTTTTGTACACACACTCACACCCTCACATTGCCCCTTTATTAAAATGTCAAGTCATAAAACGGGATAGGGGTGTTTCAGGAGGGGGGGAGGGGAAGGGGTGAGGGGGGAAAAGCGGCAATAAAATGTCAGGCAACACATTTGTCAGTTGTTGTTGCCATTAAATGCAGCACAGAAAATAGAAACAAAAGCAAAACTGCTAAATGGCAAGCGCGAAATGGAGTTAAGAGAGAGAGAGAGAGAGAGAGAGAGGGAGAGGGGGAGAGAAAAGAAAATGGTGGGGAAATGTGTGTGTGTGTGTGTGTGTGGAGAATGCTTTTCTCCATTTGCCAGTTAAAAACATCTTAAAAGCTACTTTTAGCCACAATTATGTAAATATTAAGACAAAAGTGTCTGTCTGTGTCTGTGTGTGTGTGTGTGTGTGTGTATGTGTGTGTGTGACACACACAAGTCGAACTAAACTGAAGCTTGTGTCGCTGATTCGGAATGTTGACAACACAACAATTTACCATTAGCATGTGTCTGGCATGAAATGGGAAGGGAAGATGGCAGGAAGTGGAATGAGAAGGGAGATAAGGGCAAAGGGGAATGGATAATAAGGGGAATACCCTTGTTTACAGGCAGGTGCAGAGGTTACACTGCTCGAAAAGCACACACTATAATTATAATGATAATTATCAACTTCTGCTGTAGAACAAATAAATAAATGCGAATGGAAAGGAATAATGATAAAAATACATTGGTCTAAAAAGTTTGATTATTCATTTAAATATATACATAATATATAATTTAAGCAGTGACTTTTAAATGGATAATTTCCGCTAAAAGATACAAAAATAGGTTGATTATAAACTTAATAGGTTGATTATAAAATAAAGGTCTCCGATCGAGCTAAATATAAAATGGCAGCAATTTTAAAAAATCGACATTAAAAAGTGAAAGAAGCCTCAATTATTTGATCTCACTGAAAAAAAAAAATAATGAAAATATTAATGAGAAAAAAAATGCTTGATTTAAGTAATTCATACTTTGTTTATGAGAGTCCGGGATTACCGTACTTCCGTACTACCAATTTTTTTCTGTGTTTTGAGTTATTTCACACAAAAAAAAAATTGATTTTAATTTTTAAGAAATTAGTGAATGAAACAAAGGATATGACATAAAAATGGAAAATTACAAACGATTGTATAATTGTATATATATAAGTAAGAATTTTTGAAAATTTTTTAATATTTTTATTTCAGAATATATGTATATATATTTATTATTTTTTTAAGAAATCAAAGTAAAAGTATAAATAATAATTGAAAGATTTTTTTTAATTCCAAGTATGTTTAAAAGAAAATTTGATTGAAGAAATCAAGGCAAAATGAAATTGATTAAAAAGTTAAAAAAAAATGTCCAAATCATATTAGGATATTTAGATTTTTATGAGTGTATGTGTCACAGGGGGTTGGGGGTGGTGGGGGTTTGGGGGTGGTGGTGAGCGTAGCGACAGGTGTTGAAGTTAACGCCAAGAGCAACGAGGAGACGTAAGAGAGAAGGGAGAGAGAGAGAGAGAAAGAGGGAAGATGGAGAGGAAGGCATGTCGAGGAGTCGAGAGTCGAGGCATAATCCCCAAGAAGCACAGGACATGCAGAGGTTGAGGAGGGGAATGAGAGGCCGATGTTAATAAGCAACAGCTCTAACTCTCCCCCTCTCACTCACTCACTCACTCACTCACTCACTCACTCACTCACTCACTCATTCACTCTCGCCTCATCTCTTTCCCTTGATCTCGTTCTGTCATTATTATTGAAAGCTTTTAGACATGACAGCAGGTCACGTCTCTCCATCAGTCAGTCCATCAGTCAGTCAGTCAGTCAGTCAGTCATTTAGTCAGTTCATCAGTCTGTCAGTCAGTCAGTCAGTCAGTCAGCACCCAAGTCAAATGAGCAAACCAAATGCAAAATACACAGACAGACAGTGAAAGAGATAGGTATAGAGACAGAGACTGACAGAGAGAGAGGGAGAGAGAGAGGGAGAGGGACAGACACAGGATACAGACGACAATCCGTTTTCATGGCTGATTTAACAAAGTTGGAAAGATACTGAATGCCATGACTGTGAACTCAGAGATAGTCACCGCAAAGACTAAAATAGAGTAACTGAAAGAGGAACAGAGATAGAGAGGGGGATGGTGAGATAGATAGATAATCAGTTATACGACTATTAAATACACTGTTCCAACAAAGGATCGAAGGAAAAATAGGAAAAGGAATATAAAGAAATCAGAAATGCAAAAAGATATAGGAATATTGAATATTGAAAAAATGGGAAAATGTTATTCAAAAATTAAGAATATGATTAAAATTAAGAACAGGAATGGGAAACAGAAAAAGTTAGGAGTAGGAATAGAACAAAAAAAAATAAATAAATCGGAAATTAACAGAGACATAGAAAAATATGTGAAAAGGAATATACAAAAATCAGAAATACAATAAGATATTCAATTATTGAAAAGAATGGGAATAATAAGAGGACAAAAATTAAGAATACGATTAAAATTAAGAACAAGAATGGGAATAAGAAAATAGTTAGGAGTAGGAATATAATGAGGAATAGTTTTAAAAGAAGAAATAGAAATTGGACAAAAAAAATAAAAAATAAATATGAAATTAAAAATTTTACAATAGGGATAGGAATAGGAAAATAAATGAAGAATGCAATTAGGAATATAAATAGGAAATAATTGGGAATATTAATTGAAAAATATAAAATATTTTATTAAGACTGAGAATAGGAATAAAAAATTGGGATAAGGTATAGGAAGCGAAATAAAAAAGTATAGATTAAATATTTAGAATTGGAATAAGGTACACTGATAACAAAAAAGTTTGAAAGTCAAGATTTTGGTCTAAGAACTAAGATTTTTGGTCTAAAAAATGCGTCGAGAACATAAAATTCTTAATTCAAGAGAACACATCTTGGTTTTAAGAATATTGACAATAAGAACAAGTTCTTATTTAAAGAATAAATGATCTTAAAATAAAAATATAAAAATTTAAGAAATTTTTTTTTTTATTTTTATATTTAGATTTTATGATATTTTAGATTAACAATCTTTGTTTTATTAATTTGGTCTTAAAATAATCTTATTTTAACAACAAAATATTTAAGATGAATGTTCTTAATTTTAGAAACTGGTCTTTTTTTTGGAGAGAGATGAGATTTGGTTAATTTTGGAACTAGGATAACTAAGTTCTTAGACATGTTAACTAAAGAAGAAAACTTGAAGTAGGACATATTTTGGTATTAATTTTAATATTTTTCTGGATACTTACAAGTCTTTTACGATAGCTAATAGAACTCAGAGCTTGTCAAGTGCCTACAAACTGATAAAATGTGAAATTGACAAAGCTTTCAATGATTTGCGGGTTGTTGGTAAGCCGCAGGATGTGGAGACTATAGAACGAAATGTAGAAGCGACTGAGAAGAGAGTGCGAAGAGGAGGAGAGAGGGAGAAAGGGAGAGAGAGGGAGAAAGAGGAGTTAGCCTAGTTCATTGATAAAATGCCAGTCTGAAAAATTGAATGAGTAAATGCAAAGCGACAGGTGGAAAGCAGAAGGAGGGTCGAAAGAGGAAAAGAGGAAGCTGTTCACTTGTTGCCAAAAAAAAAAAAAAAAAAAAAAAAAAAAAAAAAAAATGGAAAATTATTTCAACTACAAAAAAATCAACGAAATTAAAATGAAATCGAATGAAACGTAATGCGACATTAACTTGAGGATGTGGAAAGAGTGAAGAGAGAAAAGTGAAGAGTGAAGAGAGTTGGAAAAAGGGGTATTACGAGAAGAAGAAGAAGACGGGGGTATTTGAGGCAAGTTGAGTTGAGCGTAAACCAAAAATCACATTAAGCCCCAGACGAATGCGAATGTGTGGAACAAATAGAGGCAGATGAAGGGATAAGTTCAAGGGGGAGGGAGACTGGGAAGTGGGGTACAGATATGGCTAGGTCTATATAGATAGGACTACAGCAAAGGATACAAGAGGGCGGGGTGGAAAAGGAAACCAATGTGAAATGCAGTCACGAGAACTAAAAATCAAAAATTTGAATTTCGATCACGTCTTCAATTACGTCGAATCGACGTGCATATAAATCAACAGCGAACTGAAAAAAGGCAACAGGGCAGAGGGGAGTAGAGAGGGGAGAGAGAGAGAGAGAGGGGGGGGGGTGGGGGTTAAGTCGAGGGCAGTCAGTCAGTCAGTCAGTCAAATGTGGTTTTCCCATTGTTGTGTGGCAGCCACAGCGTTGAGTTTTGTAAATCAAGTGGAAAGCGCCACGGAAAAACAACAGAAAATGCTGCTATTGAGTGTGCTGGACGGCCAGCTACCCTGTAAAAAGTTGCCACAAATGATGAGTAGTTCAAAGTGAACTTAATTGCATCAAGATTGATTAAATTTAATGATACTTTTGGCTGTTTTAAGTATTTAAGCAAAGCAAGCGCCTAAAAGTATGCAGTCATTTTTGGTAAATTGAAAAAATCAACTTTGTGCGAGCTTTGAAAATTTTATTATTGCAGAATTTTGAAATATCGACACGTAAAATTAATTAAATAGATATTGAAAAAACGTCACTTGGTTAGATATTTACATTCAATTGTTATTCAATTTTTATAATAAATATGGACAAATAATTTGTATTTTTGATTTTTATAATTATTATTATTTTTAATTTTTATAATAAAAATTGAAATTAATTGTTATTTCTCAACTTTTATATAAAAATCAGCATATAATATTTATTTCATAATTATACCCGTTACTTAAAAAATAAGTAAAAGGGTATATTGTGTTCGTTGGAGTGTATGTTACAGGGAGAAGGAGACATCTCCGACCCATAAAATATATATATATATTCTTGATCAGCATCAATAGCCGAGTCGATATAGCCATGTGTGTCTGTCTGTCTGTCTGTCTGTCTGTCTGTCTGTCTGTCTGTCTGTCTGTCTGTCTGTCTGTCTCTCTGTCCGTCTGTCCGCCTGTCCGTCTGTACGAACAAAAGGATCTCAGAGACCATAAGAGATAGAGATACCAAACTTTCACACAAAGATTTCTATATGCCTCCAATAGATCAAGTTTGTTTCAAATTTACGCCACGCCCCTCTCCGCCCTCTCAAAATTCGAGATAATACAGTTTTTATGGTAACTAATGTTGTGTATTGATATTATCTATAATCCCACTTAACCGCAGCAATATCGGACAAGTAGAACGGGAGTAATAGCTAACCAAAGTTATTATTCCAATACAATCACCTAAAAGTATGTAGTAGTTTTTATTGGGTAGTAATTTCTTAAAATTACTTTTATATATATTGAAATAAGTAACGGGTATCATATGGTCGGGATCTCGACTATAGCCTTGAGGAAAAAAGAATTGATAAATTCAGCTGTGACATAGATTCTCACAGAACTAAGCTACCCCATTGCTGTAAATTTGTTTCCCTTAAGCTACAGGGTACAGCAAAAAATCGAAAATAGAAGATAGACAGCGGAGAATTAAAGGTACAAGTAGGAGTACTAAGGGTTGAGGTGTGAGATGTGTGTGTGTGTGTGTGTGTGTGTGTAGGTGTGTGTGTGTGTGTGTGTAGGTGTGTAAAGGACGCACTCATGCAAAGTGCAGTTGACATGGCGGAAATTGTAGGAGCGCCTTCTTCGAACTGAACTCAACTCAATTGAAGTCATCTTCAATGGGGCGTGGCCACTTGAAGGGCGGCTGGGAAGGGGAGTGGAGAGGGAGGAGGGTAGAGGAAAGTGGGAGGAAGAGAGGCACTCGACAATAAATCGTGCGAAAAGCGTAATACGCACGCAAACACACACACACACACACACACTTTATGTGAGGTGTGCTTGAAAGCAGACTTTAAGGAGGGTGGAAAAAGGGGGTTGAGGATTGGGGAAATTGCACTTGAATTTTGCGCATTTCGCGTCAACATTTTTTTGTGTCGCACTAATTGCAACACAGTTGCAAGCGACACTTGCAACATGACCTTGAGTTAAACACCTTCAAACACAACTTTCAACTGACAACTGAGAATCATTTGAAAACAGGAACTGTAATCGTTATCAGAGTTGCCATAGAAATTGAAAGCAACCAAAAATATCTCTCAAAACCAGGGAATAATACCGGAACCGATACCAGAACCGTTAACCGAAATTAACCGTTTCAGTTTGAGTACCGGAACCGAAACCGTAACCGAAATAAATTTGTTTATAAGAACCGAAAACCGAAACGTACTTTCGGTACACTTTTCGGAAAATAATTTTATGTTTTCCGTATGTATATCATTTTGCTAATTTTGGTTTCTATTACAAAAAAACTTTAAATTTAGGTTCGGTTTTTGAAAATATTTTTGATTTATAATATATTTTTTTTTTTTTGTTTTAATATGATTGCTGTACCGTTACGTACCAGTACTAATACCGGAACCGAAAGGAAAATGCCGAAATAGAACCGTTTACCGAAACAGTTGTTTCGAGATGTACCGGAACCGAAACCAAAACCGGAACCGATATTTGTTTCGGTTTGATTCGCTGCTCAAAACTTCAAACATTTTTTGTACTTTACCGGTTGGTATGAATCCAAAGAAGTAATCATTATTCTATGAGTTTTATTATTTTACTTAACTTTTAAACAAAAATAAAAATAAAACTCAGGAATAATGAATGTTTCTAAAGTTTTATAATTTTGGATCAAATATATAACTGGATTGCATTTTAATTTGAACAGCTATATCTTATAGCTGCCATAGGAAAGATCAGTCGATAATTTAATATTTAGAATTGTGCAGGTTTATTAAATCTTCAGTGTGAAGACAGTCTTTCTATCTTGTAATTCTTGTTGTTGTGGATGCTTGTCGGGTATTTGATTTGATTTGGAACAAGAATAACAACAACAACAACTTGTATACAACAACAACAACAGCCATCCATCTACAGTGTTGTGCACTCATGTTCAGCTACACTGACAAAAAAAGAACAACTTTTAAAATCAAGAACATTCATCGTAAATATTATGTTCTTAAAATAAGAACATTTCAAGACCATTTTACTCATTTTAAGAATATTATTTTAAAAAATCAAAGTTCTTAATGCAAGAGTACATATCTTAAATTGTATAAAATAATATTAATAAAAAACGAATTAAAATCTATATAAATAAAAAAAAATATATAAAAAAAAAAATTTATAAATTTAAAAATCATATTTATTTGTTTCTATTTTTTGATTTTAATTTCAAGAACTTCTTTAAAAAAGAACTTGGTCTGATTTGAAATGTTCTTAAAGCCAAGATGTTTTTTTCTTAATATAAGAATTTATTATGTTCTTGACGCATTTTTAAGGACAACATTTTTATTTCGGAGATTAAAATCTTTATTTTAGAAGTTTTTGTTATCAGTGTACTGTTATGCCTCTCCCTCTTCCTCTCTCTCTCTCTCGCTCCCAATCTCCCTCTCTCTTTCTCTATCTCTTCTTACGTCTGGCAACTGCTTGAGAACTGCTGTTGCCACAACAAAAACAACAACAACAACAAGAGAAAGGGCAGCTTTGAATTTGCATTGCCCCCAAGTGAGAAACGTGTCTCTCTCTCTTCCTCTCCCTCTCTCTCCCTCTCTCTCTATCTATCTGTGTGCAGCGGGTGTGTATAGAATATATGTGGAAGATGTCAGTCATTGGCACAAGTGCGCTTTATATGGCCCTGTCACTGTCAATGTTCATGTGTACTTCACATTAGGGTGACTCACGAAAATTCTCACCTCAAATTATAACTAAACAAAATCCATCTAACTGTTAAAAAACGTGAATATTACCAACATTTTTCTTTAAGGATAATCTTTGCAATTTTACCATAAATCTTAAGATTTAGGATTTTTTATTATTTTACTCAGGAAATAATCATTATTTTTGTGCAAAAAAAAAAATAAAATCAGAAATAATCACTAATTTTGATTCAATAAAATAAAATTCCTAAAAATAATGATTATTTCATGAGTTTTAATTTATTGAATCAACAATAATGATTATTCCTGAGTTTTATATTTTTGCTCAAAAGTAATCATACGTAAAATAATAAAACTCATAGAATAATGATTATTCTTGAGTTTTATAATAAAACTTTATATATTTTTATTTTATATTTTTTTAAGGTCCGTCGCTTTCTTATTAAAGTCGCCGATCTGTCACAGCACCTTAGTTTGAAAATGAATTGGGTTCGATTCCTGGATATTGTTAGAATGTATATCCTATGTCTTAGCTATAAAATATAATTCTCCAAAATATTACTTTTTATTGTTTATTATTTTATGTTATTTAAGGTATTTATATAATTTTTGTTATTTTTATTGTAAATACATTAAACTTTTCACTGTGCTATTTTTTTTTGGTGTTATGAAGCTAACAAGTTATCTCTTACCTCAATTTTTTTCCATAAAAAAAAAAATAATCATAAACATGAAATTTTATGAATTTTTCCTATTCATGCATTTTCATAATTTTTTGTTAATATTTGCTTTGATTAAACTCATAACTCATATTTGCCATCCCTGATTGCAATATATGTGTGAGACACCCTGCTGTTGCATATATACATATACATATATATAGACTCAAGACGAAAAAAAAAACTACTTGTCCTGCCTAAGTTCCCATCCCTGTTCCCTTGTTCCCTCACAATCCAACCTCCCCCCCGGCGATGCCACTGTCCGCCGTATCCTGTATTCGGTATCCGGAATTCTGTATCGCCTTTGACGTCAGCTGAGACTGTGTGACAGCTTTCTTGAGATGCACTTCACGTGCATTTGACTGCTTAAATAAATTTTGCTCATGGTAATAAATTCACTTAAACTCAAACTACATCTTTCCCCACATATGTCTGTCTCACTCACTCACTCTCACTCTCTCACTCTCTTTGTCTGTGTGTGAGCTCACAACAAGGACAATGAGAACGTTGAAGGCTTTATACAAGTTTTTGTTTAGACATTCATAAACATAATTGACGTCATAAAAGCAGACAACAACAATGACATAATGTCATGTAAATCTGTGCCAGGCATGTGTAGATAGACAAGGAAGAAGCAGCAGCAGCTGAAAACTGTGCTTACTTCCCCCTGACTCTTCACCACACTGCTGCCCAACTGTCTATTTCTATTCGTATCGTCTAAGTAAAAATCATTAGTTTCAACTTTCTACAAAAGCCGAGGCATTTGTTTGAGCTACTTTAAAATAAAATGCCACTCATGTTTTATGTGTACCACCCGTCAAGCAACCAACCAACCAACCGGTTGGGTTAGACCCCTACCGGAAAAATAATAGAAAGAAAGCCGGCCCAAAGCCAGGCCTGCGTTTTTGTATAAATTCTAACAAATTGTCTACACTTCCGACCAGTCCTAAAAACGTCCTCCTCATACCTTGGCTGCGGGGCAAAAGAGGCAGCGAATCCTCACTGAATTCCTCCCTGAGTCGTCCCTGATTGCTCCTGTTGCCTCCAACTACTTCATAAATCAAAAAGTGCTTGGCTACAGTTTTCAGTTTTGTGCACTTGCTTTTGTATGCTATCTCTGTAGAGTCTCTACCACCCCCCCCTCCGACCCTAACTCCCCCTTTCCACTCACTTTTTCCCATACATTTTATGAAGTACGTTGCGCCCCCGTCATGTGGACTAAGAATTCCGGATTCCACATGCCTGGCATACCGCACTTTTGTGCACTGTCGAGTCCACAGTTTAACATATTAAAAGTCAAGTAAGCGGCCAGGACAAAGGCTCAAAACACACATCTATTGTTATCCTTATAGTCCCCATTTCTTTTTTTTTTTCTCTACATATTTTCTATTTTTATTTTAGTTCCAGTTGTTGTTGTCCATTCATCACTTACAGCTCGAGTATTTAGTATTTAGTATTAAGGAATGTCAACCCTGCAGTTCCGAAACCATTAAAAATTCCAAAAATTCCCCAAATGATAACGAGCAATCGGTATACTCTATCACCATTAAATAATTAGCAAACAATTCAAAAAAAAAAAAAAAAAAAAAAAAAAACTTGTATCCTGCAATGTCAATGACATCGGGTAGCTTTGACCGTTTAAGAATCTCGTTACAACATCTAATCGTAATGTTTTAAAACTGTTTGCACTACACTCCAACAGTTAGCTCATTTTTTGTTGTCACTTGTAATCCCAGCAGACGCTGCGAGTTGGAGCTGCGCAGAAGTCGTGTCACGAATCACGAGTCACAAGTCACGAGTTTGGGCATCCGAGGCTCTATAAGAATTTCAAATAAATTTCACAAATAAATCTATAAAGTTAAAAAATAATTTAAGAACTAATATTATTATACCTCTACTATTATTAAAAAAAAAAAAAACATATCTCCAAATTATTGAAAAACGTATTTTTTTCTAAATTATAGCACTGTAATAAATAATACAATAAATTTAAATAATTTACAAATAAATCTATAAAGCTAAAAAATAATTTAAGATCTAATAATATTATAAATCTTCTATTATTAAAAAAAAAAACATATCTCCAAATTATTGAAAAACGTATTTTTTTCTAAATTATAGCACTGTAATAAATAATACAATAAATTTAAATAATTTACAAATAAATCTATAAGGCTAAAAAATAATTTAAGATCTAATAATATTATAAATCTTCTATTATTAAAAAAAAAAAAAAAACATTTCTTCAAATTTTTGAAAAATGTATTATTTTTCAAATTTATAGCATGGTAATAAATTTTACAAATAAATCTATAAAGCTAAAAAAACAATTTAAGATCTAATAATATTATACCTCTTCTATTATTAAAAAAAAAAAAAAAAAAAAACATTTCTTCAAATTATTGATAAATATATTATTTTTTTCTAATTTATATGGTAATAAATTTTACAAATAAATCTATAAAGCTTAAAAATAAATATTATAAAAAACAAAACCGTTTCTGCAAATTGTTGAAAAATATATATATTTTTTCTAATTTATAAGTCCGATCCTGACAATATTTCTATAAAAACTCTTCTTAGAAACCGGACTTTCAAAATTTTATGGAATCAATGGACCAATTGTGCTAAAAACATAATTTTCGCCCATTTCTTGCTCTCATCTCCAGTTTTTCCCCAGTCCTTTGGGTACGAGCTTATCTCTTAGTCAGCGCGTCGCGTTGTCCTTGCACAAATTATTGAACAGCATTGAAAACATTTGAAGTGTTCCACTTTCCACTTGCCACTTGCTACTTGCCACAATCCACTTGCCCAACAGCAACAGCTCAAAGAACCCAAAGGCGATTAAAGCAAGGAGTAAACATTATTGAAAAGGGGGTTTAATATTGAAGAGCGGACTGAGCGGGTAGTGTACTCTCAGGAGGTCGTTAGCTGGTTCGTTAGTTACTTTGGTGCAGTTGCAAAGCGAATGCTTTTATGCTTATTAATGGCCCTACATGCAATTTATGTGTGGTTCTTAAAATGCAGGCACAAATTAATGGAGGAAGCTGTCTTGGATGCAATCGATGAAATGCACCTTTGAAATCCTTTCTCCTTTAAATTAATAACGCCCCTTGTTGTACCTATACTTATGTCTTTGACTGTGATTGTTCTTGTTGCACATTTTGGCATTGAAAGATGCTCGATATACGAAATACAATCGAAAATCATTTGGAAATTCTTAGACTTAGTAAAGCGTCTCGATATTAATTTGACTTAAACATTGAATTGTTCTCTTTGCTTGTTTCTCTCTCAACTTTAACATCATGTAACTTAAAATATCTTGAACAGCTGTTCTTAGCTTACCATAATTTTTTTAAGTCTTTTTCTCTCCCTATTCTTTATTTATTATTTTTAAAAATATTATTAAGATTGGAAGCTGTAAAATTTAACATAATTTTATATTTAAAAATATTTTATAATTTTAACAAGGTAAGCTCTTTCAGTATTAAAAATATCCTTTTAATCACGGATATTTTTAATATTGAAAGAGTTTACCTGCACTACACTACACTGCACTACACTACACTGCACTACACTGCACTGCACTACACTACACTACACTACACTACACTACAGTACACTACACTACACTGCCATACACTTACATACACTTACATACACTTACATACACTACCATACACTACCATACACTACCATACACTACACTACGCTACACTACCATACACTACCATACACTACCATACACTACCATACACTACCATACACTTAACTACACTACACTACACTGCACTACATTACACTACATTACACTACACTTCACTACACTACACTACACTACACTACACTACACTACACTACACTACACTACACTACACTACACTACACTACCATACACTACACTACGCTACACTACCATACACTACCATACACTACCATACACTACCATACACTACCATACACTACACTACGCTACACTACCATACACTACCATACACTACCATACACTACCATACACTACCATACACTTAACTACACTACACTACACTGCACTACATTACACTACATTACACTACACTTCACTACACTACACTACACTACACTACACTACACTACACTACACTACACTACACTACACTACACTACACTACACTACACTACACTACACTACACTACACTACACTACACTACACTACACTACACTACATTACACTACACTACTCTACACACACACAAACCTGACACATGCTTGGAGTAAACTCAAAGCTGTTTTTAATTGCCACAGTCTAAGGGAGAAAGAGGCAGCGATAGGAGTTGGGAGAGAGAGGTAGAGAGAGGTAGAGAGGGGAGAGTAGGGAAGGTAAAGCTAAAATTTTCTCTAAACTTTATCACACACACAAAGACCGAGTGTAAAGCCACACAAGCAACATTTTCCCTCTTCTTCTCTCTCTCTTCCCCGCTTCTCCTTTCTCCTGTCTTTATACCCACTGTCTTGCTGTTATTCCTCCCTCCTTCCACCTCTTCTCTTCGCTTTTCCCCTTTTGAAGCCAGTTTCTATTGCCCAAGTGACTGCAACTTTTGACTTTGTGCGAGGGCTGTACGAGTAGTAGCAAGGATTAAGTTAACAGAGGGTTGCTCACTGAAAAGAGGGAGGGAGGGAGGAGAGGGAGAGGGAAAGAGGGTTCCACGCTTTTGCTACGGAAAATTTATGGCCAATTCAATAAACGATTTTATTACATGCGCACGTTGTGTTAACAATGTTATTATTATTGGCGCTCCAAAAAAGGGTTGACGGAAGGATACCCTCAACACCCTCTACACCCCTTGCAATGTCCCTACCCTCCTCATCACCCTCCAACACAACACAAGGCTGGCGGCTATGCGGCAAAGTGTTTGTCGGGAGGGGTGGGGGGGGAGGGAAAGTGGAGAATGTGGGGAAAACAAGGGGTTAAAGTCTATTTGCCGTGTCGGGCCAATTATTATGAAAATTAATTTATTTTCTATCGGTAATGCGAGTGTACCACCCCGACCCTTTTCCCCTGTAAGCTCACTGCCTGTTTTTTCATTTACAAGTTTTTATCACCAGCTGGTCAGCTTTCTCCTCCTTCCCTCTCTCTCTTTCTCTCTCTCTCTCTCTTTTTCTCTTTCTTTTTCTCTTCCTCTCTCTCTCTCTCTCTCTCTCTTTCTTTTCTCTCCCATTCGCTGACTGCATTCAGCCTTTGGCATGCACTTCCAAATGCTTTTACTTTGTTTGCTTCCAACTGTTATGGTTTTTCTTGCTCTTATTATAAATACCCTGTAAATTAAAGAACGCAAATAAAAGTTGTAATATTTAAAACATTACTATTATCAATAGAATGAGTTAGTATAATTATGTATCTCCCATTTTTAACATGTCAATTAATTTAAGCTCTTATTTTTGATCTATCTTCTCATATAACAATTTTATATGATTTCAATTCAAAATCATAGAATAAATTTTCAATATTTAATTTAACATTTTAAAATATATTTTAAAATATAAAACATGAATATACAATTTAAATGTTGGCTGTCTAGTTGAGTGAGTTATCAAGAGTATAAGTTTGAGTATGCACAGGGTAGCTCGCTGTCGAGCACACTCGAGTGCTGCCTACATTAAATGTTCAGCTATGTTGGGAGAAAATTTCAACCTATCGTTTGGACTACACAACTATCAGTTACTCAGTCAGTGAGTCAGTCAGGACAAACAGTATAACATATATACATTTTAGTTATTCAATTCACTGTTGAATGAAGTGAATATATTTGTGTAGAGTTCTTGCAGACTTGAGTACAGGGCATCTCGCAGTCTAGCACACTTGAGTGCTGGCTTTTTTAGCAGTCGTTGGTTGTCCTTGTGTTTAACCCCTTGGCGACCCACTGGCTGTCAACGCTTTGCGCTTTTGTTTGGCCAACACACAAAAGGCCAGCACAACAAACAGACACACACACACACACACTAAGAGGGTGCAACCTTATTTTCTACAAGTGCAACGGGTGTGTGTGTGTGTGTGTGTGTGTGTGTGTGTCAATACAATGCTTAACAGGGGCACTCATGTGCAACGCAACAAGGCAACAAAAGTCTCATTACTTTTACTTGGCAAATAATGAAGCTAACAAACAACAACAACAACAACTGAGAACAACAACAACTGAGTACAACAACAACCATACAAATTGACAATTGACTTTGGCTCCTTGCAGTCGGAATACTCATATACACATACTCATACACATACCCATACATACATAAGTATGCATACATATACAGACGTGTGCGAAATAATATGAACAGCATATGTAAAAAATATGATTTGATCAAAAAATAAGTCATTTTACTATTTTATTTATTATTTATTATTTATATTATTATATTTATTAAGCTATTCATATCCAAAAAGAATGCATATCCTTTGATGTCCTTATCCTTTATAATATCAACTTTGTTATGTTAAGTCGAAATTCAAATGTGTGAACAAATGGATACCCGATTCCTACGTTAGGTTTAACAATTTATGGGTATACACATTTATCCGTACATCTAATATGTTGAAGCCCCACCAGTTTTCAGGAACATTTTGGTACAAATGGAGTCTATAGATCCTATTAAATTATATTCTAATAATATACCAAATATTTTCTTCTTCTTGCTATAATTATCCATCATTTTGTGGCCCTAGCAGCTCTGACTTCTTTCTTATCGTCTATCCATAGCTGATCCGTTGGATTATTAAAATTAAACAAATGAATTAAGTTTTCATATATACTGTTCTTATTTTTTCGCACACGCCTGTATATATACAGTGGCTCACAGCTTATTTGACCCACCAAATATTCAACCATATTTTGATTTATATTTATATTTAATTTATTTAAATTTTTTTTATATTTGCTCAGTGTTCATTTCAAAACTTTTTAGTTTTATTTTTTTAATTTGTTAAATACTCATTTTTAATAATTTTATTTTAAATTTTAAACCACTTTAGGTCAGCTGTACTTAGTTAA
The DNA here is from genome assembly GCA_951394115.2 of Drosophila phalerata. NCBI lineage: Eukaryota > Metazoa > Arthropoda > Insecta > Diptera > Drosophilidae > Drosophila > Drosophila phalerata. Next base: position 48,244,575 of record OX596006.1, on the reverse strand, counting down.
CATTGTTATATACTTCGCATCCTGTAAGTTCGAAAAATAATATACCTTGTAAGAGACTGTCATTAAGGGTACTATATATTGACTTGTACTCTTTAGATTTCCTAGAAACAAAACGATAATTTATTTTACACATATGAAGCAATTTTGTGAGAATCTCAGAAATCAGAAAGAAAAACACTTGATGTCTAGGGTATCTGCAAGTCGATCATTGCAATTATAGTTCATTTATTAAATGATTCAAATTTACATGGCATTAGCTAGTCCAATAAACAAATAATCAATCGCTTAAGCTAAAATACTATCGATAAATTAATTGAAAAAGGATGAAAATCGATTAAAATCACAACTGGAGAGAATAATCGTGTCACGAAAATTATACAGAAAAAGATAAAATGTATAGGTTAATTAAACACATGATTAACAAAAAAAGCATAACATGTATAGGATATCTGTTAGTGATCATCGATTAATCGATTGATTTCAGAACTACAGGGTATTCAATAGCCAGAGTTATCGTGCCTGCTCTGCATCTTTGTCCCCCAGTGCCACCTGTTGCACGTAGCCCGATGACCAGCCGATAAACAGGGAACATTTCAATTGCTTCCATTGCTCGTCATCGTTATCGGTGAACTCCATGTAATTGACATCATTATCATCGGGCGCAAATGTACAGCAAGTGGGATAGATATTGAAACTGGGATGACAACCGATCACTCGGAAAGGTGTCAATCGAACCTTGCAACCGAAATCGGAATGATGCAAGCAGAGGAGTACAAAGGGTTGCCTGTTCAAAACGATTGCCACATGAATGTTGCACGGATCGATAGACAATGCCTGCGGCTCGTAGCAATTGTAACGCAGCCCATCGATCTCGATAAATGTGAGATCGATTGCGATATCCACGGACCACTCTTCCGAGGGATTGAGGAATATTCCATGCTCCGCATGGGGAGTACAACTGAAGATCTTGCAACAGTTCTTTGCCACAAAGAGAAAATGTCCGAGGGTTGTCCAACAAGCCGATTGCAAGATCTGCGTTCCTGTTCCTGTTATCTGAACTTCCCAGTCCTGAAAACTATTGTGGGTCCAACTACCGATTAAATCGTTATAAACAAAATCAACAATTTCGTTTTCATCATCATCATCAGTTTCGTCGTCATCATCACAATGATCGTCAACATAATCATCCCAGTCTTCATAATCATCATCATCACCATCCTCATCTTCAACATCATCATCAGAATCAGAATCAGTATCAGTATCATCCTCAGTATCATCCTCATCCTCATCCTCATCCTCATTTTCATCATTTTCATCATCAGTATCATCTTTATCGGTATTCAAGAAGGAAAAGAGCTCTTCAATGTCCGGTGGATAGCTCAATGCCCAGAGAAAACTATCGGCATATCGCATCTGGATTTCTTGCAACACTTGCCCCGCCTCCGGTTGCCACAACTGGATGCAACATGCGTTAAGCAGAGCACAGGCAAAGTGAAGACCGTCTTTCAGCCACTGTAGACTAAGCACAAAGTCTTCTTCATTCTGCAGATTAATCCAATATGCATGCAACTGATGTGGCAACACATCACAATGATGCCACAAACAGATGCCCCCAGCTCCGCCCACAGCCAGCTCAGTTCCGGACCAGGGTCGAAATGCTCCGCAACTGATATGCAGTTGTTGATAATAACTAGTGATGTTCAACAAAATTGGTTGTATTTATATTAAAAATAATAATTATAATGATGTTACGTAACAAACGTGAAACAGAGACTAAAAAATATAAAAATGTCTAATTATTAAATAGTCTTTCTTTATATCTGAGCAGGTATATGTTTGTAGTATATTAAACAAAAATTATGAAAATTATCGACCTTTCCCATTGGTAGATATAACCAAAAAATGCCGTGACGCTATGGGACAAAAATAAAAAAATTGTCTGGAGTTAGTATTAAAAAATGCAAAACTGTCTGAAATACAGTGAAATTATTTTTTACCTGATATGATAAGCTCTGAGTTACTATACCAAACTTTTTAACTTAAAAAAAAAACTATTTTTTATTATTATTTATTATCTTATACGTTACGTTACATTGCTTAAATTTCTATATGTTTTTATTAAGCATTGATATATGAATAAATTTAAATATTATAACTTTCTTAATAAATTAACAAACTTTTACTTTGGAAATAAAGCGTTTTCCTTAAAATTTGAATAGAGAAGAAAGATTTCGTCAAATAATACATACTGCTATTTTGGAAGTTAATTTTGAAAAGAGTGATAAACCTTAAAGGAAAACTGAATTTATTTAAAAGCAGTCATTCATAATTCAAGAGTAAAAAGCTAAAATAAGTTATTTGTTCATTATTATAAATTTTATCTACATTTGTAAAACAGTAACTTGAATTTGATTCTAAAAGAACACTTCGTAAGAGGTGTGTTTTTGATCAATGTTAAGTTTTTGGACATAGCGGACACATATTAATATATATTATACTTAATAATACCTTAACTGTATAGGATCCATATTCTTATCAAGAAATAACATCACCGTATCATCGCCCATTAGCAGAACTCTTTCAGTTCCATAGGGATTGAAGATAATACGTCTTATCGGGGCAGTCATCCAATCGCAGGTGTCATTAAACTGCGCTATATATTGCAATGTCATTTTGCCCCTGTTCAAGAATTTTATTTGAACAAACAGTACCAAAAATTTATGGATTTCCCAGTAGAATTGTTTTAAGTAGATTTTCAGCATTATAATACATTCCCAAAACCAATTCTTATCATCACTTGGATATTCCATATCATCATCATCGCATTCCATTCTTTCACTCATTGTATTCATTTCAGTTAGTAATTTCTTTGTCGATCCTACGGGAATTATTCTTAATATATATTTTTGATAATTTTAACAAGCTTAGGGCCTTTTTTTCAATGTCTACTATATTTAGGGGGTTTGATATACGTTACTATATCAAAGATTTTTAGACGCACAATATTAGAAATTTGAAATCCCAACAAATTTGAATTGACATTAAAAATGCGGCCTTAGGATTCTTTTTTATTTTGAATGTTTTTAATAGAAATCCAATATCAATTTTGATGCTTTTGGACTCAAAAAATAATAGTTGTTTTATGTCTAAAAAATTATTAAATAATTATTGAGAAAAACTGAATTTATTTTTAAATGAAATAAAATGAAATGTTATCATTTTCTTAATGTCTTCATAACAAATGATATATTTTAAAGTAATTTATATATTTCTTTTAGAAAATATAAATGGACTTAAAAGAACACACATTAAGTATATATTAAATGAAGTAAAGTACTGTTATAGCAGGTACCAATAATTAATTTTGAAATACATTCATGGCAGTAAATTTGTTTAATTCGAAAAGTAGTACATTCTGGATAATAATCATAATCAATTGAATTTTTAGCAAATTGTTTGGGTTAGCTTTATTTGTAGTTCCCTAGTTTTCCATCAATCTAATGAGCATGTGTGTGTGTGTGTGTGTGTGTGTGTGTGCGTGTGTGTGTGTGTGTGTGTATGTGTGTGTGTGTGTGTAATGCGACTTACTTGGTTGCACAATCATTTTGCACAATCATGCTGGCACTCAATTTAATTGATTTTAAAGTTGCTGTCAAGCAAAAAAAATAAACAAAAAAAATAGAAAACTTGAAAAGATAAAAATAAAGCAGCGTACACACTGAAAAAAAGATTTTACGAAAATATCAGAAAAGCCGGTTGGTATTGTCAAAAAAATTTAATTTAATGTATCAAATACTAGATAACTTTAATTAATCTTATGTATGGTATATATCAATTATCTTACACTATTTTTCTCCTTATTAATTTAAATCACCTCTTCAGCTATTTTCTCTGGTTTTTCATTGGAATTCCCAACTGGTTCCAACTATAATAAAATATAGCAGAGACCGTAATCATTATAAGTTTTATTTCAAAAATCACGTTTCAATGATTATATAATGATTTTTACAATTTTCTTCACCAATTATCATTATTTCTGATCAATAAAAAACAAAAATAATTTATATTCATTATTTTTGATCAATAAAAAATAAAATTCATTTAAATTCATTATTTTTAATAAAAAAAAAATAAAAATCATCTATAATAATTATTATTGAGTTTTATTTTTGTTGTTCAAAAATAATGATTATAAATGATTTTTATTTTTTATTGATCAAAAAATAATTATTATTGGTGGCGAAAAACGTTATAATCAGAATTTTTAAAATCACGAATGATTCTTGTAGTTAAAACAAAAAAATAAACATTCTGTACGGTCCCTGAAATATAGTTAAAACTCCAGAGCTGGTATATTCTATTTGCGAATATATCAAATTTTAGCTCACTGATTGCTTTAGTTCTTAGGAGATGTATAACGTTAAAAGAACATTTTTAGTTAATTATTTAAAAATACTAATATATTTTATTTAAATTAATTTATAGACTCAAAAACTATGGGTAATATGTGACCTAAAATTAAGTCAAATTTTTCTCGATTGTCCTAACTTTGTTGGCTATTTTCGGCATTTTTATATAATATATTTCTCTGGGTGTAGTACACAAAAAAAAGTGCAGGAAAGGAGGCAAAGAAGTCTCAAGGGGGAGAAATGGTGAGGGTGGTAGGGTGGCAGGGTGGAAGGTGAATGAGAAAGAAGCAGAAAAAAGAAGTGGTCATAAAACAATGAACTGACATATGCAGCCAACAAATGCGTAACAGGTTGAATACCACCCCCCCACCCCCATCCCCAAAAAACACCCCCCCAAAGAACACCCCCCTTTCAGCACCGACCACCGCTGCAAATGTGAGTCAAGCTTTTGTGGAAGAAGAGGAAGAGGAAGAGAGGGGTAGTAAGGGGATGGGTGTGTGGGTGTGGTAGGGGGTGGGGGGCTGGGGGTTGGGATACGCTTACGGTTTCTGTTTTGGGTTCAGTTTCAGTTCGGTCAGGCGGCTTTTGAGTGTTTTCCACCTGAGCGCAAACTTAAGTGGCGAAACTTGATTAAACCACACACACACACACACCTATGGTATGGGCAAAGTTTTGACTGGCTGCTTGGGGGTGGGTGCAGTAGAGGGGGGAGGGGAGGAGAGGGGGGATTGACAACTTTGCACTGTGGACAGGGATTAAGTTGCGGTTCTGCAACCGATGACAAAGAGTTGACTTTCTGCTTCTTTCCACTTTCCTGTTGCAATTGCAACTATTATAATACATATACCCTGCAACTATAGAAATTTATGAGTAAAGGTATATATCTTATTTATGCAATTAATATATTAAAATTTATATTATTGTTATCAAAGCCACAAATCAATCGAATAATAATTTACAAATTAAATATTGTGCAAAAGGATATCTTTCAGTCGAGTATTCATAACTATAAACATAGCTACAGCTAATATTTTCAAAGATATATGTATATAATTAATTTTGAGTACATTGTAGGGTATTCTCTAGTTGAGCATTGATATTTATAGTGTTTGAGTATAATATTTTGTATGAAAATACACAAAAAGTGTCTTCTTAAACTACAAAATAATAGATTGCCAATTTGGAGAGCATCGTAGGGTATCTTCAAGTCGAGTGTACGTTATTTTCGTAATATCATTTACAAGTATTCATCGAAATTTATTGAATAGGTACACAAAACCTGCCTATGACTAATCTGGAATGCTGTGCATTTTATTACAGGGTATCTTCAAGTCGAGCATTGCTGTTATATATTTAAAAATTAAATATTTGCGAAGTAAACCATTTTTGCAAAAGCAAAAGACATTTTATTTGTAGCACATTGCTTTTATTTATAGGGTATTTTCAAGTCGAGCTTAAGATTGTGATATTGAACATTATTATTTTTATTATAATTCATAATTTCTAGAGACATACACATATTAAGCAGAGCTTTGAAGTACTTGGAATACTTCAGTAAGGGATATCTTTGCGTCGATCATCTTTTAGGTGAATGAAGGATCCTTCAATAATGCTCCAGTGGCAAGTCCAGTGCGTATTCCTGCTGCAGTGGCAGCCTAAACAGCTGCAGCTCATGTGGCACCAAAAACGACTCCAACTCCCGATAATTTGTGGCAGTTGCAAGGTCAGTGGCAAGGTCAGTGGCAAGGTCAGTGGTTGTGTCTGTGGCAGGTGCCACAACTGGTGGCAAGTAGGCATTGCTGGGTAACTCAGCTGCCCAAACTTGAACACACAGCAAACAAATAATCAACAAGAATTGCAACTGCATTTTAAACACGTTTTTTTTTTTGGAACCTTTCGAACCACCCAAGCACCACTCGATAACTGTACAATTGGTTGCACAGTGGCTCCACTTTTATAGCACTTCCAACATCTGTCAAAATTCAGATATTGCGTGTGAGATTCATGCGATTATTATCTATAATTATTCAGAGCTAAAGCCAAGGCCAAACCCAAACTAAAATCATAGATCGCACCTAGGTAAAAGACAGCGAGGGTAGTGCCAAGACTTTTTCAAACTCTACTCAAGAAAGAAAACTAAAAAAATAAATAATTTTGATATTTTTTAATATATCAACTAAAATATGTTTTTCAATTTCAAAAACTGTACAAATTATTTTCAAATTCCTCCAAGTTATTGCAGTATTATATACTTCGTCTGATAAGTTAAGATTCACAATTTTCAAACATATATTATATATCTATTTTTTTTTAAATTTATTTTTTCTAGAAAAATCTGAAATGTAAAAGTTGTAATTAAAACAAATGCTTTAGGGTTGACTGAAAATTCGAGATATAATTTTTATTTATATTCTTTCAAATCTAGCAAAGGGAGGTGTAAAATTATTTAATATAAAATATTTTCCGTACAGAATCAGTTTAAGAATTAAACCGGTTTGGTTCGGGTTTTTAAGCAGCCTGAACCGGATCATGCACCGAACCCTTGAAATTATTTACTTTGCGATCCCGAACCTATATCGAACATTTCTAAAATAAAAGTTACGATTCAAAAAAAAAAAAATTTATATAAATTTTGTGGTTTTCTAATATTACGCAATTATTTGAGACTTTTGATTCATATAAGTCATAATTAAATCTATAAATAAACTTAAATTATCATCAAAATTTGATTTCTTTAAAAAAAATTTGTTTAGAGAGAAATGTATAATATAACATATAAAAATATTTTTTTGTATGAAATTGAATCAAGGTTCGAACCCACACCTTGGGTTCAGGGGGTGTACCATATAAACCAATTCCCGAACCGATCTGATATCTTGCTCTATGCCAAACCGAACCTTTAACAAAATTTTGGAGGTTTACAGCCTTGAAATAGGAGTAATACTACGTCCATTTCAAATGACATCTGTTTCCACAGATGGTTAACTTTTCAAGCTGCCCTCGCAACTTAATTGAAATTGCAAATTCGCTTAGTTTAGATTTCGTTTAGATTTCGGTGCCATATATTGCGACAGCTGACGATCTCAACTTGATCTCAGCTCAAGTTGAAATGTTGCACAAGAGTTTTTCACGACAAAATTTCCCACTGTTTTTTCCTCAGCTCTTATACACAGGACAGCGAGAGAGAGAGAGAGAGAGAGTGAGAGAGAGAGGGGGGACAGTCGTTCGGCAAAAAAGGACACTCGGCTGACGCATGCGCCTTTTTCCCTGCCACAATCGACGAATTGCAACGTTTCCCGCCAAAGAAATCTGTGGACTGACGGGAAGGGCAGAGGGGCGGGTATAAGATTCGGCTGTGCCTTATAGCAGCTGCAGAGGGAGAGGGAGAGCAGATAGGTGGTAGGGGAATTCCGCTTTTTGTTTACCTTTGTTATCAGCGCTTATCAGCAGAAACTCTGACGTCCCGGAGTTTTGAAGTGTGTGCCCATTGGTGGGAATCTCATACGTTGACGAAAGCTCGATGGAATGATGGGGGGGAGGGGTGGGGAGGGGGGTACAAGGGCAGTCAGGAGTGAGGGAAAAGGGAGGAGTACCAGAAGACCGTCTTAGTTGTAATACCTAATTGCCTAGCAGCTAATAACACATTCATCTCATTGCAAGCATTGGGAATTTCCGAAAAATTTAATATAAATTGTTCATCCTCAACTTTTCTTTTATATCTTACGAGAAATTCCAAATTAAACTAATTTTACAATTCATATGTATAGTAATTCAAAAACCCAATAAAATTTGACCCTACTCCATACTAAAACTAATGTTAATAATAATACTAAACAGAAAAAAAACAAGGGGGCAAGTTGATTATCGACCAATTGTTCCTATGGCAGCTATATGATATATGGAACCGATTTGAACCAAATCTGGTGAGAATGTACAAAATCAACTTAAATGCAACTGCTATTAGTTTGGTAAAGATATCTCAAAAAACAAAAAACTTTTTCATACTTAAACCTCATTTTCGATGTATCGTTCCTATGGCAGCTATATAATATAGTGGTCCGATCCAAAAATAAAAACAAACTTGATCTGCGTACGGTATCCAGGAACCTACATATCAAGTTTGAAGTCTCTAGCTCTTATGGTTTCTGAGATCGACGCGTTCAAACAGACGGACAGACAGACAGTCAGACGGATAGACAGACGGACATGGCTCAATTGAGTCAATTGTTGATCCTGATCAAGAATATATATACTTTTGGGGGTCTGCCACACCCCCATCTGCTTGTTACATACATTCTGCCAAATACATTATACCCTTTTGCCCATTTTCAATGGGCTCAGGGTATAAAAAGGAAACCAATATGGATACCAGTAATCCAAATAGGTTTCTAGCGAAAAAAACTTTTTTGTAAAAATATTAAGATTTAATTGCAGAATAAATTAAAAGGCTAAGCCTTGATCAACATGACATTCCGGTTAAGTTTTGACAAGGTTACGAAAGTTCGAACTTTACAAGTTCAAAATTTTTGTAAAATTTTCACTGAATTTTTACAAGAAGCTAAAAACTCTCAGAATCAAGTTGAAAGTGTTGTTTTATGCTTATTACAATATCAGGAATTAACTAAATGTGAAAATTTGAGAAATAATATTTTCAAATATTCCAAATTTCATAGGGAACTTTTTCAAATCGAATTTAGGATCTACAGAAATTATATAATTAGTTGATCTGATCTTTGGTTACAAAATTGAGTATTGCTAGCTCTGAAGTTCGCTGAGAGCTAGCTGCTCTATTTATACGTCTATGTCTACGTAAACTTGAACATGATCATTCTTGTTCGCCATGCATGCACTGACATGTCCAGAAATCGAAGGATGTGTGTTTTTGCAGCGTTGCAGACACATTACGTACAGTGCTGACAACATTTGTTGCTTGCAACCATTTTGGGGAATAGTTGCCACCAAAGTCGTTCAGTTCAGCCAGTCGTCAATGTGCCACATGCCACATGCCACATGCCGCCTGCTGTGACCCGCAACACTTCCGGCATTTAAGCAAACAAAATATGTATGTATGCATGTGTGTTGCAGGCAGACAACATTGCAACAAGCTGCAACAAGCTGCATGCCACCCATGGTAGCATGCTCGCAGACAGTGCCACAGCTTGGGGCAAAGTCGAGTTGAGTTGAGTTGAGTCGACTTCAGTCGTGCTGTGCCACTTGTGACATGCCACATGCCACATGCCACATGCCCCACATGTGTAGGCGGAAAATGCGGCCATGTAGGCTAATGAGTTCGCTCGATTGTTGCTGTTCTTTCTGCTTCTGCTTTTGCTTCTGTTTCTGTTTCTGCTTCTGCTTCTCTTCTTTTCCCAGCACCCGAAAAGGACCTCAAGGGCTTTTGAGTCTCGGGCCATGTTTGTCTGTCTGTACAAACTGCAACCTCTCAGCTTTTGAAAGAGCTAGAGCTACCAAATTTGCTGATAATACTTGTAAAGACTGCACATAGATAAAATTAGTTTTAGAATTTTTTCAAGTCTTGCTTTCGTTCCTATAAAAGAAAAATATTATAAAAGGCTCTATTGGAAAGTTACAGTCTTCTTCAAAAAGTACCCTTTTAACGAGGTAAAAGTCCAGGGACGAGAGCTATTCCATGTCACAAAATTTCCGAGCTTCAATTTTGCAACGAACGACTTTAAATTCCAAAAATAAATTTTTTTTAAGAAAATTCAAAAAGTAGATTTAAAAAAAAAAATTTAAAAAAATATATTATTCTTTAAAAAATTAAAAAAATAAATTATTTTTAAAAAATTTAAAAAAATACACTATTTTTAAGAAAATTAAATAAATAAATAATTTTTTAAAAAATTAAAAAAATATATTATTTTTAAGAAAATTAAATAAATAAATAATTTTTAAAAAAAAATTAAAAAAATAATTAAAACAATAAATTATTTAAAAAAAAGTTAAATTTAAATTTACTTTAGACACCCTGAGCACCCTGTAAAAGAACTAATTATAAGGCTTATATTCAATTCTTTTCTTTTATATGATTGTTAGATTTTTAAAATATTTTTATTTGTTCAAAAGATTTTTGCAACGTAAGACTAAAAATGGCCACACTGTTTGAATACCGTTCTGCGTCAGTCGTAAATATTATTTTATACTTTGCAGCTCTGTATTTTACTAAAAAATTTGTATTTTTCTTTATCATTTTATAGTCGATTATTTTACTACAAATATTTCAAAATTTTATTCAAGAAGAAAAAAAATATTGAAAAAATAGAAACTCCTAAGTTTTAGAGACTTAAAAAGCTTACTTTGTATCCTAAGCACAACAATTTTAAAGAAAGTTTTCAAATATGGTTTTGAAAAGAAAATCTTAATACAAAAAGAATTTGAGAGGCTAGATAATGGAATATATTATATATGATATATAGTCTGTAGTCTTTACTGAAACTTTCATCGCAATCGATAAATAAATTCAAAAGGTATTCAAATAAAACAGACCTTTGTCTGTTAATAATGTGAAATATTTTTTAATATTTATTGTTGTTTAAATATTTGGATTATATTTTTGCGTACATTTATTTTTAATTCAATTGAATTTCTAGTGATTAAATTAAAAAGCGGCAATGTTTTAAATACTGGGCATCTAACAGTCGAGCAGCTGTGTTTATCTATCTAACTTGTTGCTGTTGTTGTTGTTGTTGTTGTTGTTGTTGTAGTGGTTGCTCCGCTTTTATTGTTGCTGGTTAACGAGGGCGACGCATTCAGTGGCACAACCACAAGAGTCTCCTCCTCCTTGCCTCGTGTCCTTGTGTCCTCGTGTCCTTGTGTCATAATGGAAATGTGAATGAAAACATGACTGCCGTTATGTGGCAACTAACCAAGCAGCAGGTTGCCACAAAACGAGGACAGTTGCCGCGTTGCCACCGCGTTGCAAGTACCAATGTTGCATGTGGCAAGCTCACATTTCATGCCACGGGCGGCAACGGGGAGTCGGAAGCGGAACCAAAGTCAGCTGGACATCCAATGACTTCTAATGAAAGGCGAGGCGATAATCAAATGCAGGGAGTGCACGACTAGTTAATACCCTGTATTTTGTACTTACCACGAACAACTAAAAGTATAAACTTTAAAAACATACTCTTACGTAAGTCTTTTAATTAAACATAAATCTACGAAAAGTTACGAAAAGTGCACTACTTTCAAATACCCTGTATTTGTGCTTATCACAATTGATTCGAATATTCAGATGACTTCTAATGAAAGGCGAGGCGATAATCGAGGGCAGGGAGTGCACGACTTGTTAATACCCTGTATTTTGTACTTACCAACAACAACTAAAATTATAAACTTTAAATACATACTTAAATAATAATACGAAAGTCTTTTAATTAAACATAAATCTACGAAAAGTTACGAAAAGTGCACTACTTTCAAATACCCTGTAATTTTTGCATATCACGAGTGATTCGAACATTCAGAATTTATAAGAGGTATCAAAACCTTACATATCCAAAGTATTTTTTGCAAACCAAGTAAAAATTTTTGAAGTTGAAGTACGTACACTAAATAAATTATATCTTGCAAATAGGAGTTATGTCAGATATGAGACGTATACCAAAACTTTCGAAATTTCAGTCGCTATCAAAACAATAAATTTTACCGAAATCGTTAAAGCCATTTTCTTTTAATAATAAAATACTTTTTCTCAAATAGTTGTTCATTTTTTTAGTAACTATAAATTATATTCTTATTTTTTCTATTTCTTTTTTTGTAGTTCTGACAATAATTTCCAAGTGCGTTTAGAATAGTTATGGAGAACAAGGTTAGATTTAGCTTAACTATCAGACAAAGTAACGCCTTAGCCAATACAAGCGCAGACTCAAGAGTTCGAGAATAAAGATGAAAAGAGCAACCAACATCATCATCTGACAGACAAAGTACAAGCCACAAAACAACTCGAGACGTATGGGAACAACCTCATGGGAGAGTCGAGTGTAGGGTGCATGAAAGAGCGATTCGACGAAATGTCTGTTAACATACCCTACAATGCCAGCCGATTGGAGTTGCTTCAGTTTGCGATCGAAGGCGAACTTGAGAATTGAATGACGTCGCAAATACATGACCAGCTGGTACAGATAGATGTGCTCTCGAACGTGGGTCAAGTGACTTGTATGCCAGTTGAGTTGATTATAATGGGCCAGATTATCCAGTAATGAATTGGTAGTGTACTTAGAGTCCGGAGGAGCAGTCTCTAATTCCTCGAAACGCTCTTGAAAGTTAAAGGGACGCAACCGAGTGCGATCTTTTGGAAAATAGTCGGCATAGTCCGATGCCAGATAGGTATAGTTTTCAATGAGTAAATCGGAAATACGCTCCGGCACTGGGGGATAATAGGGTAGTCGAAAAACATCATAGAGTTTGCCCTGATAGGCGACTCTCAAAACAAAGGCGAGTAAAAGCCAAGCTCCAATTAAACATCTCACTTCACCTTTATGCGGTAGAGCTGGTACCTCTACGGGGTTGCCCAAAAGGGTTGTATGCACATGCAAAGCACTACACAAAACATCAAAGCGTTCACAACGCCTACGCCTCCGCCACGCCCACTGCAAGAGGAGAGCCAACAGACAGCTGAGAATCAAGGACAACCAGACGGTGTCACAGAACGGTTGCACCAACTGATTAACCGCTCCTATTTTATGCTCTACCCTGACGACAAAGACCAAAGCACTCTGATGATAGGCGCAAGTGGTGGAGAAACGATCCCGATGCTTTAGAGAAGCACTCAGTGCTCCGATTGCCACCGAAGAGTTGAAATCCGATAGCTGCTGAAAGCAATCATCGGAGCTATACAAAAGACCCAAAGCGTCCAAGGTTCCTGAGGACCTTTCACGTTTCTTCTTCTGACAGGGTGGCAACAGATTGATGCGAAAGTCATAGATTTTGGCCAGTTTCTTCAACAGCTCACCATCGATTCCGGTTAGACGATTGGTTTGCAATCTCTGCTCCGGATCATTGTAATTGCCGTTGAACATGACGAACGGTGGTAAGGGGTACCAGCTCACATTGATGGGACAGCCGTAGAAACTGCCCATGGGTCGGGGAAATAGCTGATGATGCTGCAACCGAAATTCTCCATTCTCATAGCGATTTAGCAGTTCAGGAGTGAGACGGTCGTGGCAACCGGGAGCGTAGAGCCTATAGCCGTACAGCAGCACTACACCATTGTGTTCTTCGAGCAGCACCACCGCATTCAACACATGAAAACTCAAGCAGGTACCGAAAATATCCCGCAATGCATTCAGTTTATCATATTCTCCATTTTCCTGCCACGACAGCAGTATCAAAAAATTGAATTCCCTGTCAAACAGCGACTTGGCGAAATGAAAACGCAGCGAGCGAAAAGAGTGCGGTGAGTCCACGAGAAATAGTATATGATCCCTGGGATCCTCAATGGGTGTATCCATCAGCAGCTGAAATGCCACACGACGTTCCCTCAGCTGATGCAGCAAGAAAGTGATTGCCTCACGATGATAACGTTGCATCACACGGGATCGAGACAACTCCATGATGGCCAGTGCATTGTAGCGTGGATTCACGTACCTCTCCAGCACTTGCAATGCGACTTGCATCAATTTCGGAGCACGATACTCGATTGGGCTCTGAATTCCACTTGCCACCGCCTGTGGCAGGGGCAGCAACAGCAGACCGAGCAGCCACACTGGTTGCATGTGCAACAGATATTCCTGAAAATTACAAAAAAAAAATTATATTCATTACCAATTTTATTGGAATAATTCACTTATAACAATTTTTTTTATTTTTTATTTTTTTTTTTTTTGTGTACACTTATTAATATTTTTATCAAATATTGCTAATTAAACCACTTTTGGAAATATCCACTCATGCCCATTTATTTATATTTTTTTTTTTTTTTGTATACAGTTAATAATATTTTAATTTAATATTGCTAATTAAACCATTTTTGGAAGAATTCACTTATGCCCATTTTTTTTTTTTTTTTTTGTATACAGCTAATAATATTTTGATTTAATATTGTTAATTAAACCATTATTGCAAGATTCCACTTATGCCCATTTCTTTTTTTTTTTTTTTTTTTTTTTTTTGTATACAGCTATTAATATTTGAATTTAATATTGCTAATTAAACTATTTTTGCTAGAATCCCATTTTTTTTTTTTTATACATTATTATTATTTTAATTAAATATTGCAGTGGGAAATTCAAGAACAATTAAAATTTACAGATGTTTTTTTTTTTAGTATAGCAGGGTTCGAACTGTAGGACCACACAATCACAGTCACAGTAAAAGACAAATTTGTAGTCCATTTTATTCCGTACTATCTAGAAAGTTAGATCAAAGTCAGGTCGAATTTTTCTCGACTGTCATTTGAAGTAAAATTCAAGAACAGCTAAAAATTACAGCTGTTTTTTTTTAATATGGCAGGGTTCGAACTCAGTTAATTTTCAAACTGTAGGACCACACAGGCAACCTATTATGTAAAAGACAAATTTGTAGTCCACTTTATTCCGTACTATCTAGAAAGTTAGATCAAAGTCAGGTCGAATTTTTCTCGACTGTCATTTTAAGCAACTTGCTCCAATATTTTTGTCAAATTAACGACCTTTTTAGCAGGGTTTTTTTTTCCTGAATGTGACAATTGTAGCCGTACCTCCGATTCTAATTCGAATGCAACTGTCGACTTGCAACTTGCAACTGCAACTGACTACAATTTCAGTAATTGCGATTGTGGGACAAGAATATGAATAATGTCCTCTCACAAAATGAACGGATCAATTTAATGGATAAGCAGCTGGCAGGACAATTAGCAAGTACATTTTTTAACCGTATAGGGTAGTGTAGTGTCAAAGGGTTACTTTTCCTATACACATTTTCTGGAACCACTCTTGTCCTTTTTCTGTTCAGTTTAGTTGCTTGGAAGGATACCTAAATAAATGGAGCTAACTAATTAATTATCTAGCAATCGACAGAAAATTTAAACGGTAGGATGATTTTTAAATTTAGGCTGCAAGTGCTCTATTATAAATGTATGCAAACTATATTGAAACGCCTACTTTTAACCTCAGAAAGAACTTTTAAAAATTGGTTAAATAAATGAAAATTTAATTTTTCGCATTTAGCTTTGAAAATAAGTTTAAAATTTAACGAAAATCAGTTTATACACAGATAAATTGTCAACCATGTTCCACCTGAATGCAAATTTCTTTATATATATGTTCTTAAAAATTAATTGAAAACTGATCGAAAATAAAAACAAGTGGGAAAGGCTATAGTCGAGATCCCGACCATAGGATACCCGTTACTTATTTCAATACATTAGCGATTCAATCATAATGTCATATTTGCGTTGCCAGAATTACTTGAGAATTTGAAGCATTCAAATAAGGTTTAACAATACAAAAACTATTGCATACTCTAGGGGGAACCTGTTGATTCAACAACTTAGACACGCAATAACTGCTGTTCTACTTGTCCGATCTTGTTGCGATTCAGTGGGATAATAGATAATAATAACAGATATCGGTTATTACCAAAAAATACGTATTATATGAACAATTGTGGGTGAGGTGGTTTTTCGCGATTTGCGGGGGCGGAGGTGGGCGTGGCTTAAATTTGAAACAAACTTGATCTGCGTGAGGTATATGGAAATCTGTGTGACAAATTTGGTTATTCTATCTCTTATAGTGTCTGAGATCCTTGTGTTTATACAGACGGATGACCAGTTTTTCGCGAATTACGGGCGTGGAAGGAGGCGGGTCCAAAATTTAAAACAAACTTGACCTGCTCCAACGCATTTCTGATCTACGTGTGAAAGTTTGGTTACTCTATCTCTTATGGTCTCTGAGATCTAGGCGCTCACACAGACGGACAGACGGACAGACACACATGGCTATATCGACTCGGCTGTTGATGCTGATCAAGAATATATATACTTTATGTGGTCGGAGATGCCTCCTTCTGCCTGTTACATACATTCCAACGAACACAATATACCCTTATACTTATTAGACCCCGTACTTAAAAAAAGTACAGGGGTCTATTGGGTTTGTTTTAACGAAAATGTGCGTAACAGGCAGAAGGAGGCGTGGCAGACCCCATAAAGTATATATATTCTTGATCAGCATCAATAGCCGAGTCGATATAGCAATGTCCGTCTGTCCGTCTGTCTGTCTGTCCGTCTGTCTGTATGAACACCTAGATCTCAGAGACTATAAGAGCTAGAGCCACCAAACTTGGTATGTAGGTTCGCCTATATTGCAAGCAGATCAAGTTTGTTTCAAAATTTGGCCACGCCCCCTTTGTCGCCCACAAATCGAAAAAGAAAATTTCATATCCAAATTATAAGAACAATTTAAAAGCTAGTGACACCAAACTTAGTATGTAGGTTCCTCTACATTGCAGGCATACTAAGTCCATTTCTTTTTTGGATCGGACCACTATATCATATAGCGCCCATAGGAACAATCGGTCGAAAATCAAGTTTTAGTATGAAAAACTTTTTTATTTTATGAGATATCTCAACCAAACTGATACAATATGCATAAGATTTAGTTTTATATATCCTGTCCAAAGTTGGTTCAAATCGGACCACTATATCATATAGCTGCCATGGGACCGATCGGGCGAAAATCAAGTCTTAGTAAGAAAAACTTTTTTGTTTTATGAAATATCTCAACTAAACTATTACAGTATGCTTGGTTTTATATATCATGACCGATGTAAGTTCAAATCGGACAACTATATCATACAGCTGTCAATGAAAAAAGTAGTCGAAAATGTATTACAACGCTCTGCAACAGCAACAAGCGGCCAAATTATTATTTTAATTTTTGTAGTAAGTACGGGGTCTCCGACAGTCGAGTATGCTCGACTGTAGCACCGCGAGCGAAGCGAGCGGGGGGTTGGCGAGCGAAGCGAGCAGGGGGCGGAGCCCCCTAGTTTTTAATAGAATTTTTCTTCGTTCTAATTTATAGTTTTTGCATATCCTTTTTATTTATTCCCAAAATTTTGGTATTTTCAGCAGTGGTTGTCGAAATTCTGTTTGGAGAATTCTGTAAGGCATTATTTTTATACCGGTTACTTAAAAAATAAGTAAACAACAACAACAATTACAGTATTTAGGATAATACATTTTTTTTGTGATGATCCACGATATCGAATAATATCTATTATCTCACTTAATCGCAGCAAGATCGGAAAAGTACGTATAGAACGGCAGTAATAGTTAACCAAAATTTCGTATACCCGTTACTTAAAAAATAAGTAAAAGGGTATATTGTGTTCGTTGGAATGTATGTAACAAGGAGAAGGAACCATCTCCGACCCTATAAAGTATATATATTCTTGATCAGCATCAACAGCCGAGTTGATATAGCCATGTCCGTCTGTCGGTCTGTCTGTCTGTCCGTCTATATAAACAAAACGATCTCAGAGACTATAAAAGCTAGAGTAACCAAATTTGTCACACATATTTCTATAGACCTCACGCAGATCAAGTTTATTTCAAATTTAAGCCACGTTGCATATATAGAACAATATTTGTTTATTTTGTTGCAGAATCAAATAAGAGGTCAATACAAGATAAAACTGACTTTTCGCAAGGTAATCGGATAAGATTTAACAAAGTTATGATAGTTTAAAATTTTTGAAAAGTGTCAAAGTAAAAGTATGGAGAAAATAAACAGTTACGGAAACTAATATAAGTTCTTATTTGGAAGCAGAATCAAATTAGATTTAAATAGATTAGATTAATTTCACATTCTGGGTCTAATCATCATAATGGCTTTCTTCAGGGAGTATTTATATCCCCGAAATGAGTCCCAAGTGATGCCTTTGTCATTATCGTTGTCTCCGTAAGTTCCGGTCAATTTGCTGTAAGAATTCGAGTTTATAATCGAGGCACTAAAATATAATTAAGATTAAAACATACCACAATTGACAATAACCGCTGGATTTGTACCACCAGCCGCCAGTGTATTTTTCAGCGCAGTTTCCATCCGAGTTACCATCATTATCCCGATCGAATGTTGAAAATTTGCTGCCAAGATGATCGGAGAATGAATCACCTGCAGTTCCACTATGATCTCCCAAAGTGTGTAGTTCATATTGTTGAGCCTCGTTTCCAATTGCGAATGACCCGTACTTCTCAAATGTTTTGTTGCCCTCGTGATCCTCGAGAAGAACGAGTAATTCTTGTCTTCTATCTGTCGTTATTTTATGTATATTTTCAAGACCCATGAAGAACTCGCCATCCAGATCACCAAACCCATTTTTATATTCCGTCCAGTTTCTATCAAAGCTTACACTGCCGTCAATCCTTCTCAGGACAATAGTCCAACCTCCTCCTTGGGTTTCCGCATCGCAGGCAACTCTAAATGGTTTAATACTAAATTTGGGTAGGATTATGTCATAGGTACCGCTATACTTGGCTTCGACACAATTGAGTGGGTTTAGTAACTTTCTAAGTTGATTTTCATTTGTAAGCAATTGAATATTAGACTCCTTTTTAAGTACAGTTTGCTTTTGTTCCTCCAATTCTGCTTTTAAAGTCAATAAATTCGCATCCTTCTCGAGTAGATCCTTCTTTTGTTTGTCTACCTCAGTTTTTAGAGTTTGGATATCGGTTCTTAATAATTGATTTTCTTCTTTCACAGATCGAATATCAGTTTCCTTCTCAATTATATCCTTTTTCTGTCTTTCGGTCTCCTCTTTACATTTATTATCCGATACCACAGCATTTATATATTTTTTGAGTAGTTCAAGTTCCGATTTTATAAGCTGCATATCCGATTGGAGAAGCTTAAATTCCTGTCCCTGTCCAGTTCTATTAAGGTAATAAATTGATTAGTTAAGGAGTGGTTCAATATTTAGTTCCGGTTTTTCAATGTCTCCTTAAACTTTAGATGCTAGACAATCTGTATTTTCAGTATTTAATAAGAACATTGTGATTGTTCAACATCTAAGCCAAATGGTTTTTATAAATAAAGCAGTTGAGAAAACATTTAACTAACAGTTCCTGCTGTGTGAAGTTCCGCTTGTAGTGTCGTTTATTTTTGGAGTAAATTTGCAATTAACGTATTTCAAATATAAGACGTTTATTTCGCCTCCTAGAAGTAGGCAACAAAAATTGGTTTTAGCTATTTGTGCAAGCAGTGCAAGCAGTGTTAGCAGTGCAAGCAGTGCAAGCATCTAGCAAGTGACCAGCTGACTGCGCCGATGCCAAAACTAATTTTATAGTCCACATAAATAATAATAATAATAAGTTGAATAAAATGAAGTTTATTGCTAGGAATAGAATAGGAATAGATTGTATGAAATGAATATTAAATGAACTCGATAATTGTTATTTTTCGCCCTCTAGCGGGGACATTAGTTACCAATTGAAATTGGTAATATTATTAATGCAAATGCCATAAGCATAAATGAATGCAAATCAAATAATGGTTCAATTGATGTTCATTTGATCATTTATTTTCACATAATTTACCTTATCAAAGCTTATCACCCAAGCTCACCCAAGACCCGAACCCGAACTCGATCACGATCACGATCACGATCACGATCATAAGCTTTTATTCAAGACATGCACCCAACCCAACCAACATCGGCCACGCACACACTGAAAGAAATTTCATCGTAGGATTGTTGGCCGTAAGTGTTATACATTATTTATTCATTTTCTGAGAACATATAAAAGCTTTTCGATCGGTTCGTTATTTACCTTAACTTGTCAAAGCGTCAAAGAAAATAATAATAATAACTCAGCATACTTTCGGGCTGTCATAAAAACAAATATTTTTGGAATATTACGTATACAAATTAACTATTAATAACTTTTATTTTGCTCTGCATTTATTACAAAACAAAAAAAAAAACAAAAAACAAAAAAAAATAAGTAAATAAAAATGAAATTAAATATTTTACAAACGCCAACCACTCAAGCAAATAATGATAGGAAAATAATATTGTCATGTTGATTTCTTGAACTTTTCTTGTTTTTTTTTGGAATGTCTTAAGACTTATTTAAAATTAAATATAACAATGTTTAGTAATAAATATTATATGAATTAAATTATTTATCAGGGAAACCATGCTGCAATATGGGGATATAGCGTGATAGATATAGGGTAGTGGTCTTGCGACATTTTTGAGGGATCATTATTCCTTTAATCCCGTTCCCTAATTTCTTTTTCCCTCGGTAAGCGAATTTATTTAATTTATTAATACTCGTTCAATGAGCAATCTTACTCGTCGATGTTTAAACACCCAACCAACTTGCCGACGAGCCGGAGCCGGAGCCGGAGCCGGAGCCGGACTGCAAGCGCGTACTATCCGACGAGTGATACCCTACATCTGCTCAGTCACCTATCTAGAGGTTCGAGAAATGTTACAGCTGCTTTAAATGATAGAGTTTCTCAAATCATACTCAATTTTTTTTGTTACTCGATAACAACGATTATAAAACTTAAATTGCTTAGGCAACACTTTTTCAAACAGACTAATTAAAAATATAAATATCAGTCAAAGATTCTAAGGAGACATTATAAAACCTTCACTTAGGATTTATTCAACTTACCTTAATTCGGTCAACTGAGTATTTATTAAATTTAATATATTGACATCTTTAGATGAAGGAGGTGTTGTTGCATCAGATAAGAAATTGAGGGCACTCAACATTAGGAATATACAAATCACTTTCTGAAACATTTTGTCACTTTGTTTTACTTGATATTAAATAAGACTGACTGAGTCAAAACTTCACTTGTTGAGAATAAATGAAAACTGAACTGAAACCAGACATCACACTCTTTTTATACCCTGTTCATATATATAAATAAATATATAAACAGAATGAGTATATTGTATATAAGATTATTTAATTTGACCCGACTTGACACTAGATTTTTGGCATAGTCCAAATTCAAATCATGCGACTCGAAATTATCAGCACTACTTTTAGTTCGAAAACAAGCTTATCGTCTGAGTTCTTGATTGTTCGATCCACTGAAGCCAAATTCGAATCACAACCGAGTGTACTCGACTTTAGGGTACCCTGTACTCAGGCAATGGTATTTTTTTTTGGGTAGCTGTATTTTTAGGTATTTTCTAGTGATGTAAATGGTCTATTTTATTTAAATATCGATATGAACTTTTTAATATGGCATATCGTGTAGCATTTAGTGTACAGTGTACACTGTACATATTCGGTTAAGCGGATGATACACTGATAAAAAAAAATGTTATAAAATCAAGATTTTGGTCTCAGAACTAAAATTTGTGGTCTTAAAAATGCGTCGAGAACATAAAATTCTTAAATTAAGAGAACACCTTTTGATTTCAAGAACAAGTTCCTATTTTAAAAATTAATGTTCTTAAAATTAAAATCATAAGATAAATAAAACGGGGCTACCATTTATTTCATATGAAATTGTACATATTTCCTAAAAACTTAAGATTTGTATTCTTATATTAAGATTTTTAGATTTTTAAGATGAATAATCTCAGTTGTAGTTATTTGGTCTAAAAATAATCGTATTTTAAGAACAAAATATTTAAGATGAATCTATCTTGTTTTAACCTCTAGTTTCATTCTGCACCAAAATTGAAATAAAATAATTTTATGTCCAAATTTTCGAACAGTCACAACTTTGTCAAATCTTAGATGATTTACATGCCGATTATCAATTTTTAGACCTCGTACTTAAAAAAAGTACAGGGGTCTATTGGGTTGGTTTTAACGAAAATGTGCGTAACAGGCAGAAGGAGGCGTGGCAGACCCTTTAAAGTATATATATTCTTGATCAACATCAATAGCCGTCTGTCCGTCTGTCTGTCTGTCCGTCCGTCTGTATAAACACCTAGTTTTTTATAAGTAACGGGTATAAAAATACAAAAACATGGAATTCTCTATTTTTCTTCCTAGGAAGCAATATAATTTTACAAAGTGTTACCAAAATGTAAACTCAACTCAATAGTTTAAAAAGAAACTAGCAACTTTAGTGCCTTGAGAGCCAATTACTCAATCAGTAAGTCCGTCAATCAATCAATCAGTGAGGCAAGAGTAGAAGTTTTATAAATAGAGTTAGAGTTAGTTTAAGAATCTTGTAAGTTGTTAGTTATGTAAACCAGCATTTAAATCGAAGGGAAAATATGGCATTTATATTTTTCATACACACACACACACACACACACACACACACAGACACACAACAGTGCTGCACATAAGTATTGTGTCGGCTGGAAATGTCACAGTTTTCCTAACAAGTCCTATAATTACCAGGCGCAAGTTTCAGAGAGAGAGAGAGAGAGAGAGAGAGAGAGAGAGAGAGAGAGAGAGAGAGACATACATGTGAGGTGGCAAGCAAGAGGAGGAGTATTGGACTAACGAGGGTTGGTTGAGCAGTTAAAAAAGTTTTTTTGTGACTTTATTTTATATTCTTTACTTTTTTTTTGACTGCGGCAAAAAACTTTTAATTTCGCAACTTTTTTCGACTTTTGGCGACGACTTGAATAACACACATGTGTGTGTGTGTGTGTGCGTGTGTGTTAAGCAAATTATTGCCAAATGTGCGCACTCATCATTATACCCTAGCAGAAGGTTCTCTCAATAGTTGTTGAAATATTGGATAGTTAAAAATTTTTGATATATAAATATTTTCAATAAATCCGCATATATATTTAAAAATTAAATTGACTTTTATTTAGTTAAAACATTTTGTGCTGACTCACTAACTGGTCATATTGTATAAATAATATATAAGACTATTTGTCCTGACTGACTGACTGACTAACTAACTAACGGTAAGAGAAACTATTTTAAAATTATTACACAACTAATTACAATTTTTGTATATTTTTATTATTTAAAAATGGTTTAATTTATATTTACGATAAAATTTTAAAAATTATAATACTAGGATATTTCTTGTGTTGCCGATTATGTATTACAATAAAATAAATTCAGAGCCACGAACCAAAGCGATTCTTAACAAAATTACTAGATATTTGTAAATTTAAAAATTTATAAAATTTAGTATATTTAAAATTTAGTATATTTAAAATTTAGTATATTTAAAATTATAATTGTTTTTTTCAATGTGTCGGCAAAAAAGCTTTACCATCTTCTGTATTTGGTTTATTTTATGCCTTATTTAGGAGCGTGGAAATTCAGTCGACATGTTGCCAACAAATTGAGGAATTCAGAATTTCGCGGATTCAGCTTTCAATTTTTTTTTTCAATTTTTTGTGAATATATGAGAAGGATTTCGGTTTCGTGTTGAACGGGGGAAATTCTTTTGTTTATCAAATGCGCACATTAATTACGTAACCACATAGGAGATATATGTGTATGTACGAGTATATAGTATACCATATAGTATAGGGTAGTGTGTGCATTCATGCATGTCTCTTCTTCTTCTTCTTCATCTGCTGGTGCTACTGCAACATATCGTTTTACCAGTCAACAGTCAGGCAAACAGGCAAACAGGCAGTCGGCTGGCATTTGCATTTATATGCAGATCCTTTGTGCCCAAAGGATATTACATTTTTCCACTTGAAGCATTTTTGTGAATTTAATGAAATTTTTAATTTTTATGCGCGCACTGTTGCAGCAACCGAATGCTGATGCCACAGTGGGACAAGAGAGAGATAAAGAGAGAAAGAGAGAGAGAGAGAGACAGCAGACACCCGCTGCAATTGCCAATCCCAATCCCAATCCCAATCCCAAAGCGCAAAGATAAATACACCAAAAAAAAAAAAACTACGTCGCTCTTTGCGTATCTCTTCCTCCTTCCTTTCCTTTCCCCACCCCTCGGGACTAGTACCCCCGCCCCCCTCCCACCCTCTAGACCAAGATGCTCCTACAAAATAATGCTTCATAAATACCCTGTAATACAGCAATGACCAAAAATTGCTTATCACATGTGATTCAAATCCAAAACAAAACATCGAAATTAAAATTGAATTTTAAAATTCACTAATAAATTGAGAAAATTATAATAATAAATTATAATAAATTTCTTTAAAAACTTTCAATTATTTAATAATTTAGACTGTAATAGGCTATTTCCACGACAGCACATTCGACACATTCGACGCCATTTTCATCATCCGGCCCGAATGTGGACTTCATTTCAGTACAAAATTCGAATGATCTTTTTGGCTCATCCAAAATGAATGTGCCGATTTCTTGCCAGTATTTTCAGTATTTTAAAGCCAAAATTGAGCCACATCCGAATGTGCGCAAATGAGCCAAATGTCTCATTCCTAAAATATCTTAATTATAAATCATTCATGCATCAGACAAAGTTGAAAAACAAAATCAAAACTCTCAAAATTCGACTTAACACGTTGTCCAAAAGAAAAGAGTGTTGGAGTTTCCATAATATACAATTTTGTTTCGAAAAATTTTAAATAATACAAATTTTTGTATTAAATTGCATCAAAAATCATAGAAAAGTCGTTCTTCAAAACAACCAACGTACTTTTTCAATAATGTTTGTATGAAGTTTGAAAACACTTGAACAATTTCAATCATAAAAAAAAATAGTTCGTCAAAATCAATCGTAGCAATCTGAGATAAAACATCTGATTGTCAAATGACAATTTTATTTCATTCAAAAGAATTTCTTTGAACGAGCAACAGCTTTCCATATTAACAACGAATAAATTCTAAAAACTTGTGAAAAATTGTGTGCTGGAAATCGATAATTATGGCAATGGCTGAGGAATTCGAGATTTTGTCCACCGAAGAACTGCGGGCCGAGATGCTAGCGATGGGAATGCCGAATATGCCGATTACAAAAACCACTCGCAATGTTTTGATAAAACGCTTGCGTGCCTTGGAACAAGCTAAATTAATGAAGTTGATGAAGAAATAGGATGCAATACTTTAGGGTAAGAAAAACAGAAAAATAAATAAAAAAGAACCTACGCGAAATGCAACTAAAACTCCATTTTCTTGCAGTTGCTATAGTGAATTCTGCAGTGATTTCTGCAGTGATTTCTGCAGTGAACAATCGAATGATGAATATTTTAATTACAACTACGATTTTTAATTAAAAAAATTGACTTTGACACCTTCACAAACTGATGACTTCCCTGTATACATTATTGATGCATTATTTTTTATCTCTGCTTACAATCGATAAACATAAGAGAATCTATCAACACCAACATATGATGACTTGAATTTGTAAAACAATTTCCAATATTTATACGTGTATTTGTTATTTATACATATACTCATTGACATCACCTATAAACACTCATCTTGCGATTTATATAACTGCCATGTCGGAACACATAGAGAAATTGTTATTTATCATATTATAAATATAAATAAAATACATATGTCAGCAAAATTACATCTTTCAGTTATATATATACATATATATAAATAAACAACAAAAAAAGTAAAAATTTCAACAGATTTTTCTAATTTTTCTTTATATTTTCAGAAGATCTAGAAAGTCTTTTCAGTTATATTTAATATACAAAAAAAAAAATTATTATTAATTATAAAGGAGTATATTTAAACCCTTAATGTTATTGTTGCTATTGATAAAGCTGTTTAACTGTTTTCAGTAATGTGGACACGCTTTTCTGGACACAACTGTAATGCACAGTCGTGTCCAATTCAACAAGTAGAGCTTGTAAACCCTTTTCTAATCACAATTGCTGACACTGGAATTTTTGAAAAACAACAACGTTTCAAAGCAGCAAACGAGCCCATCTACAATTACAGGGTATCACAAGTAGATTGGCCCCCAGGGCTGGGCGACTTGTTATATTATATAGCCACAGCTGAGTCGGTTTTCGGGCTTTTGGGCATCGGTTTCAGCTACTCTCTGGTTTTTTATTTTTTTTTTTTTTTTTTTTTTTTGTGATGGACATCAGTTAAATGCGGTGTGGCATGCAACTCATTGTTGTTGTTGTTGCTGTTGTGGTTGTTGTGGTTGTTGTGGCTGCGGCCTCTGTGGTTGCCCCTTTGCTACGTAATCTGCGGCAAGTTGTGCTCCACAAATAAAACACAAAAAAAAAGGCTGCTAAAAAATAAATGAAACCCAGAGTCATAATT
The DNA here is from genome assembly GCA_951394115.2 of Drosophila phalerata. Classification (NCBI taxonomy): domain Eukaryota; kingdom Metazoa; phylum Arthropoda; class Insecta; order Diptera; family Drosophilidae; genus Drosophila; species Drosophila phalerata. The sequence goes on along the minus strand of OX596006.1, from coordinate 48,218,043 downwards.
GAAATAAAGTATTATTCATAAAGCATAATTTTTAATTTAACGACAAATATTTATTTGTATAGATGTTCCTGTCTTCATTATTTCCATAAGAATCAATCTCTGACTGATTTTAGAAACTACTAATATACTTTTACTACTTACTAAATGGAACTGAGTAAAATGAATCTCTATTTTCAATTAATATTGCTTCACAATATTCTTCCTCTCTGTATTTCAAGGCTGCAAACCTTCAAAATTTTGGCTAAAGGTTCGGCTCGATTCTCGAATTGGTTTATATACCCCCAGAGCCCAAGGTTTGGGTTCGAACCTTGGTTCAATTTCATACCACAAAGTATTTTTATTTTACATTTACATTTTTCTCTACATTTTGATCTAATTACATTTATTTTTTAAAGAAATCAAATTTTGATGATATTTTTAATTTATTTGAAGATTTAAATATGACTTATTTTAATCCAAAGTCTCAAATAATTGCGTAATATTAGAAAACCACAAAATTTATGTAATTTTTTTTTTTTTTCGAACCAAACGTTTATTTTAGAAAGCGGTTCGGCTTAGATTCGGTTCACAATGTAAATAATTTCAAGGGTTCGGTTCATGATCCGGTTCAGGCTGCTAAAAAACCCTAACCGAACCGGTTCTATGAGGTTCGGTTCAGAACCGGCTTGCAGCCTTGCTTTATTTCAGCTTTTCTTTCCTTCAATTAGTTGATTTTTAATTTTTTTTTTACTTAAATTTTCTGTAAAAAAAATCCACCTTTATTGTGGGAATTTTTGCTAAAACTGCTAAGCCTGTCGGATACTGATATTCATAAAATTTTAAAATTTTTTTATATTAGAAAATCGTTTATAAGTCGTGTAGAATAAAATAAAACAAAAAAGAAGTAGAGTCTCTAATTTGCATAAATTTTTAACTTATTTCCTTTATTATCGTTTGCTTTGTAAAATCTCTGACAAACTCCAGGAAATCTTCTGCTTTGATAATCGTTAGATAATCCAGAATAATTCGCATAAAGTGAATTGGAGCAAAGGATTATCTAATATATCTTTTCAGCCTTTCTTTTTATTTCCTTTCTTATGACCGTTTAAGTCCTTACAAAGGTAAGCTCCTTGAGAAGTTTTACTTACATTCGGTCATCTTGGAAATCTCGAATCATAGTTCACAAGGTCGAGAACTTGCTTTCTTATGCTGAATGTGCTCAAAAGCCGCAATTAAATTGTATGCCACATGTTGGAAAATGTGGAGTGTGGAATGTGGAAAACAAAAGGCGGAATCGCATGATATGGGCCATAAGTCAACTATCTGCCTCAAACAAAGATTGGTAGGGAGGTTAGGGGGAAAGTATGCCAAGTTTAGCCAAAGTTCAAGTCGAGAAAGGGTGGAAAGAGTGGCTGAAAAGAGAGAGAGGAGGAGGGAGAAAGCAAGGTTCTGCTCCATTCGGTGCATAAATTAAAAATGACAAGGGATATGCCAGAAAGACAGCGAGAGAAAGGCGCATTGTTGTAACCTAAGGCGCCACACAGTGAGGCCGGCAACAAGTTGCAACACTTGCCCCCCCCCTCCCCAACCCCCTTCGTCACCCCCTTGCACCAACTGACTGCCACCTAGAGAGCTGGCATATGATACATGGAAGCCACTCGAATGGCAGCACTGACATCTCAAAGCACAGTGGTGAGCATTGAACAATTTTTAGTATAAATTCTTAATGCTCCCACAGTATTAGGCTAGGTTTTTTTAAAGTGACGCCAAAGAGTCCCACAAGCACTCCAGCGATAATATTATTCGGTTTGCAAATTGGTTTATATACCCCCTGAGCCCAAGGTTCGAACCTTTAATTAATTTTATACAAAAAATGATTTTTATTGTTATAAATTTTTCTCTACATTTTGATCTAGCTAAATTTTTTTTAAATAAATAAAATTTTTATGATAATTTAAATTTATTTGAAGATTTAAATATGAATTATTTGAATCCCAAGTCTCAAATAATTGGGAAATATTAGAAAACCATAAAATGTTTGTAATTATTTTTTTTTTCCAACAGAACCTTTTCTTTTTTTAGGGTTCGGTTCATGATCCGGCTCTGGCTGCTTAAAAACCCGAACCGAACCGGTTCTAAGAGGTTCGGCTTAGAACCGGCTTGCAGCCTTGTTATTTTATATTAATTTTGGTATAAGGATTACAAATTTTCAAAATTTCAAAGGACTGACCCTTTCAAGGAGGAAATTTTTTCAACCTTTATAGTTTTACAATCCTCCTATACTCCTGTGATTCTTTCTCAATTTTTCTTTACTTCTTAATAAGTAATTTTCAATTAAGCTGCAAAAGTGTACAATATCTTAAGTAGTAATATATTAAAACTATTTTTTGAAGTAACAAAATTAATTTTTCTTAAAATATCAAATCCTTGTTTTTTATTTTATTTAATAACAGAGTTTTTCGCAATATCGTTATTATTTTAGTTAAATTTTTTTTAATCGCTCTCAAAAGTGTAATTTTATTCGCTTTTTGCATATAATCCAACCACTGTGCTCTGTTGCCTTTACCTGCGAGAATTTCTACAAATTCAGCGAAAAGTATTTTTCCACCTTTAAAAGTGCCTACGCCAGGAGAAAGCTGAGAGGCATAGAAGAAAGTGCGGCAAGGGGTTAGGCAGGTGAAGTGTGTGGGTGTGTGGGAGGGGGAGGGGTAGGGGTAGGGGTAGGAGGATGGGTAAGGATGTTTGCCTGAGAGCGAGAAATGATTTATGAATGCAAAAAGTTTTGGCCCCCAACTTTGTGGAACCGTTTGGTTACCTTCGTTGTTGTTGTTGCTGTTGTTGTTGTTGTTGTTATTGTTGTCAGTGCGACATGGGCAGCTTCGTGTTACGCACACACACACACACACACACATGAGAGCACACACACGAGCAGTCGCTTAATGGAATTATAAAAATGTTAACTTCAGCAGAAATTCAAACAGCGCCTCGATGTATGCAACACTTTTTGTGCCCACCCACTCTGTCAATCTGTACGCCACCACCCCCACCCCCACCCCTACACACACACTCACACACACACACACACATACTCTGCCCTGTGGTTCGGCTGGTGCTAAGGACTCACTAGTAGCTTACTAAGTCGCTAGCTTCAACTAGTAGTTAGGTAAGTCGTTAGCTTCAACTAATGCAGAGGTGCTAGGGAAATTATATTCCCGTGATGCATCACAGGTAGTTAGGTAAGTCGTTAGGTTCATGTAATACAAAGTGTGCTAGGGAACTTATATTCCCGTGTTGTATTATTGGTAGTTAGGTAAGTCGTTAGCTTCAACTAATGCTGAAGGTGCTAGGGAAATTCTAATCCCCTGATGCCTCACTGGCAGTTAGGTAAGTCGTTAGGTTCAAGTAATGCCGAGATTGATAGGGAAATTCAATTTCTGTGATGCATCACAGGTAGTTAGCTAAGTCGTTAGGTTCAACTAATGCAGAGGGTGCTAGGGAAATTATATTTCCCTGATGCATCACTAGTAGTTAGCTAAGTCGTTAGGTTCATGTAATGCAAAGGATGCTAGGGAACTTATATTCCTGTGTTGCATTCTTGGTAGTTAGGTAAGTCGTTAGCTAAGCTCCAATACAGATAAAATACATTAAAAATATCAATGTTAAAAACAACAATAAAAAAATTGTAAATTTAATATCTGATTATATTTTTCTCCTAACGATTATTCAACCCACTTTGTACTAGGGAAGTCGTTAGCTAATGCGACGTGGTACTTTTCAGGACATGCAGTGCAAAAAATCTTCAGAAAATTACATTGCTGGTAATCCATGAGGTTCTAGTACTCATCACCAATTCGCTAGGATTTCGCTAGCTCCCCGTACTTCAGGGTGCTTTTTTAGAATCGCCTGAGTGTGTGTTTGTGTGTGTGTGTTTGTGTGAAAGTATTGGCAACTAACCTTTTTTATACGAATTCAGTTATAATTTTGTTTAACATTCAAAGTGGCTTTGTTTGCGGCCAAAAGCAACAACAATGTGCGAAAAATGTGAGGATGGCGTAAGAGGGGAGAGATAAGGGGTGGAAATAGTTGAGGTTAGGTGATAGAAGAGAGCCGGTTATACCAAAGTATGGACAACACTTTTAACATTTTTCCATCAACTGTCTAAAACACAAATATTTGCTTTGACCATTTGCACCAGCTTTAAAGAGAGAGAAAGATAGAGATAGAGTGATAGATTTAGAGTGAGAAATAGAGAGAAGGAGTGAGAGAAAATGAAAAAGAAATATAGAAAAAGAAAAAGAGAAAGAGATCAACAACGAGTTTCTGTAGATATGTATATCAACAATTACCAAGGATGCAAACCGGCTCTGAACCGAACCTCGTAGAACCGGTTCGGTTAGGGTTTTTTCGCAGCCTGAACCGGATCATGAACCGAACCCTTGAAATTATTTACATTGTGAACCGAATCTAAGCTTTCTAAAATAAACGTTCGGTTCGAAAATAAAAATAATTACATAAATTTTATGGTTTTCTAATATTACGCAATTATTTGAGACTTTGGATTAAAATAAGTCATATTTAAATCTTGAAATAAATTTAAATTATCATCAAAATTTGATTTCTTAAAAAAAAATTTTAATTAGATCAAAATGTAGTGAAACATGTATAACAATAAAAAAAAATAGTTTAAAGTGAACCAAGGTTTGAGGCCTTACCAAAAATCAGTAAGAGCTAGACGGCTACATTTTCCGAACCACAATTACGAACGAAAAATTCTTAGATTTGTTAAATATAAAAATGTTTTCATTACCAAAATTTTGGTGTAGGTTCGGTACGATGGTTCAAACCAAGAGCAAGACTTGGGCTCGGTGAGCAAAAATTTATTTTTTTTTTGGTATACAATTTTTTTTTGATTTTTATATCGAAGTTAATTTAAAAAATATATAATTTTATAATTATCCAAATTAGTTTTATGTGTTATACATCACTAATAAAAGAATGTAATTATTTTTGTTCCAACCAAACATTTGATTTAAGAAAAATGGTTCGGTTCAGGTTCAGGGAGTATATAACATCAAATCTTCGGTTAAAATGCCGAACCGAACCGGTTTTGTGTAGTTCGGCTCAGAACCGGTTTGCAGCCTTGCTTATAAGTCCGTGTATTTTTTTTTCCTTACTTTTTTTCGAACGCTTATTATTTATATTAGTGAAAATTCAAATATCTACATTTCTATCAATTTATCTACCCTCTTTATTTATATATTATGTAGTACATATTCTCTATTATGTTTAATTTTAAATAACTACTAATCGCGTTCTTCATAGTGTCTTTCGTTTAACAACTTCATCCGACTTACTTTAATCGCTGTTTATCTCAAAATCAATTCATTTGGTGCTCCATTCTCAATCCTTCAATTTTCGAGGGGTTTTCGAGATTGTTTATCTCAAGATGCCGCTGGAAAAATTAAAACAAAGCAAGAGGCAAAAGGCAAAAGGCAGAAGACAGAAGGCCCAACAACGTCAGCATCAGTTGCAGAGCCTCAGGCAACGGCTGCAATCAAAGGAGAAAACGGGAAAGGGAGAAAACGGGTAAGAAGAAGAATAGAAGGGTCTTGGGCTAGGTAAAAAAAGGGTATTTGGGGAAGGGAAAGCCAATCCAATATACTTTTCAAAGCAAACACACAACTTGAGCCGCGAACGGCAGAGAAAAAGAAGCTGCAGCCAATCTAGTGCCAAAGAGCGGCTGGAAAATGATTGACTCAAGGTGTGCACGACTGACAGATACCCTGTATTTAATATTAAGTAAATGGAATGCAAGAAAACACTTATTTCTCTACCTTAAACTTATTTCTTGGAGTGTCAAAAAACTATTAATACTGTGTGCGACTTAGAGATACCCTGTATTTGGAATCTAGTGAATTGATAAGAGGCATATAATCGTTTATCGCCCTCGAACTTATTTTATGGAGTGCCAAATCAATCAAATCATACCCTTCTGGGTATGTCTTGTACATTACAGGGTATCAGAATCAACCACACACAGTAATAGTAATAGAAATGGCCTCAGATTCAGCTTCGGCTTTCACTTCAGGCTGCTTATCTTCTCTGCAGTGGCAGCGACGCCGGCGTCTACGTCGACTGCGACGGCGACGGCGACTGTGACGTCAGCGACAGTGTTGGCGTCGCATCCTGATGTTGGTTTTTTTTTTTTTTTTATCTTGGCGTCATGTTGATGTTTGTCGGAAACTTGATTATTTTCGCTGCTTTTTTTCGCTTCTCTTTCTCACAATAATGTTGATGTTGTCGTTGTTGTTGTTGTCGTTGTTGTTGCCGTGTTGTAGTTGTTGGTCTCCACATGTTGTCTGTGGCCACCACTATTGTTGGCGTCGTGACACGAAAAACTAAAAAATTATATAAAATTTATCAAGGCTGCAAACCTTCAACATTTTGTTAAAGGTTCGGCTCGACGGTTCGAACCATAGAGCACGAGCCCAAGGTTCGAACTTTTCATACAAAAAAAATATTTTAATTGTTATACATTTTTGTCTACATTTTGATCTAATTACATTTATAAAAATGAAATCAAATTTTGATGATAATTTAAATTTATTTGAAGATTTAAATATGAATTATTTGAATCCAAAGTCTTAAATAATTACGTAATATTAGAAAACCATAAATTGTATGCAATTATTTTTTATCGAACAGAACGTTTTATTTTAGAAAGCGGTTCGGCTAAGGTTCAGGTTCGCAAAGTAAATAATTTCAAGGGTTCGGTTCATGATCCGGTTCAGGCTGCTTAAAAACGCGAACCGAACCGGTTCTACGAGGCTCGGATCAGAACCGGGTCGCAAATTATTAAAAAAAAAAAAAAAATAAAATTTATTTCAAAATAAAATGTAATAATAAATATTTATAGTTTCTTGGTAAAATATTCTTATTTTGGTAAATGCTTGCAACCTTTTTTCACCCAAGCAGTTATACCTGCCCTTATATGGAGAATTGGCGCCACGTAGACGCACAAGCAAAAACCTGAAGATTCTGTTGTCGGCGAGTTTTCTAGTTTATGAAGAAGTGTAGTGCTCTCGATTGTAGTGCTTTCTCATTGAAAGATTCGTGCTCCCCGCTTAAATTATAGATGGCAACTCATATGTCGTGTCACGTGTCGTGTCACGTGTCCATCTCGAAGTGACTCCGATGTCTGAAGACTGAAGATGTTTGTGTTCTGCCCGCAGCGTAAAAGCGGAAGCAGCCAAACCGGCAGTCAGCAAAGGGAACAGCGGAGTGAGGCACGGAGAGGAGGATGTGTGGGAGTCAAGGATTAGCCCAAATGTGCAGTACATGTACATGTCTCTGTGTCTGTGTGTGTGTGTGTGTGTGTGTGTGTGTGTACTTGTGTGTGTGGAGTCAAAAAGAGTTTTGTGACTTCAATGTAAATGCAACTTTAAGTCCAGGCAAATGCGGTAAAACAAAAAAAAAAAGATCAAGTAAAAAAGCTATAGTCGAGACACGACTACAAGATACCCTTTAAAATCACTTTGAGCGCTTTCATCATAAAAGTTTCCTGCTTATCAAAGGTGCCAGAGAAAGCGAAACCAACGGAAAATCTCTCAAAACTCCATACAATTTTGGGACCAACCGAATTCTCTGAAAAATCCATAAATTTTTGCGAGATTTTCGGCTGGTAATGCATGGATTTTTGAGTGACTTTCGGTTGGTTTCGTTTGCTCTGACACTTTTAAATATATATGTATATATTTTGTGACACCTTCGAATTTATTATTCGATCACAATATAATTTTGGTGCACTTTTTTGACTCATAAAATCAGCCGTCTTAACTCTCAAAGAGTTTCTCTCAGTTATTTGATGAAAAAATTTCAACTTTCTACGTGTTGCGGTTTGGGCTGCACAATGCTCGGTGAGTCAGTCAGGACAAAGAGTTTTATATATATTGATAAAAAAAATATGTGAATATTTTGTTTTTGTCAAAATCATTTTTTGACCAACTGTATGTAAGTAGAATATGTCGAAAAAAACAACTTCTTTATATATTTTGAATAATTTATGAGGCTTGCACAAACTGAATATACCCAACGGGTAGTGTATTAAAATCAAAAGGTCTTACAGCTATATAGAGTTGTTGTTGCCGTTTTTGTTGCTGTAAGGTAAAAACAAGCATAAGTAAAATAAGTTGTAATAAGAGCAGTTAACAACAAGGACTAACCAGGCCAAAAAAATAAAAAATAAAAAAAAAAGAAGTCAGAAGACAAGAAACGAACGAAAGAAAGCACGAAACACGAGCAAGATGAAGTTGTAATACACCTGAACACACACACACACACACACAGACACACACATGAAGAGAAAAAGAGAGAGCGAGACTTGAGGCTATCTCTGTCTGGCTGTCTTTACTGACAACTCCTTTAAAATGTAGTTACTGTTGTTATTATTCAACCTTAATGAACTTAACAAGCTCGCACGACGACATGCCAGGATACAGGAACAAGGAACAAGGAACAGGACATCAGCTCCTTCAGTTTGGACACCCCCCTCCCCTCCACTCCCCTCCCCTCCACTCCACTCCCCCCCCTTCTTTTGAGTGTCTGTGTCGTGACTCCACATCAACAAACACTAAAGAGACAAAGAGACAGACACATTCACATGCACATACCTTTTGCTGGCGGGTGTGTGTGGCATGTGTGTGTGTGTGTGTGGCATGTGTGTGTGTGTGTGACAACAGTGAATAAAGTTGCATGTTCATGTAGCCAAGAAATTTTTGCGCAGGGTCACGTAACTCAAATAAAGCGACAATGTTCCCCAAAGCCAAACCGAAAGCCGAAAACCGGCAAAGAAAGCAAAAGAAATCTCAAAAACACACAAAATAAACAAGTTGCGAATGCGCCACAATAAACTGAGCGACTAAGCACAACCAGCAGATACCCTGGCAATTAAGGAAATTCCATTTTATTATATTACCTCATATTTTTCGAGTTCAATGTGCATATTTCGACTTTTATTATTATGCTCGGTTCGGTTCTGCGGTTCGAACCATAGAGCAATTTATCGGTTTGGTTCGCGAATTGGTTTATATACCCCCTGAGCCCAAGGTTCGAACCTTTCGTACAAAAAAATATTTTATTGTTATACATTTTTCTCTACATTTTGATCTTATTACATTTTTTTTTAAATAAATCACATTTTGATGAAAATTTAAATTTATTTGAAGATTTAAATATGACTTATTTTAATCCAAAGTCTCAAATAACTGCGTAATATTAGAATACCATAAGATTTATGTAATTATTTTTTTTTGAACCGAACCTTTTATTTTAGAAAGCGGTTCGGTTTAGGTTCGGGTTCGAAAAGTAAATAAGTTCAAGAGTTCGGTTCATGATCCGGTTCAGGCTGCTTAAGAACCCGAACCGAACCGGTTCTACAAGGTTCGGTTCAGAACCGGCTTGCAGCCTTGATCAGGACAAAGACTTTAACTATAAAAGGAAGAGGAAGTTTTTTCTTTAATATACAAGAAAATTTTATCACAAAATATTTTTTTTTACATTAAGAGATACCCCAGATCTAAAATCTAATTTTAAAATGTTTTTTCTTTACAGTTCATAATTTATATTAATTTTTAATTTTTTTTAATCTTTAACTTAATTTGTATACTTAAAAATATTTTCTTTGCCGACTGCTTTTAGTCGAGCATAGATAAAAAATAAATAAATAAAGACACAAATATATTTCATTTAAAAATATTATATGAAAAAATACATGATCATAAAAATTATTAAATAAAGATAGACGACAGCATTAATATCAAGCATTCATTACAGCTACAGTTAGTTGGGTTTTGGGTACATTAAGACAAAACTGTTCCCAGTATTGTGTGGTATAAGAGTATAAGAGTCTCTGGCTGGCAAGTCCTTCGTCCTGGCCCACATAAAAGCCGGCAACAGTCGCTAAAATGCCGACAGTTGGCTGTTGGCCGTCAATGTCGTTGGCAATGCGGCTGCTGACCAAATTCTGGCATTGGAAATGGCCAAAAACGATCTGAAAAATAATCAAAAAAATTATGATTAACATTCTTAATGATTTATTATATTAAATGTTTAAGTGACATTGGCATTTTTACAATTAAAACCATTTTCATAATTTGGTGTGAAGTGAGAAATTCTTAAAGGTCCTGAAATAAAAAAAAAAAATAAAAATAAGGAATGTTGAGATAATCCAGAATTAAATTGAAGCAAATGTTTGAGGAAAATTTTTTTTAGATCTTAACAAAAGAGATATTTAACATATTTATTCAACTTTCTTTTTACCACAAATACATTGAAAAAATTTCAGAGCATTTAACAAAAAACATAAAATTAGTAATTGAAAAATGTACATAAAATTTACTATGTTTATTAGAACGTACCAAATGTTTTACCCTAATTTAATCAGACAATATTTAAAATAATAAAATTAAGCAAATGAATTATATTTAATTAAACTTACGAAGATTACTAAAATAAAAGTCATTTCACTTTCGAATCTTTAAAAATAAGTTAAAATTATTTTTTAATTCAATCCTAGCTCAATCACTTTAATTTTAAAGTTTAATTTCAGCTTAAGCACAGCTGAGTATTAATTAATCATCTAAATTTCAGGTCATTCAACTTAATTTAAATTCAATCTTCTAATTCGGATTCCAACTTAATATTCAACATTTTGTTAACATTTCACATTAGAATCATTACTAAATGGTAACAACGACATCATAGTCATCAAAATCATTATTATTATTATCATAGGATCCTAGCGTGACCGTTATTTAATATATTTATTGAAACTCCCGACGCTTCCTTCGTCCTTCGTCCTTCATTGTTCTTTGTCCAAAAGCTGTTTGACGTTTCATGTTTAGGTCATCGATATGCAAATTGATTGACAATCCCATACACCCAGAGAAAAGGGCTCTTCAATTTGAATATTTGCATTTCGATTTAACTCTTTTGACCTATGATTTGAGGTTAAATATAGATTAAGTCAGACTAAAGTGTGGGCACTTTGATAATAACATTTTATATGTATATAATGAATTTAAATAGACTTAATTTCACACTTTTAACTTGAATAATAAACTTTACCATTTTAAAATATTTCAATTTAATTGGATTTTTATTGTAATTTTTGTAATGTTTGCAATTGTTTTTAGAAACTTAGGTCACTTCTAATATACTAAATATTATAATTTATTTATATTTTTATTATTTGAATTTTACATTTAAATTTATATTCACTATTTTTTATATTCCTAATTTAAATCAAATTTCCTGTATACATTTTTACATATTTCATTTTGATAGGATTTTTATTATTTTTTTTTTTGTAATGATTACAATTGTTTTGAGAAACTTTTAATATTCTAAATATTAAATGCTATTTTTTTTTTCCTTGAATTTTACATTAAATTTATATACACTATTTTTGATATTCCTAATTTAAATAAAATATTCTGGCTACATTTTGAAATATCATTTCAATTAGATTTTTCTTGTAATTTTTGTAATGTTTACAATTGTTTTTGGAAACTTAGGTCGCTTTTGATATTCTTAATATTAAATGTTATTTATTTCTTTATTCTTTAAATTTTGCATTTAAATTTATATGCACTATTTTTTATATTCCTAATTTGAATCAAATTTCCTGGATACATTTTAAATTGTATTTTACTTTTAATCTATTATTCTTAATTCTTATTATTTAAATCAAAAATTAAAGCAAACCAAGGACACAAGTTTTACAAAATAACAGTATATAAGATGATAGTTTTTTTTTCAAAAACTTTGCGAATAAAGAAAAATAAATTAAAAATTGTTTATCTATAGTAATTTCTGATTCTAACTACGCGTTTAATTCTCTGAGTGTAGCTGCCAATTGGGATCCTGTTGCTGCACTCTTCACTCCCGTTGCTCCTGCTCTGCTTCTTCTTCGTCGGTGCTGTTTCAATTTCTCGCTTGCAGCTCGAATTCAATCCAATTGAATTCAATCCAATTCAATTCGTTTCAATTCTCGCAGCTGCTGCTGCTGTATTATATTTTTATGCCTGGCTTGTTTTAGTCCTTGCATTTGATTTCGATACACACACACACACACACTACCTCTTTTTCCCTCTGTCTCTCTCTCTCTCGCTCTCTCTGTCTCTCTTGTACTTTGCTGTGGTGACCATTTGACATAATTAATTGTAACACGGAACAATTACGTTGAATTCTCCTCCCTGTGCCCGGTGGCGCCCTCTAGCGGTCGTGGCCAAGCAGGCAGGCAGCCAAAAGGGGCAGGACAATAAGGATATACATTTTAATTAAAGCACCTCGAGCAACTAATTACATTCCCACAGCCAAATGTGATGGCAACACCGCCTTTCTCACTCTCACTCTCCCCCTCACTCTATCCCTCTCACTCTCTTCCCTATCACGCCCTCTCACTCCCTCCATCCTTACTAGCCCCCTTCCGTCCTCACTAGCTCCCATATGAGTGTGTGTGTGTGTGTGTGTGGTTTGTTGTTGTCAAATGTCCTTGAGCTACTACTTTCTCCGTTTCTCCATTTCTCTCACTATCTCTCTCTCACTCTATGTCATTTTCATTTCATTTCTCTCATTAGTCAACTCTTTCTCTCTCTTTCTTCTCTTTTATTCTTTTCCCTCCCTCTCTTTCTCCTGCGGTCTCTCTCTCTATATATATATGTCTCTCTTTCGATTTCACTTCGTTTCATTACGCTTCGTTCCGCTTCACTTTGATTTCAAACTATTTTTTCGAGTTTTCTTCATTTTATACGTCATTTTATTATTTTTCGGCACTTGTTTCAATTCCATTTTGTTTCATTCCAACGTTTCAAAACATTTAATATTCTTCGTAATGCACATTAAGGATGCATTATAACTTTACACCCTTCTCATGCACTTTTCACTCCTGTTTGCCCATTACCATTCGTTTCTTCCATATATTTGCATTAATTTCATTCCACCGTTCCGCTACGTTTTCATTTGTCCCTACTTTTTTAGAGTTTTCAACATGTTATATGCCCTCTCATACCTCTTACACACTTGTTTCAATTCCATATCATTCCAAGTTATTCCATTCCAACGTTCCATTGAATGTTACTTGCTTTTTACTTTACATTTTTTTCCTACATTTTTGAATGCCTTCTCTGTTCCATTTCCCCTATTTTTTAAATGTAATTTTCTTTCTTTCTGGCGCTTGTTTCAATTCCATTTTGTTCCAAGTTCATGTTGCATAATATTTAATATGCATTTCAATCTATATTGTCTTTGTATCATAACTTCACACCTTTCTACTGCCCTTTTCACAGCTTTCTCTGTCCCATTTCCACCCGTTCCTCTCTGTTTATTTAGCTGCTCCCATTAAACCCAAAATAATTGTCTTTGCGGGCATTATGTTTATGTTAATTGTTGTTCTCGCTGTTGTTTGTTTGTTTGTTCTGTTCTGTTCTGTTGTTTTCATTACTAATTGTTGAATGATAGCAGCAATGGGAGACAGTAAAAGGTAGACAGAGAGGGGGAGTGAGAGAGAGAGGGAGAGGAAGAGAAGGATAAACGCCAAGCGGCAAAAAGCAAAACCCTTTTTCCTTAGCCTTTAGTCCTTTTTAGCCGCTTTTGTCGTTCATTTAGTGTCGTTAACATGACACTTGAGGCTTTTTCTTCTCTCCCTCTCCCTCTCCCTCTCTCCCCCTCTCTCTCTCTCTCTCCCCCTCTCTCTCTCTCTTGCCATTCCCTCATTCCTTTCGCTGTTAACGGTGGCTGTTTAAAATGTGTTAAACCATTAAATGAAATTGAAAATTCTTGGCAAGTTTACTTGATTATCCTGTCGCCAATAATTAAATGTTGTCGCAACAAGTTGCCACAAAAAGTTGCAAGGACAATGCCAGCACACAAAAAGCAGAATTAGAAGATGGAGATGGACAAAGTAAAAGGGAAAGGGAAAGTGAAGAAGAGAATCAGAAGAAGACATTGGCTTTCAGCTGCCGTTTATAAATTGTACTCATTAAAATATTTTAATTTACTTTGCCAGCCGATTAACAGAGGCGTGACAAAGCGGATAAAGGGGGCTGGGGGCTGGGGGCAGGGGGAAGGGGTGTGGAAAGTGGCACAGTGGTGGTAAAAGCCACTAGATTAGCTATAAATTAATCAAAGACAGTAACGTTTAATATTCTTTAATTAAAAACTGTGAAATACAAAACAATTTAGTGATTTTTATCAGTAATAAAATATATTGTTTTTTCCATTTTTCAATCGTTATATAAAAACATACCAAAATATTGTTAAAGTCAAGGCTGCAAACCTCCAAAAAAAAAAACCTCCGGCGGTTCGAACCGTAGAGCAAGACATCGGTTCGGCTCGCGAATTGGTTTATATACCCCCTGAACCCAAGGTTTGGGTTCGAACCTTGGTTCAATTTCATACAAAAAAATATTTAAATTATTATACATTTTTCTCAACATTTTGAACTAATTAAATTTATTTTATAAGATATGAAATTTTGATGATAATTTAAATTTAATTGAAGATTTAAAGATGACTTATTTTAATCCAAAGTCTTAAATAATTGCGTAATATAAGAAAACCATAAAATTTATGTTAATTTTGAACCGAACTTTTTATTTTAGAAAGCGGTTCGGTTTAGGTTCGGGTTCGCAAAGTAAATAATTTCAAGAGTTCGGTTCATGATCCGGTTCAGGCTGTTTAAAAACCGGAACCAAACCGGTTGTACGAGGTTCGGTTCAGAAGCGATTTGCATCCTTTATTAAATTTAAATTTAAATCCAGAAGTCAAATATATATTCTTTTTTTTAATTTTTTATAAAACATTTGGAAAAAGAAAAATCAAGAATATTTTAAACTTGAAATTCTATTTTATAGTTTATTTTTGTTCTTAATTTATTTTATAAATTGTACAACAAGTATTCTTAAATTTAACATTAATAAAATTTATTAAAACTTAATTTGTAAAAATTTAAGAAATTTTATTAAATAAATATGAACTCAAACATTTGTGGATTTTTTAAGTTCATAGCTGTCTATATAACAATATTAAAATATAACAAAAATATAGCAAAATTGCTTGAAGTATTAAAAATCCAAAAGTTGGAAAATAAATACCATACTGGGAATTTGAAGATTTCTAAGCTATTCTAGCAATTCTATCCACTGTGGGATGGTAAGAATGGAACGAATTAATGCTCAACACATTTTGTTGTTCTTCTCAATAATTGGTTATATCAAGTTGGCCGCAATCAGAAAAAATAATGTAAACAGAGTTAAGAGGCGGAGAATGAGGAAGAAAATGAAAGGAAGAAAGGCAGAAAGGCAGAAGAATGGAAGAAGAGACGTGTCAACTGTGTGAGTGCTGCAAATTACCCAGAAAATGTCATCAAGTCAATTTGGGAAATGAGAAAAGTAATCAACGCAACGCAACGCAACGCAACGCGACATAACCTCAAAACCAACATCGTGTCTAACCTCAAAGTTTTGTGGGAGGAGGAAGAAGAACGATTGCGACAAAACAAACAAAACGCAGAAAGTGCTTAAAATTTAAATCACTTTTACAAAGCGTCACAATACAAATCCTTCACACACACACACACACACAATCGCAATATATAAATTATATTTTGAGGGTAAATAAAACACTTAGCGCCCTTTTAGCGGTTGACACCCTTCCCACTCCCCTTGCTACACACCCCCCCCCCCCTTTCCACACCCTTCTATCCTATTTCTCCATCTTTTTCTGCACCTCTCCCAAAATAAACTCAGGACACGCTCTGTTAACGGCGTGTCCTCGCGAAGGATTCACAGTTAAAAGACGACAAAAAAAAAAACAGCGAGAAAAAAACGATGAAAATGATTATCTATGGGAAGTCGCAGTTTGTATACTCTAGAAAACTCTTCATATACTATAATATAATACATACATACATATAAATACCAGGGACTGTAATCTTTATAAGTTTTATTATAAAACTCAAGAATAATCATTATTCTATGAGATTTTATTATTTTACTTATAATTACTTTTGAGCAAAAAATAATGATTATTCTTGAGTTTTATTTTTTTTGCTGAAAAATAATGATCATTTTATGAGTAAAATAATTAAAATCATATATCTTAAGATCATGGCAAAATTGCAAGGATTACCCTTTCAGAAAAATTTTGGTATATTTCACGTCTTTTTACAGTTACTAGAAATGAATGATTTTTCAATTGAAAATAATCATTATTTACTGTCCCTGATAAATGCTGTACAAAATGTATACAATAAACAATATGATATGGAAGGCAATACAAATTTTAACAGTATATTTTTTTAACAAAAAAATTTAATTTACGACACAATCAATCTATTTATATGATAAAAATGTCAGATTTTATAGGACATTTTTCTAATATAAAATTTTAACTTTTTATGGTTGAGATAAGTAAAATTTTAAGAACAAAAAATTTAAAACGCCCAAATGTACACTGATAAAAAAATGTTGACCTGGACACTATTTTTTTCAGAAAATTCATAGTTTTTATGCAATAATCAGAGCATTTTAAAATGGAAAAATACTTTTTTGTGTATCTATAAGTTTTTTGTAATTATCCACTTGAAGTTCTTGTATTTTAAAAATAAAGCTATCTTTTTTAATAGCCTATTTCCACGACCACTCACATTTGGCTCATTCGCGCACATTCGGATGTGGCTCAATTTTGGCTTTCCACGACCAAATGTGACACATTCAAAGCACTTGCCATATAATTAGAATAAATCAGCTGTTCGATTTCTGTGCACATATAATAAAAAGCTGACAATAACAACAATTTAAAATTTATATTGAAATTATAATTGGCGAAAATTAAATGCCTTCTGTTTTTATTGAACAAAACAGCTGGGTTAGGTGATAATTGCCTTTTTTTTATCACGAGTATATCGATAAACATCGGGTGTTCGATAAAAAAAATACTGAAAATACTGGCAAGAAATCGGCACATTCATTTTGGATGAGCCAAAAAGATCATTCGGATTTTGTACTGAAATGAAGTCCACATTCGGGCCGAATGATGAAAATGGCGTTGAATGTGCCGAATGTGTTGTCGTGGAAATAGGCTGTCAGAGTGTAACTCAGCGCAGGCGTTACATACTTGACATCATAATTATCATACCCATTCCGAGGGCATTGCAAAGGACATTGTCGCAGCGGGCGTTTTTTAAAGCCATCATTACCAAAATGGCATGCGACTCGAAAGGCAGAGAAGAGGGGCGGGATGAGGGAGATTGTTGGAGGGTTGCCAGACTAAGACTAAACAAATTTGTTGCCCCGTTGCCTGTCTGTCCCACTGACTCACTGACTCACCGACTTGACTGACTTGACTGTCTGCCTGGTTGGTTGATGTCTTCGTCGGCTTTGCTTTAGCTCATAACTGTCAGCTGACAGCTTCAGAGTTGCCACCCCGCCTGCTGATGACGATGAAGACGTCGACGACAAACTTTGTTGCCGCTTTGTTGACGTTCCACATTTTCAGTGTTTTTTTTTTCACTTTTTTTTACGTATTTTACATGGGGTATGCTCATTGTAAAGTTAATTATGTAACCCATATTTTTTCAAGTCAATCATATCTACAGCAAAAAAAAACCCACAAAATTTGCAAGCAATTAAAAAATATTGAAATCTTTAAATGCGTGTATTTATTTTGTAATTGTAGCTTTGTTTGCTTGTGCGCCTGATTGGCGCCAACACTGTATTTATTTTGTTAATATAAGCTCTCTCTAGATAGACACTGTATTTATTTTCTTAATGTAAGCTCTCTTTTGATATAGACACCTGTTCAATTGAGTGCTTGTGCGTCTCTCTGGCGCCAGTTATAAAAACTTAAAGTTTAGAGTACTGAGAACAGAAACAAAGCGTTCCTAAAATTGTTTCTTTTGAATACTTGTTTTTTTTTAATATTTTCTAGTTACCATTTCTTCTCATTTCCTTTTTTATATATTCCAATTTTTAGCATTGCTTTGTTTTTTTACATAACGACATTAATTCTTTTTCATTTTCTAGGGTAGCAACACGTCATTCAACTCAATTTTTCATGTCTGTTCTCAGTTGTCTCTCAATTTGTTGGCTTTTTGGTTTTGGTTGCGCGATTTGACATTAACCTGTCAGCATCTGCCTTGTATTTTATTTTATATTATGCATTTGGGGGCGTGGTCATTGCCCTTCCCCCCCCCCCCACTTTTTCTTCTTATTTTTTCTTCCTTGACTTCATCACCCCTTTCCATTCTTTCTTTCCCTTTTGTTTCTTTTAATCGTCATAAAAATCTGCTACAGTTACTAAGTCCTTTTAAAGTCTTTTAGTTATCAAAATATAATTGAAATTAAAAAAAGAAATTCGCCAAGTGCAAGAATATTGTTTATTTATTTCTATATATTATTTATTTTATATTTTAATTTTTAAAAATATAAATAGAAAAAATATCAAAATCAACAAAATAAATATATTTTTTTCTCTAATTTGCTGTCAATTTACTGGGAATAATATCAAGGCTGCAAGCCCCCACAATTTTTTTAAAGGTTCGGTTCGGCGGTTCGAACCATAGAGCAAGACATCGGTTCGGTTCGCGAATTGGTTTATTTCATACAAAAAAATATTTTTATTGCTATGCATTTTTCTCTAAATTTTGTTTTAATTAATTTTTTTTTAAAGAAATCAAATTTTGATGATAATTTAAATTTATTTGAAGATTTAAATATGACTTATTTTCGTCCAAAGTCTCAAATAATTGCATAATATTAGAAAACCATAAGATTTATGTAATTATTTTTTTTTCGAACCGAACCTTTTATTTTAGAAAGCGGTTCGGTTAAGGTTCGAGTTCGCAAAGTAAATAATTTCCGGGGTTTGGATCATGATCCGGTTTAGGCTGCTTAAAATCCAGAACCAAACAGGTTTGCAGCCTTGGATAATATCAATTTTTATACATACATGTTTTATTCTTAGAAAATAAGCCATTCAATCTTTAAAAAATCCTTTAAATCTATTCCAAAACAAACTTAATTTTAAACGCAATTCAGTACCACAAATTAAATATATTAATTCCCTCAAACCTTGCTCGGAATTATTAGTTATAAAATCCAAAACTTAAGATATGGGTATTGTATATTGTATGTTATTTTTAGAAAATAATCCATTTTCTTAACACATTTAACTATATCTTTCAACTCGTAAAACCTTTTTTAAATCCACACAAAACTGAATGCAAGTCACAATATTGAAAAACCAACTGAAAGGGAAACTCAAATAAAATTCCTCACCTTGACTTTGTCTATCGGTTTCAATTGTCTTTCAGGTTTTTCGCTTCTCCGATTTTCCATCTATAAAAGAGGCTGCCATATGAAAATTGAATTGACGCCTATGATTCAATTTAAAAGAATAAAAAAAGGAAAGGAAAAATTAAATTAAATTAAATAAAACAAAGTGAAAAAAGCATGAAACATAAAAAAAAATCAAATAAAATTTTAAGCTCGTGAAACTTTGAAGCAACTGTTTTGATTAGATAAAAGCAACGAGAGAGAGAGAGGGAGAGAGAGAGAGAGAGGGGAAATAAAGAGAGGCGATAAACGAGAAGATGCGAAAAGGAAACAAGCGACGAGTTCAAAAATCGCCCAAAGGAAGAAACACAAACATCAAAAAATCAGGAAACAACAACAGCAATTGAAATGTTGAATGTGGGCGAAATGTTGTTACCCCTTAAAAACACCCCCCAAACCCCCTCTCCACCCCCGCCCCCGCCCTTCAACAGACCCCTTCAGGCTGGACAGTCCCTCTGTTGAATGTGGCAACTTTTGGCTTACAAATTGTTTTTTAGTTTGCACAACTTTTAATTTGGTTATAGTGTGAAAATGTTTGTTGCCTCTTCTTCTTTCATTTTCTCTCAAGAATACCCTGTAATTTAATGTATGCAAGGGGTAGCATGCACTGAATGGGAGAGAAAGAGAGAGAAACGGGTCTTTTTTTTGGGTTAACCAAATGATTTTTAGACAAATATTAAAGAATAAATATTTTAAATATTTTATTTATTTTTTTATATTTTATTTATTTATTTATTTATTTATTTATTTATTTATTTATTTATTTATTTATTTATTTATTTATTTATTTATTTATTTATTTATTTATTTATTTATTTATTTATTTATTTATTTATTTATTTATTTATTTATTTATTTATTTATTTATTTATTTATTTATTTATTTATTTATTTATTTATTTATTTATTTATTTATTTATTTATTTATTTATTTATTTATTTATTTATTTATTTATTTATTTATTTATTTATTTATTTATTTATTTATTTATTTATTTATTTATTTATTTATTTATTTATTTATTTATTTATTTATTTATTTATTTATTTATTTATTTATTTATTTATTTATTTATTTATTTATTTATTTATTTATTTATTTATTTATTTATTTATTTATTTATTTATTTATTTATTTATTTATTTATTTATTTATTTATTTATTTATTTATTTATTTATTTATTTATTTATTTATTTATTTATTTATTTATTTATTTATTTATTTATTTATTTATTTATTTATTTATTTATTTATTTATTTATTTATTTATTTATTTATTTATTTATTTATTTATTTATTTATTTATTTATTTATTTATTTATTTATTTATTTATTTATTTATTTATTTATTTATTTATTTATTTATTTATTTATTTATTTATTTATTTATTTATTTATTTATTTATTTATTTATTTATTTATTTATTTATTTATTTATTTATTTATTTATTTATTTATTTATTTATTTATTTATTTATTTATTTATTTATTTATTTATTTATTTATTTATTTATTTATTTATTTATTTATTTATTTATTTATTTATTTATTTATTTATTTATTTATTTATTTATTTATTTATTTATTTATTTATTTATTTATTTATTTATTTATTTATTTATTTATTTATTTATTTATTTATTTATTTATTTATTTATTTATTTATTTATTTATTTATTTATTTATTTATTTATTTATTTATTTATTTATTTATTTATTTATTTATTTATTTATTTATTTATTTATTTATTTATTTATTTATTTATTTATTTATTTATTTATTTATTTATTTATTTATTTATTTATTTATTTATTTATTTATTTATTTATTTATTTATTTATTTATTTATTTATTTATTTATTTATTTATTTATTTATTTATTTATTTATTTATTTATTTATTTATTTATTTATTTATTTATTTATTTATTTATTTATTTATTTATTTATTTATTTATTTATTTATTTATTTATTTATTTATTTATTTATTTATTTATTTATTTATTTATTTATTTATTTATTTATTTATTTATTTATTTATTTATTTATTTATTTATTTATTTATTTATTTATTTATTTATTTATTTATTTATTTATTTATTTATTTATTTATTTATTTATTTATTTATTTATTTATTTATTTATTTATTTATTTATTTATTTATTTATTTATTTATTTATTTATTTATTTATTTATTTATTTATTTATTTTGTCATCTTTTAACAATCGACTCAATTTATTTAATATTACATTTATTTAAATTACATGTTTTGAAATTTAGATTGTAAATAATTGAAAATATAAATATTAAATTATTATTATTTTGTTTTACGAACTTTTCATTGCACAAATTTTGAGCAATAAACTCATATTCCTCACGTAGATTTGAGTTTTTACCAGGGTATCTCTTAGTCATGCAGTCTCGCTTTTATCGCTTTTATTTGTTTTCTATTTAATTTCATTTTTTTTTCTATTTACTTAAAGTTTGCAGCACAAATTAATTTGCATTTTAGCCACGCATACTTCTCTCTCTCTCTCTCTGTCTCTCTCTCTCCTTTTATCCACTTCTCTGTCTTCCACTTGGTCACTTTTTCAATTAGAAAAAAGTAAAAGCAACGTTTGCATGCCAAGCCGCAATTAGATGGCAATTAATAAACTATAGATATAAGTTACAAAAAGGTAAGAGAATGAAAGATAGAAAGAGAGAGTGAGATAGAGCGAGAGAGAGAGAGAGAGAGAAGCGGAGAGAAAAATAACATTAGAGCATTTGTTGTGCATTAATCAAACAAATCAATTTTCATATTTGTGCCCACTGCTATGAAATCTTAAACCAAAAACCACTCACAACTCATACACAGAGCGAAAAGGTCTAGCATGTAGTACCAAAAACCTGCTTCTCATAGTTAATGCTAGATTTTACATTTTTAAAAATATTAAAAAATTCTTTACATTGAAGAAAAATCTATAATTATTTTCACAATTTAGCCTGTCTAAGTTTTTTTCAATTTTTTTATTCATTTTTTTTTTTTCAAATAGCTCATTTTAAAAATTTTATTTTAATCTTTTTCTTTTTAATTTTTTTGGTAATTCCAAGCAATCGAACGCAAAAATTAATTTACGATTTTACGAATAAGACTCGGTTGCAAAAATATAAAATATTCTCTATAAGAAAGTTTTTTGATAAAGAAAAAACATATAAAAATTTGTTACTATGTTGTTCCTTCTTTTAAGAGTTTTTTAGTTTATCGACTTATTTTTATTCGACTCAAAATCAAAATGTTTCTTACTAAACTCTGAGAAATAACACTTAACAATCGTTAGAAAATGCGTCCAACCGAAAATAAACCGAAAATATATATTTTTTCGGTTGGTTTTGAGTTGATTTGTATTTCTAACCAAAAATCAGCTTTATTTTAAATGCTATATTTAAATAATTTGTATCAGGTACTGTAATGTAAACATTATAAGTCTTTTTAAAAAACTGAAAAAATAATTATTATTCTATGAGTTTTATTATTTTACTTATGATTACTTTTGACCCAAAAAAAATAGAACTCAGGAATAATGATTATTTTTGAAAAAAAAAAAAAAATAAATTTACTGTCTCTGATTTGTAAGTATTGATTTCAAAAAATGCAAATTTGTAAATCGACTTGAGCATAAATTTAGGTACATCTTTTTTTTTTTCAGTGCACAGTTGAGTTGAGGTCAAGTTGAGGGTTCCCATTCATAAATGTAATAAAAAACCCTAAAAGCTCACACACGTCAAATGCAATTCAATTGCTACGCTGTCTCTCTCCATCTCTCTCTCTCTCTCTCTATCTCTCTCACTTTATCTCGCGCTCTGTCTCCCTCTCTCTGCGCTATTGTGACAGTTTGTTGGCCAAGTTTTTGTGTGGTGCCAATTATCAGCGCTATTACCGAGTCGAGCCTCAATTCAATTTGTTTGACGTTTCAAATGGCTTTCAGCCCTGCCTCATTTTCCACCCCCCCACCCCTCTTCACCCCTCTTCACCCTGCCTGGCTACATGATACATTCAATGAGTACATTCACATTCACATTCACATTCGTTTTGGCTCAAGTTTTTCGCTTACTTTTGTTTTGTTCCCCAGCCCAAAAAACTTTCGCATTGATAAAAGCCACAAAGTGACTGGTGAGTAGCGGTGAAAAGAAGGGAGAGTGTAGAGTGTAGACTGGGGGAGTGTAGAGTGGGAGAGTGGTAGACTGAGAAGAGCTGGTATACATTGCGTATGAGTAATGTGCCAACTCAAACTCATGTGTTCTCTCGACTCAGTAATGAAAAGTTTGGCGTAATGAAATAAGCCAAAGTTTGTGTTTTTTTTTTTTTTTTTTTTTTTTTTTTTTGTGATACAGCTTTCAATAATAACTGTAAAAGTAACTAGCAAAAGTTTTCTTCATCCTGCCAACTTTTCTCCTTATTTATCTCTTGGCCGCACTCTCACTCCCTCTCCCTCTCTCTCTCTGTCTCTCTCTCTCTCTCTCTATCTGGCTATCAATGTAATTATGAAGTGACCATCGATGTATTTCCATCTTCTTCTTCTGCATTCCTTTCCATTCTCTTCCTTCTGGCATTATTGCATGTATCTTTCATCATCTCAATCTCTTAATTTTTTTTAGTCCGTTCCATTGTTCACTCATTCCCATTAGCACACAACTCTCTTGCTTTGTTTGTACAATTAAGTTTGATTTTCTGAGCGACTTTAATAAAATTTAAATTGAGAATGAATCAATCCTTGACCTAGCAACTTTACAAGTCACAACTTTTATAAAATTGACATGATTTTATACAAAACAAAATAGGAAACGTCTCAGAATCAATTTTAAATTGTTGTTTTATACTAATTATGACATCAGAAGTTGATTAAAAGTGAAAAAATTTGAGATTTAAAATTTTGAATTTTCAAAATATCAAGGGGGGGACCCTAAGTATCGAATCCAAGATTTACAGCAAAATGATTTTTTTTCCAAAATTAATTTAATTGAAGTGCAGAATAAATTGAGAGGCCAAGTCATTTTCAAAATGGCGTTCCGTTTGAAAATCGGTTGAGTTTTGACCAAGTTATGAAAGTTTGAAGTTGGTCGAACCCTTGACCAAACAACTTTACATGTCAAAATTTTTGTCAAATTTGCCATGATTTTTCACAAGAAAATAAAAGGTTTTAGAATCAGTTTTAAAGTGTTGTTTTATACTAATTATGATATAAGGAGTTGATTAAAAGTGAAAACTTAAGATTTAAAATTTTGAATTTTCAAAATATCACAGGGGGGACCCTTATCATCAAAATCAACCATGGCTAGAATAATCGAAAAATAAAAATTGTTCTAAATAAACAAAATTTAAATGCAGAAAAATTGTAATCAAAATGTCATTCCGTTTGAAAATCGGTTGAGTTTGGACCAAGTTATGAAAGTTTGAAGTTGACCCTTGACCAAAAAAACTTTACAAGTCAAAATTTTTGATTTTAAATTGTTGAAATTATCAAAATTCCAAAGCGGAGACGCTCATCATCGATATCAATCAATAGTTTAGCAATTTTTGAATTCTTTACATTGTTTTTCATCACATTCAGTATTCATTTATTTCTGTTCCATTTCCACTTAGTTTCACACTCTTTCCATTTTTTCCCTTCAAAAAATGTCTTTAGTCGAACTAACATCATTCGTCTTAATCTCACTTTTTCACACCTTCGTTATTCGTGTTCCATTCCACACGTTCCCACACGTTCAGCTATCTCTATTTTTACTCAATTTATGTGCAGTTCATTAATTCGTCTTCCTCTCTAACTGTCCGCTTTTTTGCTCTATTCCCAATCTGTTTCACATTTCACTCGTTCCCTTTAAACCTTTTTCTTTCAAATACAATCGCATTATATTAAAAGTCTATCAAACAACAATTGTCTTATGCCCTCTATTTATACCTAGCATCATTTGTGTTCCATTCCACTCGTTCCTTGCCAGCACCTGAGTCTATTTTCATGCAATTTATGCGCAGTTCATTGAACAGACATTGAAGTACAAACAAACTGGGCCGAAATAACAATTAATCATAATTAAGCCACAAAATGCACACATAATCATTTATTATGATACAGATGGATGGCAACAAGAGAGAGGGAGAGAAGGATGGGGAGATAAGAGAGAGAGAGAGGGAGAAAGGCGAGAGTGACCTGGCTGGATAATAAATTAAGTCAAGTGGCTCCGTGTTAAGCTCTCAACCTAACCTATTGACTATTTGGCCAAAAGCCACAAGCCACAAACCACAAGCCAAAAGCCAAAAGCCGGCCCCCGGTACCTCCAGGTACTACCTTCAGGTTGTTGCGTTAATCAGGCGTTAAATTAACGCACTCATTAGCACAAATTACAAATTGAGCTGCCAGCTGTGCCAGAGAGAGATAGAGAAAGGAGGTAGAGGAAGCACGGGGAAAGAGCAAGGAAACCTGTCCAAGCGTTCCACTTTCAACTCGTCTCACTGTCCCTCCTCAATATGACCGTGCTCGAAGTGCTCGACTAAGTCAGGTGCTTAACATAAATCACTTAATAATCAAGTGCAGCCGTTTAATTGACCGTCTGACCGTAACTCGTCCCATCCCATTCCATTCCCTTACAATTCTCGTTCGGCTTATTCCATTCCATTTCATTCCACGCCCAAAAGATGTCGCTGCTCTGTCGCCTTTGTGCAATTAATTATTTCATTAGACTGCTGCCTCTCAAAAGCTGAATGCTGTTAAACGCCAGCTGTAGAGTTTTATAAAATATAAATAATTTTAATTTTAAAATGTTTTTCAATTTTCCTATAATATTTTCTAAAAATATGTTATGCCTTACATCTAAATATAAAGTTTTTAGTACAAAAAATGTTGTGCCTTGCTACAATTTTTTAATATAAAAATAATAATATTGTTTGCTCACATATTTTTCAATTTTCCATTATTTTTTAAGCCCATATTTTATTATTATTCAATTAAAATATCAAAACTAATTAAATTTGATTAAAATTATGATATATTTTTATTTTAAAATTCTAGATGGTAAAATTAAAAAATTAGTTTAGCCATATGTAATTTTTGTTTGAAATTTTAGCTAAACAAATATTGCTATAAATAATTATTAGAATAATAAATTATAATTTTTCGACAGGAAATTGAATGTAATTAAGATAAAAGCATTTAAAGGTATTTCTTGACCAATAATTTTTTGTTTTAAGTTGAGCTACAATCGCATTTCTCCAGATAAAAAACACAGATTTTCCGCACACATGTAGTTTGATATAATTGCTTTGTATTCTCAAAATTTCACTAAATACTGTTGATAAACTTGAAAGTTATAAACTCAAGTATACACAGTACTTTGAATGCTTACGAAATCTATGCTGATCTTATAAATATACGTAGTTAGACCAATTTAATTTTCCTGTTTGTTCTCTGACATTTAATTTAAGTTTTGTAATTTGCATGCGAATTACGAGAACGCTGATTGAAACGATTCCCCCCCCCCCCCCCCTCCTCCTTACCACCCTATTCCAGGGCTGCATTCAAATCAAATCTATTGCCCAGGAACAACAATAATGGGGAACTACAACAAATAAAAAGGCAACAGAATTTGGCAAGTTTTTAATTGCCAGCAACCGCTGCCAGTGACAACCGCAGAAAACAAACTTTTCCTTTTTCGCATTTCCCTTCTCTTCCCATTTTATATATTTTTTTTGTACACCCCGTACTTAAAAAAAAAGTAAGGGGGTCTATTGAATTTGTTTTAACGAAAATGTGCGTAACAGGCAGAAGGAGGCGTGGCAGATCCTTTGAAGTATATATATTCTTGATTAGCATCAATAGCCAAGCCTATATAGCAATGTCCGTCTGTCTGTCTGTCCGTCTGTCTGTCTGTCTGTCTGTCCGTCCCTCTGTATGAACACCTAGATCTTAGAGACTGTAAGAGCTAGCGACACCAAACTTGGCAAGTGGGTTCCTCTATATTGCAAGCAGATCAAGTTTTTTTCTTTTTTGGATCGGACCACTATATCATATAGCTGTTATAGGACCGATCAGGCGAAAATCAATTCATAGTATGAATAACTTTTTTGTTTTATAATATATCTCAACCAAACTAATAGAATATATATATAACTTGGTTTTATACATCCTGACCAAAGTTTGTGCAAATCGGCTCACTATATCATATAGCTACCATAGGACCGATGTAAAAAAATTGTATTTTGTTCTTAGAGCTATCTTACCAAACTGATAGACTATGCATATAAGTTAGTGCTTTAAATCCTGACCGATGTTGGTTCAAATCGGCTTTCTATATCATATAGTTGTCCTTGCAGCAATAAACTAGAAAAACTTTAATACAGCACTCTGTAAGGTCAGCAATTCTGCTGCGTGCCAAGCATCTAAGTATTTTTGATTTTTCCACAATGAATACGGGGTCTCCGACAGTCGAGTACGCTCGTCTGTAGCTCCACCCACTTTAGTTTTTGTTTCTTTTCTGCTTTTGAGCTTGAGCTCGTAATTATTTTGTCAGGCGAAGCATTTTGCATGTTTGCTGGGAGCAGCATACTAGGCCCAATAAAACTACAGGCTCAATAAAATTACCAAAAATAAAAATGAAGCAAGCATCTTAATCATCATACTCATACCCTTCCTCATCATCATCATCATCATCATCACAGATTTGGGTTGCAAATAAATCGAAATCGAAACATAAAAAAACAAGAAATAGAGACAAACCACAAGAAAAAAAAAAAAAAACTGTGCCGAGAGCGCAGTGTCGCGATAAAGTCCAAGTTCCAGCTACAGTTTCAATCTTTGCCAGCTTTACTCGCTGCCCACATTGAAGCCCAAGGAAATCCGCACAGAAACTAGCCCAAAAGACCCTACACTGAGAATAATTAGCTCTATCCGTAATCAAAAAAAAAAAATAAAAATTAAAAAGGACCAAAAATGTATCTACTTTCATACAGCTATTAACTATTATTTTATACCCTGTAAATAAAACAAGAAAATTATTTTAAAAACATAAAAATATTCCATTTAAATTAAAATTTAAAAAAAATTAAAAAAAAAATGTAATCAAAACTCAAAAGAAAAGAAAAATACAAATTTAATATTGAAAAGTATCATCTAAATTCATCTATAATCTTCCTCATAAATTCAGTATATCAAGAGTCATCACTGCTCTCGATTAACATATCGATTAATATATCTATATACATTTTCGCATGTAAAAATTAAAAACGAAATATTTGATGTACATTTTTGGAAAGTAATATTATATCTCATTTGTTATATCTCCTTTGTCAACATGTATTTTTCTATATATCTGCTATCACAAACATATGTCAAATTAGGAAATAGATAGTTTTCGATGAGTCAATTACATCAGATAGGATTATAAATATGATGCAAATCATTTAATTGAGTATATAAAACTTATGTGAGACACCATTTTGTGATTCTAAGTAAGAAATAAATTATAAAATCGATATTTATCGATAGGTCAGCTACAACGCAAATGATGAGTATTATTCAAGGGCACGAGTATTCCTCTCTCTTATTCTAAGTAAGAAATAAATAGAAAAATCGATATTTATCGATAGGTCAATAACAACACAATAAGGAAAATCATTTATATGAATATTTGACATCTATTTAAGGCGCAAGTTTCCCTAACACTTATTCCAAGTAAATATCAATATAAAAAAAATCGATATTTATCGATAGAATGCAACTGCATGCCTAGATAACACTATAAATAATTTATAGACTCAATACTAGATAGTTGTAAATAAAAAAGGAAAATAAAATGTTTTTTTTTTGCAAGTGTATCAATTGCTAAACATGCTCTTCACTCTTCACTCTCCGCTCTCCCCTCTCTACCACTATCCTAGCCATCCTGGCTATCCCTATCCCTTGGCCAATCTCTCAAAGTGCCAGACATGCCAAAAGGACTAAACAATTTTCTGCGCTAGCAATTTTTATGGCCAAACGATAAGTAAAACGATATTGAATGTGTGTGGGAATATTTTCGGTAAGGAAGGCATTGAGAAATTTCCCACCCCTTTTATTGTAGCTGTATCTCAGTTTTTTTTTCTCTGGAAAGTGGGAGAGAGCAGGGAGCATTAAATGGCGATAAGCATCGGCATTGTCCAAAGGAAAATGCCACTTTTGGCCACTTTAAAGGCAATTGCCTGGCTTATTAGCACTTTGTTTCTGCTTCACTTTAAAAGGTCAGCATTTTTTTGGTAAATGCGAATGGGATTGAGATTGAAATTGAAATTGAAATTGAAACTGAAATTCACAGAAAACTGTCTAAATTAGCTGCAGCAGTGCAAAAGTGCGAACTGTATAATGTTAAATGGTCACTCGTCTCCCTCCCCAAAAAATAAAAAAAAACAAAAATTGTTACAAAGTGCCCCCAGCAGAGGAAATGCCGCGTTAAAAGTTATGTTTACCTCTCCAACCTCCCTGCATACTGGGCAAAAGAAAAAAAAATATATATACTCGTATAGTATATTCATGGCATTTATAAAAGTCATTTGGAGCAGTCAACGTTGCAAAAGAACGCACACCGAGGCCAGGGCCAGAATACATGGTAAGTATACATGGTATGGGATGAAAGAGGATGGAGGAAAAAGGAAGGTGGAAAGAGGGAAAGTGGGAATATTATGGCACATGCAAAATGCGGACATTATATTATAAGCTGCGCTACAATCCCCAACAAGAGGATTATGAAATTGCCAGCTCAAAAAACTATGAAAGAACTCAATAATCCTGCAGCGTAAATGTTAACTAGTGTACAAATAGTTCTAGAACTAGTATAAAAATTGTTTAAAAAAAAAAAAAAAAAAAAAAAAAATAAGACAACGTTTTGAACATGTCTTCGATTTGTGTAAGGAGGTAAAATTATTTCAGTTAAACTTATACAAATTTAAATGCAAAATAAATTTTAAGGTTGAATTATGATTAAAGTGAGATTCCGTTTAAAAATCGGTTCAATTTTGATAAAGTTATGCATGCTTGAAATCGCTCAGACTTTGTGTCTATAAAATTTACAAATCCAAATTTTTTGGGAGTTTCACATGCTTTTCCACAAGCAAATAAAAGATTTCAGAATTAAATTTAAAGTGTTTTTTTGTAAACTTAAGATTTAAAATTTGCAACTTTCAAAAATCCCTAGAATATATTAATTAGTTATTTCAAAATTAAAAAAATTTAAATTAAAAATAAATGTAGAGACCGAATCATGATAAAAATGAGATTCCGTTTGAAAATCAGTTCAGTTTTCACAAAGTTATGACAGTTCAAGTCTGCTCAAGACTCTGACTTGGCAACTTTACAAGTCTAAATATTTCTTACTATCGATATGATTTTTTACAAGAAAATGAAACGTGTCAGAATCAAGTTTTAAGTGTTAATTTTACTAATTAAGGTATAAGGAGTTGTTTTAAAGAAAAAACTTGAGATTCAAAATTGAAAATTTTTTAAATTTCAAAGGGGGGACCCTTAGCATTGAGTTCAAAATTTCGAGGAAAATATTTTTGTCAAAAATCAAATTATGTTTAAATGCAGCATTAATTTAGAGACCGTATCAAGTTAAAAATGATATTCCGTTAAAAAATCGGTTAAGTTGTGACAAAGTTATGGAAGGATAAAGTTGATCAAACCTTTGACCTAGCAACTTTCGATAACGGCTAGTTTCGGACTGATGGTTTCGGTATTATTCCCTGGTTTCATATATATCCGAAAGTTACAATAATTGTATAGATATTTGAGCAATATTTGTGAGAACGGTTCTCGATGGTACAGCTGTCGATAGGGCCTTGAGTGTAGTGCGTAGGGTGACAAGGGTCCAAATTACTTTGACTTTCGCTGCACTTTTCGACGCGTTTTCGCTGTCGTTGCGGCCATTTCCAACATTTTGCCACATTTTCCAACATTTGCGAGCATTTTCGGCTGCCAAGTGCAAGAGCAAAATGTTTATAATTAAACTTTAATGCGTATTTAATGAGCCTGGGCATGGGGGCCTTGAAAAAATAATGCAACTTTCAATGCGAATATGAATATGAAACTTCTTTCGCTCTCTCACTCTCTATCACTGTTCTAGCTGTCTCTTTCTTAGTGTTTCTGTCTCTGTTGCTGTGTTATGCAATGTTTACAAGGCCAAAAGTTTTTCGGGACCAAAGCAGGACAAATGAACGAGTCAGAAATTGGTAAAAGTGGCAAAACAGATCCTGAAACTCTATCCCCTGATAATATAAATTTAATCGTTCGCTTAATTGTCTTCATATGAAACCGAGTAAATGGTGTTAAAACTTTTGCAAACAAATTGCAACTAGTTGTAAGGAGTCCAAGCATGATGTTGCAAGGACGTCCTGGCACTAAGATCTGCTCGACAGCCATGTATACACTGAGAAAAATAATTATTTTTCAATTTAAAGTTTTTTTTTTAAGTTTTTTTTAAGGCAAATTCTGTTTTAAGTGCTTCAAGTTAAAACATACAACCTATTTATGTTTTGTTGCACAGCTCAGACTGCACGACGCAGGAGACTGAAATTTTCACACAACATAGCTAAGAAATTTTTTTTTTTTATTTACAAAGCAGACTAGTATAGCAAACAATTAATCGATTTATTATCTAGCAAAACATCGAATTAAAGTAGTTTTATGTATTTTTACTTCATAAATTAAAACTTTTGCTCAGATAGAAATAAAAAATTGTACTTGAATTAAGTATTTCGTACTCGATACTAAATAAATGTTATACTGAAA
Source organism: Drosophila phalerata (assembly GCA_951394115.2). Lineage (NCBI taxonomy): Eukaryota > Metazoa > Arthropoda > Insecta > Diptera > Drosophilidae > Drosophila > Drosophila phalerata. The sequence continues at coordinate 48,185,874 of OX596006.1, read as the reverse complement.
TATAATCTTTCCTAACTCGAACTTCTAAACCTCGAATTTTCTCTAATTTGATCAAAATTGAGTGGCTAAATTGTGTGTGCTGAGCAAATTACAAACAATTCTGCTCCTGTAACTCGAACTTCCATATGTCAAATTTCTCCATAAGTCGAAGAAAAATATTGGCAAGTGTTTCTGTCGAATTTTTCGTGAAAATCACCAATAAATTGGGCATTTTTGTAAAAAATAACATAAAAAAAATGAATTATCAGACACTAATTTCCGATTTTTAAGTTCTTTTAGCTTTGAGAGTAAAAGAAACTTTTAAAGTTAATGTATAGCAATGTAAGAAAAAAAAAACATTTTAAAGTGTATGAATTTTAGTAACTAATTTCCGATTTTTATATGTTTTACTTTACTTTAGCGATCTTAGCTTCTGACTTTTATTTTTTAAGTATGATAAAAAAAATTAAAAAGAATGAATTTGTAGTTCATAACTCAAAGTCTCCAAAGTTCGAACTTTTTCTCTGGATAATGGCGTTTCGAGTTAGGAAAGTTCGACTGTATATTTTTTTTCTCAGTGTAGGATGAGGCACAAGGATGAGCATGACGAGAAGGAGAACGAAGACGATGACTTGTGAACAAATTTCTAAACGCCACTCGAGCTTTCGCTTTGAGCCACTTCAAAATTGCAAGTTGCCACTGCCACTGATACTACGCAAAGTTTAACAGCCAAAAGTTTACACACACACACACACACACACACACACATACACATACAAAGAGCAAGAGATTGTCTGTCTGTGGTTGGGAAGCACATCATCCTGGTTTTTGGCCCGGCTCTGGCTTTGGGCCAACAAGTTCCACTCAAATGAAAATGCGCTTCAAAAATTTATGAAAAACCATTTGACCAGCAAAAAACCGAAACGAGCTACATACAAAATGCAACAGTGTGTAATTGTTGCTCTCAAATGCGAATGCACAGTGGCACCAGACCTGCAAACAATGTTCGCTATGCACAAATAAAAAAAGAAATGTTCTAAAATCAAGATTTTGGTCTCAGTTATAAGATTTTTGGTCTAAAAAATGCGTCGAGAAGAATATTGAAAATAAGAACTAATTCTTATTTTAAGAATAAATGTTTTTAAAATTAAAATCGAAAAATAAAAACATTAACAATTATTTTTTTATATATATAATTTTTTTTTTATTTTATTATTTATATTTTTATACCCGTTACTTATAAAAAATAAGTATAAGGGTATATTGTGTTCGTTGGAATGTGCGTAACAGGCAGAAGGAGGCTTCTCCGACCACATAAAGTATATATATTCTTGATCAGCATCAATAGCCGAGTCGATATAGCCATGTGTGTCTGTCCGTCTGTCCGTCTGTCCGTCCGTGTGAGCGCCTAGATCTCAGAGACCATAAGAGATAGAGATACCAAACTTTCACTAAAAGACTTCTATATACCCCACGCAGATCAAGTTTGTTTAAAATTTAAGCCACGCCCACCTCCGCCCCCGCAAATTGCGAAAAACCGTCTAAACAAAGAAATCTCAGAGACTATAAGAGATAGAGTAACCAAATTTGGCACACAGATTTCTATATACCTAGCGCAGATCAAGTTTGTTTCAAAATTGGCCACGCCCCCCTCCGCCCCCACAAATCGCGAAAAGCTACCACACCCACAGTTTTTAAGATAATATAGTTTTTCTTGTAGTCACTGATATCTATTATTATTATTTATTATCCCACTGAATCGCAAGACGATCGGACAAGTAGAACAGCAGTTATTGTCTGAAAATGATTCTTTAAGCAATACATGGCAATACATGCCCCCTAGAGTATGCAATAGATTTTGTATTGTTAGAAAATATTCTTTTAAGTACTTTTATATGTAGTGAAATAAGTAACGGGTATCCTATAGTCGGGATCTCGACTATAGCCTTTCCCACTTGTTTTTAATTTGTCTTGATAATTTTATAAATGTAATTATAATTTGTTAGTAGTGGGGTTCGAGCCGCCGCCCTTTCTAAAATTTAAAAAAAATTTTTTCTTATATATCGGTTTTATGATTTTTTAGATTAATAATCATGGTTTTAGTAATTTGGTCTAAAAATAATCTTATTTTAAGAACCAAATATTTAAGATGTATGTTCTTGATTTTAGAAGCTGTTCTTTTTTTCAGTGTAGAGAATCTTAGGTGCTGTTTTCTTTAAAATGATTACAATTTTTATCTACTATCTTGATAAAAATTATGAATTCTTAGAGTATCTGAACTGTTATTATAATAATTATAAGATAATTGCATTAGCTGTGAATTCGATTGAGTAAAATTAAACCGATAAGCGATAACTTCTCGTTTGGCTTGATTGAACAATCAGAAATGCCAAAAACCGACAATTGTTTTATATATTTTCTTTTTTCTGTCACAAAAGTTGATTTTACAATCTCATGCTCCGGAACTTGAAATGGAATCGAGTTGAAGGAGGGTTGGCAAATTGAACTGGGTTGAGAAACGTTTGAATTTTGGGTTCTGCATGCAGTCTGGTCACATTGGCAGTTGGTGTAAATGTCAAAAGTTTGATTATGGAGCCTCCAAGTAAAAAACCTGAACTGTTAAAAGTTTCTTTTATAGAATATCATTTGTTTTATTGCCGCCATGGCCAAAAAAACTTTGCAAATTGCATGCACATGCACAACTAGAAATCTACACACACACACACACACACACACACACATATACCCATGCATAGAGTATGTGTAGAGTTGGGGACACATCAGATATAAGTAGAATAGTCCAGGCATACTCATTACACCATAAAGAACTACAATGGGTTGGTTAAAACTCAAACCTCAACTCAATACAGACTCAGCGACTATTCTCTTGTAAATCCTACCGATTTAAAGGGTATACGTGTAGTCTATCATGTTTATTTGCAGCGGTCTTTAACATATACCATATAGTTTTAATTATTTCTGAATATTTTTAGGAACATATATTTTAAATATAGAAAAATTATAGATATTTTTTAATGGACTGCACTGTTGAAAAAAAAAAGTTTTTTTAATCAAGACAATTTTACTAATATAATTTTTATAATAAGACTACTTTAAGAGAGGAATTAAAAAAAAAAACACTCAAAATATAACAAAGTCACAAAGAAAAACTTAAGTTTAGATCTGGGGATCTCACTATGCTGAATCAAATTCCGAATCGATCGGAAAAAACCGTAAAAAACCAATATGGCGGACACTTGATTGAAAAATTCATCGCACTTGTTTTGAATCTCGTTACCCGGGGGTTTTTGGGGTCACTGATTACGAATCTGAAGTCAATTTTTAAAAATTCAAAATGGCGAATATAATGCAGCGAATTTTTCAAAAGAATATATTTAATGGATCAGCCATTTTGAAACTCTTTGCAAAGTCACCAAAAAAAATACCGAAATGTACGAAAAAATTAAAAAAAAAATTAAAATGGGGTTATCAAATGTATATTTTAAAAGTCTTCTAAAAATTTTGAACACATTTACTCTTAAGAGAAATATCAATGTTGCTTAAATATCCGAGATTTCATTTTTTTAAAACAAATTTCGAAGTCTCAAAAAATTTTTTTGTACAAACTTATGTCCAATTTTACCAAATTAAGTAATTATAGGTAAATTTTATATAATTAACAAATTCATCCAAAACTTCATTTATTAAATAAAAAAAAAAAAAAATGTAATTCAAAATATCCTAACTTATGGTTCAATTTTTTTGACATTTGAAATCATATTTTGCTGGATTTTAGCATCACTGATAATTGAAATAAATATGCCTGTATAAGACTGCACTATGGGGAATTTGACCATTTTTTTGGAATTAATTAATAACTCGAGAACGAATTAAGTTTCTTTGGTCTAGTTTTTTGCATTGGGCTTATAAGAGCAATACGCAAATGTCCTACAAAAGTGGGCGTGGTGCCGCCTTTATTTTGGATTCTGCGATATGCAAATTTTTTGTTTTTCAAGCTATCAGCACCAAACTTGCAGGTAAGGCGTGTTACTATGCCCCAAACGTGCTGGTAAAATTTGATCCAAATCGGACAACTATATTATATAGAAATAATATAAATTATCGGTTGAAGACTACTTTTTTGTGAGAACCTTCTAATTTTTCCATATTTTAATGCGAAACTTACGAGTTTTAAGAGTTTGTAAATTTCTGGCATTTTAGTCAGCCTTAGACTACCATATCATATAGAAAAATCGGCTGTAAAACGCCAATTTTCAGTGTAATGAACAATTTTGATTATTTTCTATTTAATTCTTATATGTAACAGCTAAAGAAAACCTTCAACTTTTAGCTCCCAAAATTCGTGTAAAATTCTTAAAATAAATGGTAACAATTATTGCGTTAAAGTAGCTCAAAAAAGCACCCTTAAATGCTCTTTTTACCTTCGTAAAGTCTCATGTAAAACCAAACCCTGCATTTTAAAATTTGAGGTTACATCCTTAAATGTAAATTTTCATAAAAGATCGCAAAATATCGCAAAAAGTATTTACATTGACACAACAAGAACTAATTTATCTACAATACGTCATACATATTATGGTGGACCGAGGTGGACATTTTTTTATATTTCCATTTAAAGTTTAAATTTAATTTCAATTTTCAATGAGTAAGGTGGCTTTCTTTTTAATATAACTACGAAGTCAATACGACTAAATTCTATAATCCAAGCTTTTAAACACAAAGTAAAAACCTCTCCAAACAGATTGCATATCAAAGCTTTTACATTTATTAACAATATCTATTAGTTTTCTGTATTTAAAGTTTGATGAAAAATTCAACAATTTTGACAGCACGTGCTTATCAATTACATAACCTCTGTTTGCACTGTTAAATCTTAACAGTGGCGAGTTCTGTTAAAATTTCTGGTATGCAACATTACAGTTTGGACATTTCCTGGTCGATTGCTGTTATTAAAAATGTATTTTAATAACTTTCAAAAATTGAATTTATTCCAAAAAATCGGTAAAATTCCCCATAGTGGACTGTTCGAGCAGAGCATGTAGTTTTTTTAAATACTAATTACAGGGTAACTGCTAGTCAAGCATTTACATTTCTTGCAATTCATTCTTATGCAATGCACTGGAAATTTTCGTATAAATCAATAAACTTATTCAATAAATGTCTGCTCCACTCGTCGACACTTTCCGACATTTATGGCGACAATCATTATGGCAACCCTACTTCACAGTCCCCCCCCCCCCTCTTTTCGTCTTCATCCCCTCCCTACCCCCTTGCAACTGCCATGGGCAGGTCATTAAACGCAATAATCGATACTAATGAAGCGTCGGATTTACTTGCTGTTTGGCAATTATTGTGAGACTGCATCGCAATTGCCAGCTCTTCTTCTTGCTTCATGGCATAATAAATTGTCTCTTGCTGTTCCTAAATATCAGATCTCATCATTGGGGGTATTCAAGGGGGGGCAGTAGGGTGTGTTAAATCCTTAAAATGGGCGTACGCATAAACGTTTTATGTTTCCATTTTTTTTTTTTTGGTTTTCTTATTTCTCAATTTTCTCGACTATTTTTTTTCTTACCACTCTTGAGCTCAGATTTGTACATTTATCGAGAATGATGGGAATGAGAACCGAGACCCTAGATGACACTGCGAATGGCTGTTAAGCTCTTAAGCAAGTTGCTTAATGAGCCTAGCAACATTTTCCATTTTCCATAGCATACTTTTTAGCACTTCACAATTTTCTCACATAAATGGGAAAATGGGGGAATGAAACTAGTTCACATGTTCTCAGACAGTTAACGACATCAAAGCAGAGATAATCTTGAAGTATCTAGTCTTAAGATTGTTTAAAATATAAGCTTGCTTAAGTTGAATTTAATTTACGTAAATTTGAGCAAGCCAAAATTTGATAAATTTTATTTAAATTTTCCAAGAAGTTTCAAGAAGTTCAAAAGTCATCGTGTTTTTAAAGTACAGTCACTACTTAACGGTTGTCTGGCAACGCTGGACATATTTTATATTTATAAAAAAAACCTTTTAAATCGATAGACAATTATAATACTTTATTAAAATTAACTGCAACTTATTATATAAATCACAATTAAAAATGAAACTTTCTTCACAGCTACTAAATTCATTTTTGTTTTCCAAGTACAGTCACCAAAAAATAACTGGCCATTATTTTACATATTTCATAGTTATATATTTTACATTTTGAAACATAATTCAAATTCTATACAACTTTATTATTATTTATTTTTCATCAGCAACATGTCAGCTTTAATTTTGCAGTCCAGTCTATCTTATGAATAAATAGACGACTATCTGGCAACGCTGACAATGTACTTTTAAGTCTTTACAAATAAAAACACATCTTTAATTGTTAACAAAAATATATTTATTTAGTTTCATATTAAAGCACAGCTTTTATTTTTCTACAATTCTTTCGACATAGGAATGCCAAAAAGTGTCTAGATCTATCAACAACGTAAAGTACAGTCTCTATTTGAATAGCTAGACGACTGTCTGGCAACGCTGACTGCTTTCTTTATTTATATATTTTCATATTAAAACACATTATTTACTTTTCCACAACTTTATCGACATAGGAATGCCATAAATTGTCTAGATCTATCAACAACTTAAAGTACAGGCTCGATCTGAAAAGCTAGACGACTGTCTGGCAACGCTGACTGCTTATTTTCATATTAAAACATAGTTCTTACTTTTCCACAACTTTATCGACATAGGAATGCCATAAATTGTCTAGATCTATCAACAACTTAAAGTACAGTCTCTATTTGAATAGCTAGACGACTGTCTGGCAACGCTGGCGACTGGTTGTCGAAAGTTGTTTGTCTGGCGCCATTTATCAACAGAAACAACAAAAAAAAAACTCCCAAAAATTGCAATTCAATTGAGTGGAATAAACTTGCAACGAGTTACGAGTCGAATGTTGCAAGTTGCTTTATTCTAACTGATTTTCCAATGGCATTTGCAGTAACACTTTAATTTATGACTAGATATTTGAGCTAAAGAAAAAAAAGAGTGGAGATTGTGAGAAGACGGCGAGAGAAGAGAAGAAAGAGAGAGAGAGAGAGAGAGAGAGAGAGAGAGACTAAGAAAAAAAAGGGAAGACTCGGATTTACCTAGAAAAGACGACTTAATAAAATAGCAATTGAATTGCTGACAATTGCAATTTCAACTCAATTGCTTTGAGGCCCTAAAACCAACAGTAAATTAAAAGTATGCTCGACTTGCAGATACCCTATAACCCCCAAATTTTAACAATCGTATAACATCTTCATGAAATAAAACAACCATCAGAATTGACAAACAACTGTATTCATAAATTCCAATAAAGAAAATATGCTTATCTTGCTGATACCCTGTAAATTTGTATAAACTTAATTTCTGTCAGCCAATCACTTCAACATATTAAACATCTCACATTAATATGCTAAAATTAACATTCAAACATAAGTAAAAAGGAGTGATCGACTAGCAGATACCCTGTATAAATTACTAAACTTTGCATTTGTTATGCAAACATAGTAAAATTGTCCAGAACTCCAAAGAAGAATTTTGAATATATGTAGGGAATAACTGTGATAGGGAGGGCTCGACTTGACAATACCCTGTATTTGCAGCTAACAGTTGTTTTTGCTATTATATCATAATGAATTACTCAAAACTTCCAATTGAGAAGCTTTAGTATAAATTAATGTAACACAACAGAGAGTGCTCGACTGACAGATACCCTATAAAGTTAAGTAACTTTTGTTATTTGCATTTCTTTAACGTTAAATATATTCAAGGTATGAATTGATAAGCTAAAACTTGTAGACATTTACCATTTTTAAAAGTTGACCCACTGGCAGATACCCTGTAAAAAGCGAACGTTGTTTATGAAATATTCAGCAGACAGTATTTAATTTTTATTTCAGTAAAGGGTATAACAGCAATTTAATGGCCTCGCACTTAGCTTACTTGCTGTCTACAGGGTATTATTAAGAGTCTGTATGGAAACTGTGTGTGTGTGTGTGTGTGGGTGTGTGTGCGTATGTGTGTTATCAGCATGGGCGTGGCAAACAACGCCCAAGTGTCGCATAAAATAAACATTTACCAAATTGACACTTGCGATTCAAAACCAAACGCTCAATTGCCACACAGAGTTGCAACGTTGCCACATTGCAGTTGCAAGTGCAACTCGACAACGACAGCGACACCATCATCATTTGCAACAACAACAACAACAGCAACAACAGCAACAACAACAACAACAGCAACTAGCACAACAGCAACAACAACTATCGTTATCAACTAAAATTCCTTCCTTGCATCGACGCACTTGCCACACACACACACACACACACACACACACACACACACACACACTTACACACTTACACACTTACACACACAACAACACACACACGGAGTCATCGATATTGCCGCACAACAGTGTTGCCAACTCTTCACTTCAAAAGTCTTCAAATAAGAAAAAAAAAACCAGAAAAAACTTGAAAATATTTAAGTTCCAAGCATTTTTTCACCGATACTTTTTGTTAAAAAAAATCTCAGAATTAAAAAAGAAAGTCAGCTTTTTACCGGTGCTCACCGATAACAATAAAATAGATCCCATTTTCATCGGTTTTTTTTTTAAGTTAAAGCATATCTTTCAAAGTGTGACCAGATTCTGCGTAAACAAAAGCCGATAGAAAACAAGCGATGTAAAAATGTGAATGGGAAATTCATCAGAAGTGAAAAAAGTGGGGAAAAGTCACTCCCAGATTATAATACGAACTTAAAAGGCCGAAATTTGCTTTAGATTTTACGACATTTTACTTAATTTTTGTTGGCTATACTTTTAAAGATAAATTTAAATTGCATTTTACCCCAAAATAGCTGACTTTTTCTGTGCCAGAGCTAGAGGCACTAAATTTAGCTTAAAAAAAATTAAAATTATGAAAGCACTTTTGGATTTTCTTTGCATTGAAAGTCCCTAAGACTTTTGAATAAAACAGTTGACGTTTTATGAATATAGCTACATTTGAAAAAAGCTATAATTTCACCACCATTTTGCAACATATTTCGCGTTGTACATTCATTAAACTCCAGTTCTAGCGGGAAAATAGCTAGGCTGTCAACACTGCCGCACACTCGAAGCGTTAATGCTGAACAGAGAACAGAGCCTTCATCCAGCTCCTGTTCCATTCTCCTGCTACCACCGTCTCTTCTTCACATTCTCTTCTTTCTCTTTCTCTATCTCTTCATCTTCTCCCCTTTGGAGGACCATTATCGTCGGTCCTCCAACTCCGCTTGGACAATTCCAACTTCAACATCAACTCCATCGTCATCGGACATCGTCATCGTCATCGACATTTATAAACTGCACACAAAACACTGTCCACTTGCCGCAACCAATCCCCAATCCCACCCCCGCCCTTAACCCTCCCTCTAATTCTCCTTCCCTTCTCCAATCTTGTCATATTAGAACTTTACTCTGCACAGGCAGCAAAATACTATATGTCAATTTATTGACAGATCGAATGAAATTTACATAAAACGATATGTAAATTAATTTAACTTTCATTTTAAAAATAACTTTCACTTTAACTTAAATTTTAACTTAACTTTCACTTTAACTTTCTAATTTTAAATTTTTGTTTTACATTAACTTTTACTTTACCTAAACTTAACATTACATTTAACACTAAATTTAGCTTTTAATTTAATTTTTTACTTAAACTTTACCTTAACTTTCACTTTAACTTTCTAATTTTGAATTATTTTTGTACATTTACTTTTACTTTACTAAAACTTAACATTGGATTTAGCTTTCACTTTAATTGTTACTTAATCTTTACCATAAATTTAACATCAACTGTACCTGTCACTTTATTTTTAGCTTTTTCTGTACTCTCTCCATAACTTTAGTCTTAAAACTAACATTAAATTTAATTTTACTCCCAATTTTTCCTTGCATTATAAATTTTTTATATTTGCTGAACTAAACTTTTACTTTAAACATTAACTTTAAATCTAACTTTAACGGTAATTTTAACTTTAATTTTAACTCTAATTTTATGTTTATCTTACATTTGGCTTGAACTTTAATTTTATCCTAATTTTTTCTTTACTTAAACTAGATTTAACACTAACTTTAGCTTTCACTTTAATTTTTGCCCTACCTTTACGATAAATTTAACATCAACTTTACCTCTTACTTTATTTTTAGCTATACCTATAGCTTTGTAATAACTCTCTCCTTAACTTTAATCTTAAAACTAACATTAAATTCAATTTTACTCCTAACTTTTCCTAGCATTTTAACTTAAAATTTTTTGTATAACTTTCTGCTGAACTTAACTTTTACTTTTTTACTTTAACGCTAACTTTAACTTTATCTTTAACTCTAATTTTAAGTTTATTTTACATTTGACTTGAACTTAAATTTTATCCTTACTTTTTCTTTACCCTGACCATTATTTTTACCTTAACTTTTACCTATAAATTTAATTTTAACCTTAATATTATTTTTAGATTTTACTACAAAATAAATTTGGTTTTAACTTGAACGTTAATTGGAACTTTAACTTTAGACTTTACTTAAACTTTATTTTTTTATCTATAACTTTAATTTTAGCCTTTATTTCAGCTTTAACTTACATTCACCTTAACATTTAAATTTAACTTTGGCTTTAACTTAAGCTTTACATTTTTTCAAATACATTTTTTTATGTAAACGGATTAAAAAAAAACATAAATTCCCGATGTTCTTTGTAATCGAAATATTTTTCTATGCGTATTTTTGTTTATTTGTCTATTGAGTTTTCCAGTATTAAGTTTTTCCAATATAGACTTGTGAACCAAATCTTTTCAGGATTTTTTCGATGGGCTAGATAATTTTAAAGCTTAATTGTAGAATTAAATTACAGTCTTGAATTTGAGAATCAATTGCTTAAGCAAAAGTTTTTCCGACAATTTTGTGGGTACTCGGTCAGACGATAATGAAGCCATCCAAGAGAAGAAGAGAGAGAAATAGATAGAGAAAGGGAGAGAGTGAGAGAGAGAGAGAGAGAGAGAAGGAGCTGGAGACATTGGTATGGCCACAATGATGGCCACAGCACACGACCAAATGTCCCGAGTCCCGAGTTGTCCCATGTCCACTTCAGGCTACAGAGTCCTGAGTCCTGAGTCCAGAGTCCTGAGTCCTGAATCCAGAGTTCACACTTTTTTTTCTCCAGTTACTCCTTTAACATTTTTCGCCTTTTTTCTATACCCTGTGACCAGAGTAAAGCCACAAAAAAAAGGGTAGTCTAACACATATAACAGGCGGATTGAGTTTGCTTGACATCTATGAAGTAGATTTTTCTAAGTTTTCAAATACTTTTTCTTTAACTATTTAGATTTAAATTAAAAATATTTTTTTTATAATATTCATCTATTTTTTTTGTATTTGTATTTTATTTATAATGTTAATATAATACATTTATAACACAAAACAAATAAATAATAGGTTCATCTCATCATTTAAATCTGTTTCATTCCTACATTAATTACCTAAACTTTTTCTGATAATCTTGAAAGTATATAGATATACAAATATCTAAATTTAAATAATAGATACCCATACGCATAAACATGTATAACTTAGCCAAAACTTGCCCGATTTTCATACGGAATATCGTCTTGATCATTATTTGGGGTCCTAAATCAATTCGGTATACAAAAGTAGTTAGAAAAAAATTATTTTTTTGTTACGTCATAAGCAACGTATAGCTATACGTCAGGTATAGGCTTAGACATACCCATACGCATAAACATTATAACTTAGGCAAAACTTGCCCGATTTTCATACGGAATATCGTCTTGATCATTATTTGGGGTCCTAAATCAATTCGGTATACAAAAGTAGTTAGAAAAAAATTATTTTTTTGTTACGTCATAAGCAACGTATACGTCAGGTATAGGCTTAGACATACCCATACGCATAAACAATATAACTTAGGCAAAACTTGCCCGATTTTCATACGGAATATCGTCTTGATCATTATTTGGTCTTTAAATCAATTCGGTATACAAAAGTAGTTAGAAAAATATAAAGAGAAAACAATGTATGGATACATTTTCTGGAATTTAACGCACTTGCAGGTCGAATTTTGCAAAATGCTCTTTTACCTCACAATGAAATTATCTAAGATATATTGTATTCAAATTGTAAGGTTGTACGTCAAACCTTTTGGCCTGTACAATGCTCAGTGAATGCATGAGGACAAATAATTTTATATATGTAGATTATTTTTGGATTGAAGGAAATAAAGAAAGTAAGTCATGTTAAACTAACAATAGCTAAGAGGGTATAACTTAGTCGAGTCGAGACTTGAAAAAGCGACAGAAGAAGGGGGTAAGAGAGGGAGAGGGAGGGAGAGAGAGAGAGAGAGGGAGACAGGGAGTGTAAAGCGAAATTCCTAAATGAACGATATAAATTGTTGGCAGCCACAAATAATGAAAACACTTTGCGGTCATTTAGCGCTATTTGAGCGACACACATACACACACACACACACACACGCATGCTGTTGACAGTTGTATGTGTGTGTGTGTGTGTGTGTGTGTGTGTACTCTGCTGTCTGTGGGTGACATTTTTTTCTTTGCCCTCCGTTGACTGCGCTCAAAGTCTATTGCAATTTGAAAATGACATACGAAGTCCATTAAGCGAGCACAGATACAACAACAACAACAACAACAACTGCAAACAACTGCAACAACAACAACAACTGCAACCGCAGCAACAATTGCAATTGCTGTGGGCGTGGCCAAAAACGCCTCTAATCCCGCCTGATGAGCATTTTGGAGCCGTCTCAATGTTACATCCTTACACTTATAAAAAAAAATGCTCTAAAATCAAGATTTTGGTCTCAGAACTTTAAACTTTTGGTCTAAAAAATGCGTTGAGAACATAAAATTCTTAAATTAACAGAACACATTTTTGTTTTAAGCACATTTCAATTAAGACCAAGTTCTTATTTTAAGAATAAATGTTCTTAGAATTAAAATAAAAAAAAATAAAAATGTTTTTCTTATCTATAATTTTTTTTTTTATTATTTGTATATATGTTATTTTGTCTTGGTAATTTTATAAATGCTTTTTTAAATTGTAAACAAGTGGGGTTCGAACCGTGGAACCCCTACTGCTTCACATCTTAAGCAGTGTCTCCAATCAGAGCCAACATTTATTTCATATGAAATTGTACATATTTATACCTTCCTAACAAATTAAGATTTTTTTTCTTATCTTAAGATTTTATGATTTTTAGATTAAAAATCTTGGTTTTAGCAATTTGATCTTCAAATAATCTTATCTTAGGCGCCGGTTTGAATCCCACTCCGTAACAAATTAAAATATAATTTATAAAATTACCAAGTCAAAATAAAATGTATAAGAACATTTATTCTTAAAATAAGAAAAATATTCTCAAAAGTCTTCGACGCATTTTTGAACCCAAAATTCTTAGTTTTGAGACCAAAATCTTGATTTGTGTCAGTGTAGACAACTGAGTTCAATGGCTACACTGACTACCAAAATTATCTTCATCAACACACACACACACACACACACATTGAATACATATTGTGTTGCATTTGATAATGAACATTGACAACTCTGAAATGCAGACAATTGAATCTCAATTTAAGCAGCAAGTCCAAGTGAATGATAGCATAAAGGAGACGGAGACAGAGAGAGAGAGAAAGAGATTGAGATAAGTAGAGTGCGAGTGAGATAGCTTGCTAAATAAATGACCATTCAGCAAGTCCATGAATCAATCGCAACAGACAATAAACATTTATTTATGAACTGCTTCATTTTGTTATACGCCTTAATACCCTCTACAATGTCCATCTATATAACAGGGTATATATCTGCCAAGTTTTGCAACTTGTCGGAAAAAATATATTCTCAATTTTCTCCTATTTTCTGAATTCTCTTTCTCATTTATGCAGCTAATAGTTTTCAGATTTGATTTATTTTAACTCAAAACTCTATACAGGGTATCTGCTAGTTCTGTATTCAATGAATTGTCGCGTATTTAATTGGTATTTTCATGCTTTTTCGCTTATAATCAACTTCTATGCTCTGAATAAAGTTGTGACAGTTTTTTTTCTAATTTGGAGATAGAAATTTTATTATTATAATTGTATTTTAGAAATCGGTGTTTTTTTTTGTCAATCAAATATCTAAATTTGTTTTTATTTTGATATATCAAGGCTGCGAACCGGTTCTGAAGCAGCCTGAACCGGTTCATTAACCGAACCCTTGAAATTATTTACTTTGCGAACCCAAACCGGAACCGAACCGCTTTCTAAAATAAAAGGTATGGTTCGAAAAATAAAATAATTACATAAATCTTATGGTTTTCTAATATTTCGCAATTATTTGAGACTTTGGATTAAAATAAGTCATATTTAAACCATCAAATAAATTTAAATTATCATCAAAATTTGATTTCTTTAAAAAAAAAATTGAATTAGATCAAAATGTAGAGAAAAATGTATAACAATAAAAATATTTGTTGTATGAAAGTGAACCAAGGTTCGAACCCAAAACCAATTCGCGAACCAAACCGATGTCTTGCCTATGGGTTGAACCGCCAAATCGAACCTTTTACAAAATTTTGGAGGTTTGCAGCCTTATTAAATATAATTATTATGTAGAATTAAAGACTGTTCCTCTATAAAGAAAAAGTAAAATAATACTAAAATTCGTGATTTTTCTAATTGTTTTCTCCTTTCATTATTCTTATAATTATTATTTATTTTGAGTTATAAATTAAATATCATAGGTTAGTTTTTTTTTAATGTTCTTAAAGTTCTCCATTTTAAAATACAAAGTCATGCTTATTTTAATCTTTTTTCTTAAATTATCTGCAACTTTACAACAATTTAAATGAAAATATAAAATTTTAAGAAAAGTTTTTTTTTATTTGGAAGCCAATCAATTTTATTTTTTTCGAAGAGTTTTCTCTTTTAATTTCCTCATATGTCTTCTATTTCTCTGTTCTAGCCGTATTTCCATTTCTTTCTTGATTCTCAGCGTGTTCTTTGTATGTTTTACTTGTTTACAACATTTATTGCTTATGTTTTTCGAATTGCTTCTGTGATTGTCTTTGATTTATATGAACTTAAAATGTAGAGAATTGTTGTAGTAATTATTATTATTATTATTATTATTATCATTGTTGTTGTCCATAAAATACTCCATCATATTGCAGTTTTGTGATTTCGTGTTTTTTTTGGACTTTTCTATTGTCTTTTGGAATTTAATCGTTGGTAGGCTCTTTGGTATTTGGTCCTTGTTGGTCCTGTTCTTCTTCTTGGTCCTGTTGGCCTGACAGCCTCTTCATCATGGCCAGAAACACGCAAAATAATCATAAATTTCGAAACTGGCTAACAATAGCCGCCAGGTGGCGCCACTAAGGACAGAGAAGGACAAGAGAGAGAGCGTGAGCGAGAGAGAGAGAGATGGGAAGTCGAATGGTCTTTCAGCTTTGATAGTCCTATAATTGAGAGCCACAAATGCTTAAAGCAAAGTGTCTCCAGCTTTTCCAGCTTGTTGTTGTTATACCCGGCACTTCAAAAATCAATAAAAGGGTATATTGAAAACAGAAAAAAGGCATTTTCGACCTATTTCATTTTCAATCAGAGCAGAAAACCGAAACCAACCAAAAAAGACAATTTTCAATTTCTTAAAGTTAAAAATAAAAAAACTTAAAATTTACATTTAAAAATATATAATATAAAAAAAAGGGTATAATGCATTTGGCAGAATGTATGTAACAGGCAGAAGGAGGCGTGGCAGACCCCCAAAAGTATATATACTCCTGATCAGGATCAACAGCCTAGTCAATTGAGCCATGTCCGTCTGTCTGTCTGTCCGTCTGTCTGTCTGTCCGTCTGTTTGAACGCCTCGATCTCAGAAACCATAAGAGTTAGAGACTTTATTTAGGTAGGTTCCTCGATACCGTACACAGATCATGTTTGTTTTTATTTTTGGATCGGACAACTATATCATATAGCTGCCATAGGAACGATACATCGAAAATGAAGTTTTAGTATGAAAAGCTTCTTCGATTTTTGAGATATCTCAACCATTCTCACACGATATACATTTGGAGTGGTATTATACATCCTGACCAAATTTTGTTCAAGTCGACCCACTATATCATATAGCTGTCATAGAGACGCTCTGCCGAAACTCAAGTTTTAGTACGAAAAAGTCTTTTGTTTTTTGAGATATCGTAACCAAACTGATAGAATATGCATCTAGACTGGTATTATACATTCTGACCAAATTTGGTTCAAATCGGTCCACTATATCATATAGCTGCAATAGAGACGCTCAATCGAAAAGTAAATCTTAGTAAGAACAAATTTTTTGTTTTTTGAGATATCTTAACCAAACTGATAGAATATGCATTTATGTTGGTTTTGTATATTCTGAGCAGATTTGGTTCAAATCGGTTCCATATATCATATAGCTGCCATAGAAACAATTGGTCGATAATCAACTTTTATAAAGGAGTACCTGGGAACAGGGTATCCTATTGTCGAGCGTGCTCGACTGTAGCCGCACCTCACCGCGAGCGAAGCGAGTCGGGGGTAGGCGAGCGAAGCGAGCAGGTGGCGGAGCCCCCTTGTTTTTTTCTAACAGTTTCAAATGCATAAATAAAATTAATTTATATCTGAATTGTGTGACGGGTGTTTTCGAGTCGTGGTCTCGACTGTAGCCTCTCCCGATTGTTGTTGTTTGTTGCTGTTGTTGTTGTTGCTGTTGTTGTTGTTGTTGCTGTTGTGGTTGTTGTTGTTGTTGGTTGTCCTTACTCCGTTGTCATCATTGTCTGCCTTGTCGCATTTTACGCCTCGACAACGATGCGTGACACAAACAGCAGACGGCTTATAGTAGCCTCCTGCTATCTCCCTCTCATCCTCTTGCTGTCTCTCTCTCTCTCTCTCGCTCTCTCGCTCTCTGTCTCACTCGCTCTCCCTCTGTCCAATTTGATAAATAGGCAGTTAGTGTAGAGCAATCTCAGCTTACATTCATAATGCATTAATTTTTGGCCTGGTTTAATCGCATGCAGCAAAAGCAGGGATAGCAGAGAGTGAAGAAGGATGAGGAGAAGGGTGAGAAGACTGAGAAGAAGAAGAAGAAGAAGAAGAAGCTGCCTCAAGTGCAGAGATCCTTTTGCTTTTGGCAATTTTTTCCATTAAATTACACGCAGTCAAGACAAGAAATGGATATTTTTGGACAAGACGTTTTCAGTTGCCATAATTGCATGTTAAGGGTGTGAAGAGAAGGATAAGGGAGGGAGGAAAGTGGGAAGGAGAGAGGAGAGCGGTGGCTGGCTTGCCTGGAGGATCTCTTGGTAGGGTGGGTATAAAGCCAGCACCAAAGTGCTAAAGTGGTAAATATGTCAGCGGCAGTAAGACGATAAATTCTCGTTAAGTAGACGCGCACACGCAGCAACCCCCTACACCCTATACCCTGCACCCTGCACCCTCTATCCTACCCAACCCTACCAAGGAAGAAGGATGTAGGATGTAGGATGTAGGATATGGGATGTGAAAGGTAGTTATGGAGTCGAGTGGGGATAAGTCAGGATAAGGCAATCGGTTGGCCTAATCTGCTGCGCTTGAATGATGATGTGCCACGCCCACGCACAGCCCTTAATTACAGCGTGTGTGGCATGAATTGAGTTTCCCCAAAAAATGTTGAGTGCCTACACTGAGAGAAAAAACAATGCCAAAAACAAACTAGTGGGAAAGGCTACAGTTGAGATCTCAACCATAGAATACCCGTAACTTAGTTCAACATACTACTTTAATATATAGTATGTTGAACTAAGTTACGGGTATTCTATGGTTGAGATCTCAACTATAGTCTTTCCCTCGGAGGGAGGCGTGGCTTTAATTTGAAACAAACCTAATCTGCGTGGGTTCTATAAGAATCTGTGTGCCAAATTTGCTTACTCTATCTCTTATAGTCTCTGAGATCCTTTTGTTCATACAGACAGACGGACAGACAGACGGACAGACAGACGGACAGACAGACGGACAGACAGACAGACAGACAGACAGCAAACAGACAGACAGACAGACATACAGACGAACAGAAGGACCGACAGACAGACAGACAGACAGACAGACAGACAGACAGACAGACAGACAGACAGACAGACAGACAGACAGACAGACAGACAGACAGACAGACAGGCTGACAGGCTGACAGACAGACAGACAGACGAACAGAAGGACCGACAGACAGACAGACAGACAGCAAACAGACAGACAGACTGACTGACTGACAGACAGAAGGACCGACAGACAGACAGACAGCAAACAGTCAGACAGACAGACAGACAGACAGACAGCAAACAGTCAGACAGACAGACAGACAGACTGACTGACAGACGGACAGACACACATGGCTATATCGACTCGGCTGTTGATGCTGATCATGAATATATATACTTTATAGGGTCGGAGATGCCTCCTTCTCCCTGTTACATACATTCCAACAAACACAATATACCCTTTTACTTAATTTTTAATAAGTAACGGGTATGAAAAGTAAATAAAATTTAAATTTCTTAAAATAATTTAAAAAGAATCTTAAATTTTAAGCTGAATAAAGCAATAAAAAGTATTCAATCCGGTTTACACTTAATAATCGAAACTTTAGTAATTTCAATCAGTTTTTTTAAATGTTGCATTTATAGTATAATCTATGTAGTTGATTATTTCGCACAGTGTACAAGACAGTGGTGTGGTAGGTGGCAGAAGCAAGGGGGAAGGAGGAAGGGAGAAGGGGCAGGGGGGTGTGGCATTGGTAAAAACACGTGCGCACATGTGCAACTTCCGTTAAAAATCTATTGCTAACTTTCAACAATTCCAGCGGAGAAAGAAAAAGAGAGAGAGTGAGAGAGACAGAGACAGAGAGAGGGACGTGAACAGACAGACAGTCACATATATAGATAGTAAGGTGTGCGAGTTTGTGTGTGTGTTTGTGTGTGTGTGTGTGTAAGTGAGTTAGAGTTTCCTGCAGCTGTCGTAGCAACTTCCGGTTGTTGCAGCGTCGACGCTGCTTCCTCTTCCTCTTCATCGACTTCTATCTCTGCCCGTCTGCTAAAACACTTATTTGGCTTAAGGCTACAAAACTCAAAGCCAAAAATATACATATATAGCAACA
Source organism: Drosophila phalerata (assembly GCA_951394115.2). Taxonomy (NCBI): domain Eukaryota; kingdom Metazoa; phylum Arthropoda; class Insecta; order Diptera; family Drosophilidae; genus Drosophila; species Drosophila phalerata. Next base: position 48,166,628 of record OX596006.1, on the reverse strand, counting down.
ACAACAGCAACAACAATAATAATAACAAGTAAAGTAGCTAAGCTAAGTTAAAGTCGCCAATTGCTTGAAATACACTAGCTTAAGCTGACTGCTATGGCATTAATGCAACGCAGACTGTTGGCGTTGCCATATCTTGTATACACTAATTGTTCTTAATCACTTGCAAAAAGCTAACTGATATGCAATTGCTTCACACAGATCGCAAGTGTGGAGCAGTGGAGATGAGGAGCAGATCGTGTGAGGAGCAATGCAGATGAGGAGCAGATCGTGTGAGGAGCAATGCAGATGAGGAGCAGTGCAGATGAGGAGCAGTGCAGATGAGGAGCAGTGCAGATGAGGAGCAGATCGTGTGAGGAGCAATGCAGATAAGGAGCTAATTTGATGAGGAGCAGATCGTGTGAGGAGCAAAGTAGAAGAGGAGCAGTGTCGTTGAGAAGCAGTGCTTATACATATATATTAACTGACAGCGAGCGCAAAATGGAGAGGGAGAGAGAGGGAGAGCTTGTTGCTGGGAATATAGAGTATTTACATTCGTGCCGTGGCTGCATTTGCTGTTGCTTCCTTTTCGCTCCATCTGCTTCGACATTCGCCCGCTTCTCTTTCACTCCTTCTTCTCCTCGCACAATTCGCCTTTGCTGCTGCTTCAATATTTTTTTAACGTGCATGTGTAATCAACAGACAGATAGTAAGTAAGTATTTATAAGTATGTACGTAAGTAATACACGCATACAGCTGTGTGTGTGTGTGTTTAAAAAATTGCACAAAGTTTAAGTCAGCTCTAGGTGTGTGTGTGTGTGTCTGTGTGTGTTTAACTCAGTCATAGAACTGTTGCTGAAGTCACGTAATTCAAATAACTAAAGTTGGCGTAAATATGCCAAGCATACAGCGCGAACTCACACAAACACACACACACACACACACACACACACACACACACACATACACACACAAACACACACACAGACACACACACATACAGACAGACAGACTAACGCCCTTACTGCAAAACACAATTGCATGTATTTTTTGTACCCTGTACCCAAAATGGGTACAAAGGCATATCAAATGGGTACACAATGCAAAAAGTAGCTGGTAACTTTTAAACTAGCTGAGATAATATACTAAATTTTGGAAATACAGCCTGTCAAGAAAGTCTTTTGACAAAATATTGTAAGATATTAACAAAATAAATATATTGAATTGAAAATGGTATAAACCAAAATTAAAGTCAGATACGATTAGTTTTGGGCTTAATTCAGCATGGCGGTTCCAAGATATTAGCTAAACTTTCAAAATTTTACAACACGGGTTTTTTACTTGTATTCTGATGGGATTTATTCACAATCTGAATTAAATGGGTATTTTAGGAGCTCTTGTTACGAATAAAATGTTCGATTTAATATAAGTTTTATGTAAAATCGGCGAAAGAAGTTAGTTCTCAATGTGGCGCCACAATTTTGAAAGTTAAGCTGATATCTTGGATCCGCCATGTTGGATTTTGCTAGTCTATCATACTACGTTTTTAGTGACATTCATTGCTCACAACTTAAGCCTAAAACTAATCGAATCTGACTTTAATTTTGGCTTATACAATTTTTTTCAATACGCGAACCTCAGATATTCGTATTTTTGAGACGCCATATTGGGCAGCCATTTTGAAATTTCACAAAAGTGCTCATCGACTATTGAAAGAGCGATCAATAACGAAAATTTTAAGATCAATATCATTAAAATCCATCCACGACAATTTTGGGCAGAGCCTTGTGCCGTTTGACAAAGACGGTCCCATATATATAATTTTATTACATAATATATATATAATATATATATTTTTTTTATTACTTTAATGCTTCTTTGAATTTTTTTTGTACTCCATTTTTATTTGTAATTTTTATTTTGCTCATAGATGATAATATTTATAATTACTTTAATATTAAAAAAAAAAAATACTATTTTATTCGTTTTTCAAAATATGATATTTGGCTGTATAGTCACAGGTGCAGGGCATCTAACAGTCGAGCAGCTCTGCACTTAAGCGATTATACTCCCTAGTAACTGTTGTTGTTGTTGTTGTTGTTATTTGTCGGTTTGGCGGTTGTCAGTGGCCAAGAACTTAGTGCAATTGAAGCTTTAAGCGTGTTAATTTTGTAATTTGTATTAAGCGCTCGTTTTAATTGGCCAATCAGCAAAAGGGCATAAAGCACTGTAAATGAGAACAAGTGATAAATATACAATACATACAAACATGCATACACACATACACACATACATACATTTCTATTAGCTGCTTAGACAATAAATGTTGAAGAAACGGATTTCACTGATTTCCAAATAAACACACACATTACAGTGACTACCAGCTTATTTGACCCACAACGCTTATAAGTATACTATGAATTTTTAACAGATTTATCCTGAAGTGAAAAGTAGTTTAAGAATAACTAAATGTTATTTTATTTTTTCTAATATCTTTATTTATTTATTTATTTATGCACGACTAAAAGCAGTCGGCAAAGAAAAAATTATTAAATATAAAATTAAATTAAATATTAAAATAAGATTAATATTAAATATAAATATTGACTGTTAAGAAAAAATGTTATGTTATGTTATGTTAAACTGAAAACTTGAGTTTTAAAATTTTTAACTTAGCATTAAAATCGTAATCTAGATGTGAAACATTATTTTTTTAGCGAAATTAAATAAATTGAAATGTAGACTGAATTAAGAGGCCAAATTGTGATCAAAATGTCATTCCGTTTCCAAATCGATTGAGTTTTGAAAAAGTTATACAAGTTTAAAGTTGCTCAATCTTTTGACTTAGTAACTTTACAAGTCCAAATTTTTGTACAATTTCACATGATTTTTGACAAGAAAATAAAAGGTTTTAGAATCAGTTTTAAAGTGTTGTTTTATACTAATTATGATATAAAAAGTTGATTAAAAGTGAAAATTTGAGATTTAAAATTTTGAACTTTCAAAATATCAAAGGGGGGACCCTTACCATCAAAATCAACCATGGTTAGAATAATCGATAAATAAAAAATTGTTCTAAATGAACAAAATTTAAATGCAGAATGAATTTAAAGGCCAAACCATGATCAAAATGACATTCTGTTTGAAAATCGGTTCAGTTTTGACAAAGTTATAAAAGTTTGAAGTTGGTCGCACCCTTGACCCAACAACTTTTCAAGTCAAAATTTTTGTCAAATTCGCCATGATTTTTTACAAGAAAATAAAAGGTTTTAGAATCAGTTTTAAAGTGTTGTTTTATACTAATTATGATATAAGGAGTTGATTAAAAGTGAAAACTTGAGATTTAAAATTTTGAATTTTCAAAATATCAAAGGGGGGACCCTTACCATCAAAATCAACCATGGCTAGAATAATCGAAAAATAAAAAATTGTTTTAAATGAACAAAATTTAAATGCAGAATGAATTAAGAGTCCGAAATATGATCAAAACAACATTCCGTTTGAAAATCGATTCAGTTCTGATAAAGTTATGTCAGTTTAAAGTTGGTCAATATATGTAACATACATTGTACAAATGAGAAAAATCATTGTTATCGATTGTGATTTCTACATGCACTCGTATGTATGTTTGTCTACATTTGTGTGTGTGTGAGTGTGTGTGTGTGTTGACTGATATTTATCGATGCAAAAGACTTTTCATTAATTAGTTAAAAGGCATTGTGAGTTGTGCGTTTGAAGGCTTAGCAAGCGCTTATAAAGTGGGCGTGGCATAGAGGGAGTACGCGTGCTAATTACTTAACTGACAGTACTGTACAGTGGGGGAAAAAAACGGCTAGATAATCACTCAAAAAGAACCCCTACATAAGGTAAAAGTCTAGTGACGAAAGCATATTCTAGCCCCAAAATTTCTGATAAAAATATTAAATAAATATAGAAAAACAATACCTGAAAATTGGAATTCGGCAAAAGCTCACCGTTTTTGCGCACTGTGCGGAATTCCATTTTTCCGGAATTGTTTTTTTTTATTTATTTAATATTTTTATGTATATTAAACTTAATTTCGTTCGTCCCAAAATGGGATATCAGAAATTTTGGGGCTAGAAAAAGCTTTCGTCACTAGACTTTTACCTCGTGTAGAGGTTTTTTTTTGTGTGATATTCGAATTTTGAAGTTGGTTACAATGTGCCACCTTCAAATGAAGTTCAAAATATACTTTAAACTTTTACTTAATTAAAATCACTGTTTTTATTATATTTAAAAAAGTTTTTTCTTCAATTTTATTTTTATTATACCCGTTACTTATAAAAAATAAGTATAAGGGTATATTGTGTTCGTTGGAATGTGCGTAACAGGCAGAAGGAGGCATCTCCGACCACATAAAGTATATATATTCTTGATCAGCATCAACAGCCGAGTCGATATAGCCATGTGTGTCTGTCCGTCTGTCCGTCTGTCCGTCTGTGTGAGCGCCTAGATCTCAGAGACCATAAGAGATAGAGTAACCAAACTTTCACACGTAGATCAGAAATGCGTTGGAGCAGGTCAAGTTTGTTTTAAATTTTGGACCCGCCTCCTTCCACGCCCGTAATTCGCGAAAAACTGGTCATCCGTCTGTATAAACACAAGGATCTCAGAGACTATACGAGATAGAATATTCAAATTTGTCACACAGATTTCCATATACCTCACGCAGATCAAGTTAGTTTCAAATTTAAGCCACGCCCCCCTCCGCCCCCGCAAATCGCGAAAAACCACCTCACCCACAATTGTTCATATAATACGTATTTTTTGGTAATAACCGATATCTGTTATTATTATCTATTATCCCACTGAATCGCAACAAGATCGGACAAGTAGAACAGCAGTTATTGCGTGTCTAAGTTGTTAAATCAACAGGTTCCCCCTAGAGTATGCAATAGTTTTTGTATTGTTAAAACTTATTAGAATGCTTCAAATTCTCAAGTAATTCTGGCAACGCAAATATGACATTATGATTGAATCGCTAATGTATTGAAATAAGTAACGGGTATCCTATGGTCGGGATCTCGACTATAGCCTTTCCCACTTGTTTTAAATATTTAGTTCTTAGAATAAAATTATTTTAAGACCAAATTACTAAAATCAAGATTTTTAATCTAAAAAATCATTAAATCTTAATATAAGAATACAAATCTTAAATTGTTAGGAAGGTATAAATATGTACAATTTGATATGAAATAAATGTTGGCTCTGATTAGAGACACTGCCTTATTTGTGAAGCAGTAGGGGGGCGACGGTTCGAACCCCACTTGGGTACAATTTAAAAAAGCATTTATAAAATTACCAAGACAAAATAAAATATTTACATAATGTAAAGAATATTAAAAAAAAAAAAAAATAATTTTTATTTTTTGATCTTAATTTTAAGAACATTTATTCTTAAAATAAGAACTTGGTCTTATTTCAAATGTTCTGAAAACCAAAATGTGTTCTGTTAATTTAAGAATTTTATGTTCTCGACACATTTTTTAGACCAAAAATCTTAGTTCTAAGTCCAAAATCTTGATTTTAGAACATTTTTTTTATCAGAGTAATTGATAAAATTAAAAAAAAAAAAAAAAAAACATATTCTAAATAAAAAAAAATTCAATTTATACAAGTACAATTAGCTAAATTATCCATTGTGCGTGTTGGGAAACGATTTTAAAGCAACAATATCTGTGCAGAGTTTAACGGGCACTTAAGCTGCTGCTGCTGACGTTGGCAGCGCTGCTGGCAGAGCCGCCATTTTGTAATTAGCCGCATTACAAGCAGCACTCACTGAGATTTTTGCGGCTACTTTATATGTTAATGAGTTTTCTTGCCTTTGTCTTATCTCTTTCGCTACCACTTTCCCTCTCCCTCTCTCCCCCTCTCTCCGTCTCTCTCACTCGCTCAACTGGACATGAGTGCGTGCAATTGAATTTGACAGCAGTAAGGGTATTCCGGAAACAGTTTTAATTTAGCTTTAAATTAAATGATAAATATATCTAAAAATCAAATTCCCCATATTTTATTTTTGTATGCATTATAACAAAATCTGGAACTGTTTTCGGAATACCTCTCATGTCAGAGGAAGAATCTTTAGCAAATGCAGCCCTGGTTATTCAACACTCCAAACTGCTTCATATTGCATTATATGAATTTCATTTTTTTTTTTGACAAACTTCAAATTGCATTTGTCTAAAAAAAAAAGGGGAAAAGCAAAAACACAACATGTAAAAGAAGAAAATGGAAAAGCCCATTGACAGACAGAAAGACAGAGAGGCAGAGAAAGAGAAAGACAGAGAGAGAGAGAAAGGAGGAGGTCAAAGTAAACAGCACTGCTTAAAACGGCAACGCGAATATGCAACGCCAGTGTTGCCAACTTTTATGAGAAGAAACTTCAAAAAAAATGTTAAATTTTTCAACACTTAAATTTATAGTAAAAAAAGATTTCTTTCAAATGTTATGCTTAAATACTCTATTAAATATAAAAAAAAACACTTACGTGAGGTTAAAGTTCGCTGACAAAAGTAGATTCATGTCTCAAAATTTATAGCATCTAATTTCGTGGCGAAACAAATTTTGTTTTTTATCAGAGGTGTTACAGAAGTCGAAACTAACCAAAAATCTACCAAAACTATTAATTTTTGGGAGTTGTTAATTCGTTTCGATTTCTGTATATTGTTATTCAGATCTGGCAATATTTAGGCACATTTCTTTATACTCTCAGTTAACTAACTGAAAAATATCTCGACATAAAATTTATTATATAAAAATTATTATTTAAATTAAAAAAACCTTAATGTTAAACATGTTAAATATTTGTTAAATATTTGTTAAATATTTGGACTACTTGTAAAAAAAATATATAAAAATAAAAGGATTTTCAAATATTTTATTATATTTGCAAATTCCTTCATTTTTATTTTATCCATTTATTATTATTTATTTCTTATTATTTCTTTTTTTTTAACTATTTTAAGAAGCTATAAAAAGTATGTTTTTATGTGCAAAAATATAACTAATTATAAAGAATAGTAAGAAAATTGGTAGAAAATTAAAAAAATTACCAGATTTCCCGCTGTTTTTGACTCTTTTCTGTAATTGCACTTTATAAAAAGCCAGATTTGACGGGAAAAAGCTGTTCGGGCAACAATTTAGCATAAAAGCACACACATACACATAGACATAGAGCCGAGCGTTTGTGTGTGTGTGTGTGTGTGTGTGTGTGTGCCAGCAACACTTTCTTATCTGAACAATATTTGGCGTTTTTCTCTAGCTGATTGAACAAAGTTTGTTGTTATTGCTTCTTTTGTTGTTGTTTAATGTTTGACTAGAGCAAAAATTGTTGCTGATAAAAGCTGAACTTGGCCAGCAGAAATAATAAAAAAGAAGAAAAATAAAAACAGCTTTTATTATTATAACAATATTATTATTTAATTTTGGTTGCTGTTGTCATTGCCATAAATATCCATAAAAGTGTTCATATAATAATATATCTAAATATTATAATTGTTTTAACAAGCTACAAAATTCACATATTTTATACTTTACATGCACTGATAGACCCCCCAAAAGTATATATATTCTTGATCAGGATCAACAGTCGAGTCGATTGAGCCATGTCTGTCTGTCCGTCTGTCTGTCCGTCTGTCTGTCCGTCTGTCTGTCCGTCTGTCTGTCTGTCCGTCTGTCTGTCTGTCCGTCTTTTTGAAAGCGTCGATCTCAGAAACCATAAGAGCTAGAGACTTCAAACTTGGTATGTAGGTTTCTGGATACCGTACGCAGATCAAGTTTGTTTTTATTTTTGGATCGGACAACTATATTATATAGCTGCCATAGGAACGATACATCGAAAATGAAGTTTTTGTATGAAAAGCATCTTTAGTTGTTGAGATATCTCAACCAATCTCACACGATATATATTTGGAGTAGTATTATACATCCTGACCAAATTTGATTCAAATCGGACCACTATATCATATAGCTGCCATAGAAACAATCGATGAAAAATTAAATTTCAGTACAGAGTACCTGGGCACAGGGTATCCTACTGTCGAGCGTGCTCGACTGTAACCGTCCACTTGTTTTTTTTAAATTTATTTAAATAAAAACATTATTTATGACTAACATATAAATAATCATATAGATTTTACTCAATTCGATTAGAAGTGTTTTGTAAGTCTTACTTATCTATGCACCAAAACAAATATTCTTTATCCTGACTGTATAACTGAACATTACACTGTCCAAGCCATAAGTTCTAGGAGGCTGAAATTTTCATGCTGACCAAATTTTATCATATACATAACTGTCATGGGAACAATTCAAATTCAATTGGAAATATTTTCTACAGCTCTTTATTTTAATTATGCATTAAAACATTTGATTTTTGTGTCAAAATAATTTTTAATTTTATTTGATAAGAACAATATTTAGTTGACACAGTCAACATTTTTATAATATTACTTAATTTTGCTTCAGAAAATACCAGAATCTTTTAAAGACGCTCTCGTTTGTTGAGTCTCCATCCACAAAATTATGGTATTCTTTATCAACCAAATCGTCAGTATATCCAGCGTCCTTAAACTCACGTATTCTTTTGGTAGCCAAGTTTACAAGCTCCTCTAATCGAGCATTAATGAGTTCCTCATATTTACGTAACAAGTCGAAGAAAGTTCCGTTCATATAGTGGTTCAATCGAGTTTCAAATTCATTCTCCGGAATCTTACGCAGTATAATCTCTTTTTGATTCGCAAATTCATCCAATGCTTTGGCATCGGCCTGTGTCAGATTTCGATAACTCCATCGATCGAGAAATTGTTGCGATTCATCGATCATCACTTGTAGTGTACAATTGATGTGACTATGTTTAAAACATATTCGGCTAGAATCCGTCTGATCTCTAATTCTGTCTCTTCAGCCATCTTCCTCAAATCAGACTTGAGTTGTTGTAAAGCCATCTGCCTTACGTCCTCCTGTTTCTGGTCATCGGTCCGGATCACTTGATCCCTGGGAATACCGATCCTGAGTTCGCGAGCTTCCACAAGGATCACAAAGGGAAGACTTAATAGGACTATAAATATGAATCGCATCTTTTTAATTTCAATCAAAAACTAAAGACGCAACGACTTTCTTTTATACCAATCGAGTTAATCAAAAGCTTCAAAATATATAAAAATACATAAAGTGGGCATTTCCAAAATTGCAATTCCGTAAACAAATCCATAAATTTTATAATTTCTGTCCTTCGTTGACACATTTCGGGAAATTCCATTATACAAATCAGCATCTAATTCTCTCTATAAATTTCAGCATGACATGTTTAAAATGCCACCAAAATAAGTTGTCAAAATCTCTATATTAAATAAAATTAAATGTCAATTCAAGCAGAAATAATTATTTGTCGAAACTCAGCCAAAATATTTTATATTAACAAACAGAATTTCAAAACGTAACAAATATCAATTTCGGTTAGGGGTTTGGTAATGTTTGTACAATTTATATATATTGATTTCGTAACGGTTACCGGTTTTGTTCTATGCTTAAGATGTGAAATGTTGGCACACATTTTAAATATAACTGCAGATGTGCAGTTGAAATGCACTGCTTTACAGTTTGAGCAGCACTTGCTGCTTGCTTTGCACCAGACACTAGAGTCGTAAAGCAGTGCAAGCAGTGCAACTTAAGCAACCGCTTTAACAGCATTGCAGTGTTGCCAGAATATCTAAAGCTAAAATAGTTAATTAAATGAAAATGAAAATTTACTGGTAATAACTTAAAAAATAAAATCCTAAAAAACAGCTAAATTATATTAAATAAATTAAATTATATTAAATAAAATGCAAAATGTTCTTTTTACCTCTTTTTGCTGGGTTAGAGCTCGAAAAATATCGAATTAAAAAATAAAATATGAAAAATACGTAACATGTTTTTTTTTTTAAATATATTTTTAATAATATGCATTATTCCCTCGAATTTTTTGTATGCCCATAAAATATTCGCAACAGTGAATATATATTTATATTCGTTAAAAAATTAAATTTCTCTGAAAATTTAGTTTTAAAAATTGCCAAAATTCAAGCTTATAACTTTTGCAATTACAAAAAATAAATGAACTAAAATATTAACAAACTAAAATATCAAAGAGAGCGAGATAGCTATATAAAAAAGAAACAACAAATAATATGTAAATGTAATAATATATTTAATAAAATAAAACAATTTGTTTATATGTTTCTTTGTTTGTTTTCTCGGTAAATTACAATTCAAGTTGTAGATTTGCATAATTAACATATTTTGCTGTTTTTTTTTTTTTAAATAATATTTTTTATTTTGTTTTTTTTTTTTGTTGTTTTTTTGTTTTATTTAATTTAGTTTTCCCCACACGAAAACAATGATTAAATTGTTTAACAAATTTATGCATGTGTCAATGTAACTAGAAACTAATTTATAATTTATAAATTATAAACTTAAAGCAGTTTTGTTTTTTGTTTTGTTTTGTTTTGTTTTGTTTTGCGTTAAACTTAATACGCATTCTTCTTCTTCTACTTCTTTTAGAATAGGTTTCTTCTTCTTACTCATTTTTCTTGGTTTTTTTTTTGGGAGGAACAATCTTTTGTTTAACGTTAAATGCGCACAAATTCTTGTTCTTTAGAAAGCAACCTTAAATGTAGAATTTAGATATTTTTCTTTTTTTTTTTCTTTTGGAATTGCATGTGAAATGGGGGCGTAGCAGGGCAGGGGGCGTGGCAGTTGTATTTTTTTTTTTTTGTTAAACAAATGTTTTGACATGACTTTCAGTTTATTGTTATTGTTTTTGTATATTGTATACAGCACAGTGTGTTTTTTTTGTTGGTTTTGTTTGCTTGTTCTTTTACACATAACATAATATAATTCTTCTTTCTATTGTTTTTCCTTTCAATTTATCTGCCTTTGCTTTCTGCTGCTTCTTCTTGGACAAAATTTGATTACACAAAATTCTTTGCAGCATTTTCTATAGAATTTTTTTCTAGTTTTAGTTGATTTTTTATTGTATTTTGTAATTTGCTCCCATTTGCTTAATGTCGCTGTTTCTTGTTTATCTTCTTCTTGTTCTTGTTCTTGTTATTCTTCTGTTCCCCCTGAGGGTTTAGTTTTTTTTTGGGGGGGGGGATTGGGTTTGGGGTAGAGGGCTGGCTTTAGAATTTATACATTTACAATTTCGCAAATTTTGCAAGTTAAAAAAAAATGTGTTCAGAAAAATGTGGAAAATTTTCAGGTCAGAATTAAAACAATTGAACAATTCTTAATTATGCTTGGCTTGCTGCAGTTGTGTGTGTGTGTGTGGATTCCATGTGGATTCCATGTGGATTCCATGTGGATCCTATGTGGATCATGATGATAATGATGTTGTTACAGTTGAAATTAATGTTGTTGCTTGTTGCTGCTGTGGATTGCATGTGTGTGTGTGTGTGTGTATTGTATTGTGTGTGCTTTGTGGAACCTAACCAATCATCAGTCCACAGCCGAGCTTAAAGTTATTCTTCACATGATTCATGCGTCCACTCAACGTAAAGGAAAATGGCAACGGTTGCAAACGCTTTTCCAGCACACCCGAAATATGCCAATTTGAATCAATGGAGCCTACAAAACGCATTAGAAAGAGATGGTTAGATAGTTATTTACAGTAGGGTGCAACAAAAAAAAAAAATTACAAAATTCTTTGACCAAATTCTAAGATGAAACCATAGTGCTAAAATCAATATCTAGTCATTAAAAGTTTTAATATAAAACTCACGAAATAATCATAATTTTTAATTTTATTATATTATTACTTGTATTTACTTTTGAGCAAGAAAATTAAAACTCAAAGAAATAATTATTATTTTTAAGAATAAACATTAAAATCATATAACATATTGAATATTTTCTGAGTTTTATTATTTTCATAAAACAAAAATTTTTATTTTATGTGTAAAATATTAAATATCACAATTTTTAAGATCATAACGAAATTTCATAAAAGAAAAATGTTGGTCTATTGACGCTTTAAAAAGAATATTGAAAAAAAATTTATATATAAGAAATTGATGTATATTTTTGAGCATAGAAATAAAACTCAAGTAATAATCAAAGTAATTAAGCTCATAAAAAAATCATTATTTTATGAGTTTTAATTTTTTTGCTCAAAAATAATGTTTATTTCTTAAGTTTTTGTTTTTTTTTGTTCTAAAATATTCATAATTTTATGAGTAAAATAATAATTGAAAAAGAAATATCAAAGTAATTATTGTTTACCATTCCTGATTCCAAAATCCCTGCTTTTGAGTTGAAAAATACTGTTTTTTTTTAATTCTTAGCATATTATTAGCATAGCTTTAGTGTTTTAAGTTTGATCCTAACAAGATTGGTATCAAAACTTCTGTTAGGATCTGAACTTTCAATATGTCATAAAATTAAAAGGATCAATTGTTCTTAAAACACAATTTTCGTTAAAGCAAGAGCTAAAAAAAACAAAATATTTCAATTCATAAAAACAAAAGCTAGGAATTGATTTTAGATATATGGTTTCTTGTTGTAAATCTTTTAGAATTGATCGTAGCTTAAGAATTTGGGTTGCTATTTTTTTTTGTGAAACATAATCGATGCACCCTAATATACAGTTACAATCCACATAGAAGTTATATTCACCTCTGAAAACCAGATCCGCTTTGGGCAAATCAATTTGATAGGCAATTGTGGCAACGGATTCTTGCATACGCAAACTTGTTTCCACTTCGACGCCAATTTGTAATTGCTCGCTGGCCTTTTGGTAATAGCACAAATGGAGTCCACTTGGCCCTAATGTGCCGGACCAAACGGAATCGCCATTTGAATAGCGTCCCAGCGCCGAAACAATGGCTATCTGACGTCCGGGCACATTTGGGCCGTATTGATAGGCCACCTCGGCGCCGAGGGCGGTGCGTTGTGTTACCGATTGCAGATATTGGCCAACAATCACGCCGGAATTGGTAAATATACTGGGATTGCCCAATGTGAGGGATGCGGTAAAATCATTGCCTCGATAATCTGTGCTCAGCTGTGTGGCCATCACTTTTGATTCTTGAATCTGTAAACATGTGTATAGAAAGAGAAATTAAAATTAATAAACTGTTCCCATTATATGAAAAACTGTACCCAGTATTATCAATGTATCGTTTTAAATGTAAGATAACTGTTCCCATTATTTGAAAAGTGTTCCTAGTATATATCATCTAACAAATGACTCATTTGAAATTAGCTGTTTCAGTTTAGAGCAATAGCTGCATGCTTTAAACAATAGTTTCCGCTGCCAACTATTCCCATTATGAGTGACAAACTGTCAGATTTACAATGCGAATGTTCCTTTTTCAAAAAAAAAAAAACATTTCTCTATGTACTACAACTACTCCCAATATCGGTAATATTAACTTTCACAAGTAAACAGCAAAAAGATTGTTGTTCCCAGTATATAAGACAAACTGTTCCCAGTACTTGAAGGCATAATAAACCGCCACAGGTGCATGACAACGGTTTCCCATGCATTACAAACAGTTCCCAGTATATATGAGAAACTGTTCCCAGTATATATTATACTGGTAACTGAACAACTTACCTGCGATGCAAACTTGCAACGCAAACGCGACGAAAACTGATGTATAACATTGGCATTCAGATTTCCAGATGGATCAATATCGCCCAGCAGCACCGGGAATGCCTCAGTGGGGCTGTACTGCTTAGTGCCCACATAGGTGGCGCCAAAGCGATAACCGCTCGGCACCGTGGTGCTCATGTTGATCGTGTGCGATACCTGGAAATGATTGCTCAGACCTTTGTTCAGCATGATCTTGGCGCCCTCAAAGGTGATGGCCTGTACATCTGTAACAGAGGGAGAGTGAAAGAGAGTGTAAGAAAGTGACAGAGAGAGAGAAATATCGATACAATATTTGCAACTGATAATACATAATCAAAGAACAAAGCACGCATACACACGCAGAAAAACGCACGCACACTTATTAGTGTTGCCAGACATTTGACTTTAAAAAAAGCTAGATTTGCAATTTTAACAATATTTAAAAAAAAAATCATTAATAGATACATAAATTTATATAAAAAATAATAAATAAAATAATAATTAATAAATAAGAGCAGAAATAAGAACAAAATGCCTTAAAATATGCACTCAGAAAATCAATAAACTTCCTTAATTGAATCCTCGCTTTCCCTCACCTTTATAATATTATTTTCTATGCTAATACAGATATTAAATTAATAGGTATTTATTCCTTTTCGTTTCTTGGTTTCATAATTTTAAGATTTTTTTATATAGCCCGGACTTTGTTACTTTTAAATATTTTTTTTTCATCTTTTCAGTTTTAATAATTAATTTTGTTCTATACAAATTATTTTAATTTAAATAAATATATTCAAATTCTAATGCTAATTCGTTACTTAATTACTATTAGAAATAGTAATAGATAAAGTTATTATTGTGGTTTTTTCTTGGGTTTGTTAATTTAATCAATTTTTTTGAATATTCCAAACTGTTAAACTTTTGAATATTTAATGTTTTTATATCTAATATTAAAAGATTAGCCTATGTTAAACTTTAAATATGTAATGTTTTTTATCTTATCAGTCGTTTAAGAGTTTTAAATTATTTTTTTATAATTAATTTTAATTTAAAATGTTTTTAAATGGCATTAAATAAATAAAGAAATTTGTGTTTAGCTTTAAATTGAAATGCTTAAAAACGACTGCAAATACGCTAGAACTAGCATACAAACAAAAAGGCTAGGCTGACAACACTGACGCACACGCACTCACACACACAGAGAGAGAGAGAGAGAGTGAATGAGTGAGAGCAACTCCCCCCCTCACATGCTTGTAGGTTATGTCATCACAATTGGTTACATTTCTTTCATTTTTTTTTTTGTGTATTTTTTGTATTGCATTTAATGAATGGAGATTTAATACCTTTGCATTTCTTGTGCAATTCCTCGACAGTGCCGGGATTCTCCAGGGTTGTCGCCTTGCCCACATCGCTCACATCGGCCGCAATTAATGCGGCTGCCTCTGTTGATAATGATGATGTTGGAGATGGCGATGGCGATGATGATGATGATAATGATGGTTCCGGCAATCCCAAACTGGCTGCAACACTGTTGCTGCGCGCCGTTGTTGCCTCGATGCCGGATGATGCCGCTAGCACGTTACCCATACTGCTTTATGCTCCTTCTCCAATTAGCCCGAAAAAAAAAACAAAATTTCAATTGTGTGTGTGTGTTGAATTTTTTTTTTCAAAAAGAGTTTTTCTTATTGTTTTTTTTCTATGTGTGACCGTCGAAATTTGTTAAGTGGCACGCGCTGTATTTTGAGGTATCGTGTGTGTTAGACACACTACAAAAAAAAAGACTGCTTTTGACAGCAATGTCGATATCTCATATGTTATATATCGATAGCATGCTGGGTTCGATACTTGCAAATGGCAAGCACGGTTGCCACTTGGTAAAACAAAAAAGCACCAAGAAATGTTTGAAAAGTGCCAATTTCATTTAAAAAAAAGGCCAATTTCATAAAAACTACGCAATTTTTATAAAACAACCAAAGAATTTGCAAATTTTTTTTTTCTTCAATATTTTGGCAGCACAATTTACTGTTTTGCAACTGTTCGATAGTTTGATTTTTTGGATTTATTGTCCAGCTGCTGCCAAACAACTACTCGATACTTTTTATTCAAACAGCTGAGCTGCCACTGCAGTGCAGCTGTCCGCAATGCCAGCCTTGCCAGACTGTTAACATTTAAGCGCGTACCTTTGAAATTTTTGTAAATAACAAACACTACAACAGCAAAGTTTAATCAATAAAAACGTTTATATTTCAAGTTCAAGTATATGTATAATTTTTTTTGTTTATACATGCACATATATATATATATATAGAGTTATTTCATGTATAGGTTTATAAGAGGAGCACAAAACTCTGACACTTATAATGCTGAAAAAAATAAACGATTTAATCAAAAAAAGTTGTTTTTTTTTTGGCTGTTTCGGTTTGCGGAGGAAATTGCAAAAATATATATATATATAAGTATATATTGGACTAAACTATGAGTCATCTAATTGGCCAAATCATCGAATCATCCATCAAGTCATCAATGTAAATGTACAAAATGTTAAAATACTCGCAATTTGTTTAAACTTAAAAACGAAACTATAAGTAGCTGCAATACACACATACATTTATATGTATTTATGTACAAATTCACTTTTTTTGTTTTTGTTTTTTTTTTGGTGCGCTATTAAAAACGAGTCAACAAATTAAGACAGCAAAAATATTAACATAAAAAATAAAATCGTATAAAAATAAAAACCAAAAATAACGAGAATTTAATATACACTTGGTCAAGTAATTGTTTTGCCAAAAATAAATAGTTTACATAGCTGTTTTTATTTTGTAAATTAGTAAACTCTTTTTTTTTATATAGAAACAGAAGCAATTTGAATAAAAATCAATTATTTTTGACAAAACAATTACTTGACCAACTGTTTATGGAGATATATATATAAAGAGACTTGTCGTAAATTGGTAAGGAAGCAGCAAATTAAAAAAGATAAAAAATATATAAACTAAATGTAAAACTGGGGATTCCCCCCATTTTGAAATCCGCAGCAAATCAACAGCAGGATGATTTCTCTGGCTCAGCGACAACGAGATTGAAGTCCAAACTGTTGGGCCTCGCAAAACCGGACTTGATGCCATCCCAGCCATCCTCGGCCTTGTATTCCCCGGACCGTATGCGGGCGTACACCTCCTGGGTGACCATCCGGAAGGCCTCCTCCACATTGGCGCCGGTGCGCGCGGAAGTTTCAACAAAATGCAATCCATGCAATTTGGCAAACACCTGTCCATCCTCCGTGGACACCTCACGATGTCCGCCGGCATTGACCAGATCCAATTTACAGCCGACCAAGGCGAAAACCGGTACATGCGGTTCAATATGGCGTCGCGCCTCCATCATCCAAAGTGGTATATGCTCAAAGCTGGCATAATTCGATATATCATAGACGAGCAGAACGCCAACGGAATTGCGATAATAGGATTTTGTTATCGAACGGAAACGCTCCTGTCCGGCCGTATCCCATAGCTGCAGTTTGATCTGTGTGCCATCTTTCATCTCAATCAGGCGGGCGAAAAAATCAACGCCCACTGTGGGATCTGAGAGCTGAAAAATAATATAGACAATTTTAATATATTACAAATTATATTGATTTTATTTAAGCACAAAAAATATGTAACAAATTAAATTAATTATATTTTTAAGTTTATTAATTGTAGCTATTCATTTTAAACCCTGAAGACAAAAAAATACTGCATACTTTAAGGCGCTTACATTACTTAAAAACTTAAAACAGCCAGAAATATCGTTAAATTGATACAAACTTAAGGGAATTCAGTAGGATTAAAGATAATATAAATGAAAAAAACATTGAAACAGATGTAAACGCCTGATTAAAAAAATATATTAGGGTGCTACTAGTTAATCTTAATTTAAATTTTTAATCTACAGTCTATTCTAAGATGTGTAAACTCAAAAACCATAGCGCTTAAGTCAATTACTCGCTTTTTGAGTTGAAAAATGTTATGTTTTTAGTACTTTCACGAACGAAAATTATAATTTAAGGACAATTGATCCATTAATTCTATGAAACTTTAAAAGTCCTGATCCTTGAAGAGTTTATTAATACCAATCTTGCCAGGATTGGACTAAAAAGACTAAAGATTGTCCAATAATCTGCTAAAAAATTTCAAAATCATAAAACAATCATCATTTTTCAACGAAAAAAAAACGGCTAATTGATTTTCGAACTATGGTTTTCGACCGATTGTTCCTAAGGCAGCCATATGTTATATGCAACCGAATTAAACCAAATTTTGTCAGAATGTACAAAACCAACTTAAGTTTCTATTTTATTAGTTTAGTTAAGATATCTCAAAAAACAAAAAACTTTTTCATACTAAAAGTTGATTTTTGAGCGATCGGTCCTATGACATATATATGATATATTCGACCGATTTGAACGAACTTCGGCCAGAATGGACAAAACCAAGTTGAATGCATATTCTAACAATTTGGTTAAGATATCTCAAAAAACAAAAAACTTTTTCATACTAAAACTTAATTTTCAATTGAGCGTCTTTATTGCAGCTATATGATATAGTAGACCGATCTATACCAAATTTTGTCAGGATGTATAATACCAACCCAAATGTATATTCTATCAATTTGGTTTTGATATCTCAACAAACAAAATATTTTTGTATACTAAAACTTCATTTCGTATCGTATCATTTCTATCGTTCCTATGTCAACAAATCGATACACCCTAATATATATACTTTATATGGCTGGGTATGGCTGCTTTTTCAAAATATTAAGTTTTGGCTCTACGGGAAACGCGCCTAAGAACAGATTGTTCAGTAAATTCTTTTAAATTTATTTGCTATCAAATAACATTTGAAATTTAAAAAGGCGCGCTTATATGTGGCTGGCGTTGCCAGACCTGCAAGCCGTTTGTCATTGTTGTTTTTGCGCTAGGAATTGCATTATCAGTACTACACACACACAGACACACACACACATACATACATGGACAGAGGCTGAGACAGTGGAACTCAAATAAAGATTGATGCTCGCCTTTGTCTCTTGATTAAACGCTGTGCGCTACTTAATTATGTAATTATAAATATTATAAATCGCACTTGACATACATATGTATTTAAAGCGAAATATATATATAAATATATATATGCATGTACGTATGTATGTATATATGTACAGTGGTGCATTTATAGTGCATACCTCGGCAAATTTTCCATCTGTGAAGAATTTGAGCAGTGAACTTTTGCCCACTGTGCTGTCGCCGATTAATATTAAACGAAATTGATAATCAAAGATTGGCTCAACCATTGTCTTTGTCGATTTGTTTAACAATTAGTGGCTTTCTTCTTTGTTATTTTCACGTTTAATGCGCAAATTCACTTATCGTCCTGGTTTTTTCTTTTTTTTTTCCTTTGATATCTCCACGCCCAAATATGATTAATTATTTTGGGGTACTATTAATTCGCAGTTGAATTTGTGGCACAGTATAAATAACTTGCTGTTTCTCTTTTGTTTATTAAATTTAACTAAACTCAGCTGCTCTGTTTTGTTTGTTTTTTTTTTTCTAACGCGCAGCTATTACTCTATGTGTGTGTGTGTGTGTGTGAGTATTTACAGGGCTGGCAAAAAAAATTACTTGTACTCATACACATAGTGGCAACGCTGCGCATAGAGCACTGGCGCTTATTTAAATTAAGCATGCATTTCTTAATTTATTACAAAATATTTAAAGTTTATTTAAGAGCTAACTTAATAATAAGAAAATTCTAAGCTAGCTTTTTACTTGGCAGTGGCATTCAGCTCTTATTTATATCGGTGGTATTCCTGAAACAGATTCATATTGTTTTCGATTTGGTTTAATCAAATCTATGAGAATTTAAAATAAAGTCGCAAAGACACAAATTGACAAGCAAAAATGTGAAAACAAGTTTTCTTAAACTTTTTAATGCAATCGAATCTAATCTTAAACTTTTCAATGCAATCGAATCTAGCAAATTAATTCTAAAGTTAGCCGAATCTAGCTATAAAATAGCTAAACACAGCGAATATATCGATATACTCTGGCCTATCGATATAATATTGCATGGCAAACATGGCGACTGTCAAATAAAACGTTTGCTTTGCACATCTCTAAACGCAGCCGACAAAAATAAAAACCAGCATTTTTCTATTGTCGAAAATAAATCAAATTGAATTAAATAACGCCAAAATGGATGTACGGCCAAATCAAACAATTTACATAAACAATCTGAACGAGAAGATTAAGAAGGAGGAGCTAAAGAAATCGCTTTATGCGATTTTCTCACAATTTGGACAAATTCTTGATATTGTCGCATTAGCAACACTGAAAATGCGTGGACAGGCATTTGTTATATTTAAGGAAATCGGCAGTGCATCGAATGCATTGCGCACAATGCAGGGATTCCCTTTCTACGATAAGCCCATGCGCATCGGTTATTCCAAAACCGATTCCGATATTGTGGCCAAACTGAAAGGTACCTACAAGGAGCGACCCAAGAAGGTGAAACCGCCAAAACCGGCACCGGGAATCGATGACAAAAAGTATGTATTAAATATGATTAATAAAGGCCCATTTACACTGGCAGCGATAAGAGTGCGAATTGAAAAACTACATAGATATACAAACAAAAAAACAGCGAAAAATATAAAGTATATATATTCCGAGCCGAGCCGATTTAGCCATGTCCATCAGTTTAAACACGTCAATCTCAGAGACTATAAGAGCTAGAGACCTCAAACTTGGTATGTAGGTTCCTGGATACCGTACGCAAATCAAGTTTATTTTTATTTTTGGATCGGACCACTATATCATATAGCTGTCATAGGAACGATACGTCAAAAATTAAGTTTTAGTATGAAAAACTTCTTGGTTTTATGAGACATCTCAACCAATCTGACACAATATACATCTGGGCTAGTTTTATACATCCTGACCAAATTTGGTTTAAATCGGACAACTATATCATATAGCTGCCATAGAGACGCTTAGTTGAATTTCAAGTTTTGGTATGAAAAAGTTTTTTTTAAATGATATATCTTAGTCAAACTGATGGAATATGTATCTAAATTGTTCTTATACATTCTGACCAAATTTGGTTCAAATCGTATGACTATATCACATAGCTATCATAGGAAACTTAGGTCGAAAATTTAGTTTTTGTATGAAAAACTTTTTGGTTTATTGAGATATCTTAACCAAACTAATGCAATATACATCTGGGTTGGTATTTTACATTCTGACCAAATTTGGTTAAAATCGGTCCAATATATCATATAGCTGTTATTGAACGATCTGTCAAAAATCAAGTTTCAGTATGAATTTTTTCTTTGTATTTGAAGATATCTCAACCAAACTGATAGAATGTGAATTTAAGTTGGTGTTATACATCCTGACCAAATTTGGTTCAAATCGGTCCACTATATCATATAGCTGCCATAGGAACAATCGGTTCAAATCCAGTTTTAGTACAAAAATATGGAATCCCTTTGTTTTTGTATGGAGTTTTTCATTTCGCGGTTGTTTCGCTACCCGTGTAAATAGCTTTAAAGCATATATAGTAAATAAAATATAAATGAATTTATTTTAATCTTAAGCAGGGACAAGAAGAAGAAGCCAACGAGCGCAGAGAATTCGAATCCAAATACACAAACTGAGCAGCCACCAAATCAAATTCTCTTCCTCACCAATTTACCGGAGGAGACCAATGAAATGATGCTATCCATGTTGTTCAATCAGTTCCCCGGATTTAAGGAGGTGCGTCTGGTGCCGAATCGTCATGATATCGCCTTTGTGGAGTTCACCACCGAACTGCAGAGCAATGCCGCCAAAGAAGCTCTTCAAGGATTCAAAATAACCCCAACACATGCGATGAAAATTACTTTTGCCAAAAAGTAAAGCAACAACACATTTCATTCATTAAAATATATACTTTATATATATATATAAATATAAATGTCACACTGTCTATGAATTTTGATATTGGGAATATGTCTGAAATACGTTTAGATTTGGTTTTGGTTTAAGCAAATCTAAATCTGTTTTAGGAGTACCCCAATGGAATGCACAGCAGACACTCTTTTTTTTTTTTAAACAAATCCTAATTTACACTTAATTAGAATAAATTTAAATGATGTAAAATCTGACTGTGGCATATCTTTACTCTATATTCTACAGTTAGTTGCTTAAGTAATGTGATTGATTAATTTCCAACCGGTTTTATTCACAATTTTAAACATTTTGCTACTTTGCTTGAGCAAAACTTGTGCAAAACAATATGAATAGCATATTTTACTCAATTTACATTGTTAACAATTTGTTTTAAAACTTATTTTCTTTAAAATGTTTTTTTTTTTAAATTCTTAAAAAAAGCTTAGAATGAATAATGTGGATTTATTCCTTTTCGAAAATATAGAAATGTTTGTTCTACGTCTAGTAGAACCGAACGAAAATTGGCATTCGGCACTGCGCAAATAGTAATTCTTATGTACAAGGAAACTCACCCATTTTGCGCACAGTGCACACTGCGAATTTTCACCTGATTTTTTTTTTTTTTTTTATTAATTTTTATATTTTTATTTAAAATTTATATATGAAACTTAATTTAGTTGGTCACAAAATGGGATATCAGAAATTTTGGGGCTACAATATGCTTTCGTCACTAGACTTTTACCTTGTGTAGAGGTTTTTTTCCTCAAATATGTACATTGATTTTATTTCGTTTAATCGCATTCGCAACATCCACATTTAGTAGCATTAATTTATTGACTTTGGTGTACTCCATATATAGTTTAATAGGAAGCAGACGTTGATTATGATTTTCTTTTAGTTTTAAAATAATATCATGAACAAGTTTTTCTGTGAGTTGCTCGCAATCATTCACGTGTACCACCTGCAGTTTGGGACAGGCAAGGATCAATTGGAGTACACCATTATCAGTGATATTTCTATTACCATTGAAATAGATTTCAGTCAATTCTTGCAAGGTAAATAATGCCTCCAATTCACGATCGGTGATCCTAACGCCACGCAAGGACAGTGTACGCAATGCACTGAGTTTTCCAATCTCTGAAAAGATCTCGGCATTGATCCAGTAATTGTAAGAATACATTATTTTGAAATGTTCCAGCTTCTTGGACTTATATTTCACCAGCCATGTCATTAGCATTGGAGGCATCGCAGTCGTATAATCAGAATTAATCAATCTTAGTTTCTTCAGGTTTGGTATCCTTGCAATGTGATGATAATCTGAATTATTGTTATTGTTGTACATAATGGTGAGAGCTTCCAAAGATCCACAGCAATTTTCATTGATAGGCTGCTCGAAACACGGAGATTCGGGATTATAGTTTGGTAAGTCTAATTCCTTAAGCATCGGTAGCCCATGAAATATTTTACTCAGCAATTCTGGATGCTGTTCACAGAATCTTAAAGTCAGCGATTCAATGGACTTTGGCAAATAATTTATATGCTCTACAGCTAACATGTCAATAAAGTCAAGCTCCAGTTTCGTAAGCTGATTCAAATGCTGAAGTTCTTGTAGATTCATACTATATGTGAATCTGTCGCCCCAAATTGCCAGTGACTGTAAATTAATAAAGTGCTTGCCAATATTTTCGAGCACGAGATTACATTGTTGTTGGTTTTGTACTCTTCCTTCAATTTCCTTAATATTACGTCCGGAGAGTTGAAAAAAATCACGCAATTCCCACGCAGTCCTTCCATTGAATATTTTCAAATCGATAGATTTGTCGAGTATCGGCGACATTTCCTCATAAATGCATCGAAAACGATAACAGGTGCGTGCAAATTGAATGCGATCAATTATCGATAAATCTTTGAATATATGTTCCAGGCAATAATCGTTCAATTTCAGAATGGGAGCAGTATTCTCATTGGGATCGACAATATCCGGTTTATCCGGCAACTTCTCCGCATCCGGTTGATGCCAAGTATAACTTGGCTCAACTTTTATACGACATCCATTGACATCATGAAATACTCCCCTCAATGCTTCGGCAGCATGACGGGGATTCCCAAAGACAACGTAGCCAGTTCGTGTTCCATTCGGAAAGAGATGCAATTCTTCAACATATCCAAATGTCTCGAAATACTCTTGAATCTGCTGCTTCTCCAGTCCTTCTCCAATACCCGATAGAAACAGTTTCTTCACCAACACATTATCCTCCGTGTAGGCCAATAAGTAATATTTTCCATTAGACGCCTGCACAGACATTTTATGGTTTTTGGCTGATAAGCTTTTTGTGTTTTATTTCAAGCTGCAATTAAGAAAGTCAAGTAATAAATAAATAAGTAAAAGCACAATAGATTAAGCATACCTTTAGTATTTTTTTTTTATTTTAGAATCCTGCGTGTTCTATGCGCTTAAATTATACACTACATAAAATCAAAGACTTTAATATTTCACTGATATATATTTTTTTTTTTCAGTCGCAAACTGTGACTCACAGTTTTTAATATTGAGTTATCGTTATCGATCGTTACTGGAAAG
This sequence comes from Drosophila phalerata, assembly GCA_951394115.2. NCBI lineage: Eukaryota > Metazoa > Arthropoda > Insecta > Diptera > Drosophilidae > Drosophila > Drosophila phalerata. The sequence goes on along the minus strand of OX596006.1, from coordinate 48,142,457 downwards.
TTTTTTATTATCAATTCGTGATCGATTTCTCGCACAGACACGAATCGATGCATGAATTTCCTAAAATTTGACTGTATTTAATGATATTTTTACGACAAATCTCTAGAGATTTTTAAAACAACTGCTTTTGAAATTAACCTTTTGAAAATTTCGGAGTTTTTTATATTTTATATGAAATTTCAAACATAATTTCAAAGACCCTAAAGTCAAATGCAATAAACTAATTTCCAACTTCACAATATAAACTTAAGGTAAGTTTTATATAAGAAATAGATTTATTCAAAATTTGATAACATGCAATTTGCAATTTATAAATTAAAAAATTTTAGGAAATCTCAAAACACGATATTATTAAAATTTATAAAAATCATTAAATTAATTTTCATATACGTGTACATACATTTTAAATCAATTTTTTTTGTGACAAATATATAAGTAATAAATAATTTGTTATTTTAATTTATTAATACTAAGTCAAGTAGCAGTCGGTCAAAAATTTGGACGTGCAAAATAAGACATAAAATTGCATTAAGAATTAACAATTGAAATGAATATTGAATTTAAATTATGAACTAAAACGAGAAGTTATAAGTACATCTGGGGTATACAAAAATTATAATTGCCTCAAAGCAGGATATTTAAAAACGTTAGTGTGACCAGACTTTTTTCTGGCGCAAACTTTAATTTAGGCCTCAACTGTTTCAGGCATACCCCTATTATTTTAGCGTATATTTCTCAAATTAAAAAAAAAAATCACGTTTTTATTTGCAAGTTGGCAACAAGTCAAGTTTAATGGCAATTTTTCGGCACTAAATATTGAACATTTTTATTGATGGAACAGTCTTAAGTTTAGGGTTTTTTAAATGGTACTGGCTTTTTTTTTTGTTGTGTTGTAAGAGTTGTAAATGTAATTAGATTTGCGTTGTTTGAATTTAGTTCTCCAGAACGCGCTCATCGTTGATGGCATTTGGTATCGATATTTCCCGTGTCACATCGTCAACAATTCCATTACCAGGCTCCTCATCGATTTCACCCATTGTACTACCACTAACGGCACTATCCGATGCCGAACTCACTTGTTGTTGTTGTTGTTGTTGCTGCTGCAATTCATCGGGTTCATCGGCATCGCCCACATATTTCTCCATCGATTTGGCCAATTTATCGGAATTGCCACCGACAAATATATCGAGTACCTCACCATTTTTAATAAACACAAATGTCGGCATACTGGTGATATTATACTCCAAAGTAATCTCCTCATTCTCATCCACATTGACCTTGAGCACAACGGCACGTTCCGTATATTGGGCAGCCAATTCCTCCAATTTGGGTGCGATTATTTTACATGGTCCACACCAGTTGGCACAGAAATCGATAACGATTAGTTTGTCGCCAGCATTCGATAATTGCTGCTCAAAATCCTCTTTGCTCTGTACCACATGAACCATTTTCGGTGCTACTCTCTTTTGCAAATTTCGCTTAAAATTTCAATCTGATTATTATTATTATTGGAAATTTCGAATATTGCTTGTACGTACAAAATTTCTGGAAATTTATTGTGTTCCGCTTCACCAGACGGCTGAAACGAAATAGAAATGATTGACAAATCACAGACAATATAATTGAAATCAAATTTTGCCTGACAAAAATAAAAAGTTGTATTCAGTTTCAGTTCAGAACGATATATGGGTATTTCCAGCATCGAGAATGCGACATTTGTACGTCTTTCAAAAAAAAAATATGACCAAAATCAATATTTAAAAAAAAAAACAATGCATTTCGAACGCGACGAAAAATTAACGTCATTTTTTTCTTTATCTTGAGTAATTTGGTAGAAAATATTCTAAAAACCATAATAAAATAATGAAGCTATCCATTTTATGAATTATTTTGATATGTTACTATCATTATACCCGTTACTTATAAAATAAGTAAAAGCCCTTTGCTTAAAGGGTATATTAAGTTCGTTGGAATGTATGTAACAGGCAGAAGAAGGCATCTCCGACCCCAAAAAGTATATATATTCTTGGTCAGCATCAACAGATGCTACTTTTTTTTTTCAATAAAGTAGACTTTAAGTAAATTTTTAAGAAATCGGGCTAATAATAATAATTCAAATTGATTATTTTATGTGTTAATTGTTAAAATAAGTAACTTAAAATTATTTGCGAATAAAAGTTTGACAAAATGTGAGTTTTTGATCAAATTTAAGTTTTAGACAGCGGTGAAAATGTCCATATGTGAACTAAATGTTGTTTAAAATACCACTAAAATACTTTTTTCAAATAATTGCGCCAAATTTTTTTTAAAAAATTGCCAATTTTATTCGAAAAGAAAAGCCAATTTCATTATAACATACAAATTCTTATAAATTAGCCAAGTTATTATCTTCTATTTAGACCAAAGCTTAAGTACTCTATATTTAGCGATATTAAAAATCCACATGTGTTGGAAAATCAGTACAATACATTTTTACTGTTGGTAGCGAAAATATCTTGATTTAAATTACATTCTTAATATATTTCAAAAACCAAAAATGAGCCAATTCCAGTAAAAGTGCCATTGCCCAAACAGAAAAAAGCTAGTTTTAGCGCAAAAGCGCCAAGTGTGGCAGCCGTGTTAAAAAATACCAATTAAATACTGTTTTCGCACTAGGTGGCAGCGTCAACACTGGAACTTTACCGTTTTTTCGCCGCTTTGCTTGTGTGCGTATGCGTGTGTGTGTGAGAGTGGCCACCATTTTGTGGTGAGTACGAAAAAGCGCGCGAAACATGTGCAAGGAAATCACTATAAATAGCAGTGTTGCAATGCACTGCGCGCATAAGAACTTCAAATCGAAATCGCGAAAGATACGTTTATGTAACAATCAAAATACACCCAAAAAAAAATAAAGATAAAGAAAATACAATAAAATTAAAAAGAAATACAATAGTCTAGTGTTAAAGTAAAAATTCGTTTTAAAGAAAAGTTTTGTCAAGTGTTTAAACAACAACAACAACAACAAAAAAACACTGTGCAACCATGAGTACACTGAGCACTATTCGCAGCGTCAACGATTTCCAGAAGCGCCTCGAATCGGCCGATAATAAAATCGTTGTGCTCGATTTCTATGCGACTTGGTGTGGACCCTGCAAAGATATCGAAAAGACGGTGAAATCGCTATCACGTCAATATGCTGACAAGGCGATTTTCATGAAGATCAATGTGGACAAGTACGATGAACTGGTTCAAAAGTACAAAGTTCGCAGCATGCCGACATTCATCATCCTCAAGGGCAATCGACGGATGGGCAGCATTGTTGGCGCCGATGAACACAAACTGGTTCATTTGATGGCTAAGCTCGCCAAATGAACAAATGAACGGCACAGCTACACATACACTGGCAAACATTTCGCAGCTACTTTGACGCTGGCGTCGTAAAAGAATTCTTTATTTATTTATGTTTTTTTAATATGTAATAACTTTTGTATTTGTCTTGAAAATTGCATGTGTAAACTTAAATTTAATTTTGAACTGACTTTAAATAAATGTATGTATAAGTTTTGACTATATAAATGATCTTGGTTTTTTTTTTTTAATTTCTTTCTAAGCAGGCTTTGCAGTTTTGTGTATTATTTCAGTGTACCACAAAAAATCAGTTTCGTTACAGGCAACAATTTTCCAACAAACTAATTTTGTTTTTTTTTTCACATTTAGGAAGCGTACAAAATTTTCAAGTGCAATACAAAAAAAAAAGCATCGCGTAAAAATTCCAAGTTCTCTCTTCCTTAGTCAGTTTTTTTTTTTGCTCTTTCCGCTCCGTTTATTGTGGTGAGCAAAAGTTTGGCAAGCTGCAATAAGAAGATGGCGCCATAAGACAGAGAGAGAGCGCAATGCTGCTGGCTCGCTCTTACGCAGTTGTCGCTAACTTTTCAATTGCATCGTATGCTATATTTTGGGTAATCATAATAATCGATATTAATTCCCTGTTTAGCGATATGTCATATCAAATCAAGCGCACGCCATATTATCGGCGCATTTTCAATAATAGCCGCCGTAATGGACAACTGCAGCGTTTACGGGAGGAATACGAGCGCATTCAGGAGTTCAACGATCGCACCATTGAACTGAAAATGCGTCAGGTGCGTAGGGATGTTGATATTTTTTTCAAAATATCAATATTAAAAATATTTCGATATAAAAAACAGAATATCATTTATATTTGATATTTTTAACTAAAAAATGGCGATAATATCGATGATATTTAATTTGCCGTGTTATCACTTAAAATTAGTTGTGTTTCCACTAATTTTCATATTTTATTACAATATAATATTGCTTCCATGTTTCACGAAAAAAAAACTTAAATTAAATAATTATATCGATATTGATTTTATCGCTAGAAAAAAATATCGCCTAAAAATATATCACAAAAAAATCGATAGATATATCGTTAATATTTCGATATTCCTACAGGTGCGTCTCAAGCGTTTATTCCGTGAAATCGAGGATATCAATGAGTCGCCGAGCACCTCAAATCACGGCTCAAACCTGCTGCCGCTTACGCCGGAGGCGCAACTGGAGCAACAGCGTCGATTACGGCTGGAGTCACTGGAGCGTGCCCGTGAGTTGGGCCAGGAGATGTCACGCCGTAATGCCGAATTGGCGGAAAATGGCAACGGTTTCTATTTGCGCAGCGAATTGCGCTCTACGGCCAAATCGCGTGCGGCGGATGCGGCACGGCGTGAGGCGCAGGAACGACGTCAACGCGCTGCACGGCGTATTAGTTACGGCAATGCGCAATCCCGTTCAAATATCAAACGGATTGCGCAACGTCGCCAACGCCAAGAAGTTATCGATTCGCTGCTGTATGCCAACGATAATAATAATCGATTGACACCGCTGCCGGCAGAACTATCGCAATCGCCATCGCAGTCACCATCACAGGCAGAGCAGCAACTGCATCCGGACTTGGTCAAACGCTCGATGCTGCAGCAGCGTCTGCAATATGGCAACTCTCGGTCCACCAACAACATGATGCGCAGTCAAATCGCTGCCGCGCAGCGTGTCATCAACTGCATCTCGCTGCCGCCGTCGCAGCAAGCAGCGCAGTCGCTGCAGACAGCGCAGTTGACAGAGCATGAGAATCGATGCAGGTAAGCTGCTTGTTATACGACTCATAAATCGATATATCGTCAAATATTTCTGAACACAATCAGCAGAGCTGCCATATCAGCCTTTTTTTTTTTATAACAGGACCAATTTTTGTACGTTAAGAGAAGCCAGTTTTAAATAAACTAATATAAAGAAAGACTCAAGGTAAAAAACTTAAAAAAAGCCTAAGCAAAAAAACACACAAAATTAATTTTTATTCATTAATTTTAAATATTTATTTAGCCTTTTTTAACACAGTTTCTTAATCAGAAATCTCTAGAGATTTTACAGAGAAATGTTTTTGAAAACAACTGTTCGAAATGTTGATATTCCTTAAATGTTAGAGATTTAATATTTTTGAACATATTTTCTTGCATTATTATTCAATTTAAAAATATTGTAGCTCAATTTAATAACAATTTAATTTTGTCAAATTTCTCAAGAATTTTTTAGACATTTGAAACAATGGTTTTTTTTATCGCTGTTATATATTTTTAGAACACACCTGTATATGATGCATGAATAATGTTTATGTCCTTAAAAACTATTATAAATTTAGAATTTGGAGACATGACCTGTTTTTTTTGTGGTGCATTTTTAAAATATTTTTACCTAGTTTTGTTTTTTATTTCGGGATTTGTCTATCCTGTTCTTTTTTTTCTTATTGACTTATAGCAGCACTGTCTATGATATATTTTTGGCTCTTAATAAAATAGTAAAAAAAGTGGAACCAAATAACTTTAAGTGGAAACACGACATATTTCCGAAATGTTTTCTTTAAAAAAAAAAATCATTTGAAAATTCTATTGTTCAAAAATTTTTATTTTATTTTTTTAAATTTTAAAGTTTTAAAGTTATTATTCATAATTTAATTTTAATCAACTATTTACTAAATAAATAAAACAAATACATTTTTAAAAATATATAAATTTTCCTAGGGCCAGACAATTGGAGATGGAATACCAGCATTCGCCAAATACCAATGACAATTGCATGAGAAGCGATAATATTAATCGTGATTTGCCGCTGGAGATGGCATATCAGCAGTTGCCTACAATCGATAACAGCGATAACATGATCGATGAGCGCAACAATCGAAATGCGCTACACTTTGAATCGGAATCGGAGATGCAAACGGCAATGTTGCCACCAACAGAGCCGTCCCAATTGAGTGACGACGATAATATGCCCACCACCAGTCACAAGATTAATCACCGAATAACCAGCGATGTGGCAACCATAAGTGGCTTTCAATCACCGCGACCAAGTCTCGTACTGAGAGATTCGCACACTCCGTCGGAACGGGCCTCGGAACGCTGGCATCGCATCTCGTTAACACTGCCCTGGTTCAAGGTACTAGCTCCTGTGGGACCCCATGATATGCCAACGTCACAGTTGCCACAGAGTATTAGCATTTCCATTGCCGAAGAGTTGCCAGATAGCAGTAACGCAACAACAACAGCAACTGCGACTAGCGGTACTTCCGATAATTATCATAGCTTCAGGGGTGCATCGCTGCTGCAGGAGGATCTGATGCAGATCATGGAATTGAGCGAAAATCAGGCTACGGTTCCGGTTCAGGTTCCGGCTCAGGTTCCGGTTCAGGTTGAGCCTCCTGTGCATGTTATGCGTCGCCAGTTTGGCAATTAGGCGACAGGTGACTGGCGATTTCACCTCCCCCCACCTTACACCACCTCCCCCCTCACCACCTGCTTCACATTATTCCTCTCTGACTGTCGACTGCCACCAAAACAAGTGCCAGGAACTTGCTGAATGGATAGAGTAAGTAAACCCTATCTACCATAATTTAATGAAGAAAACAAATTAGAAAATCAAAATTATTCTTTTAGTTTTCAAAAAAAAATTATTTTTAACCATGTAAACTAATTTAAACAATAAAAAAAAATTATTATATTGAATATTTGAATTTTTATATATATAAATTCCAAAATTTGTATATAAAAAATTCAAAATTTGTATATAAAAATTTAACCATAGCATTTGTTTTAAATTTTTATTTGAAAAACTAAAAATAAGAATTGTCACGTTTTGTAATACAAATAGAAAATACAAATTTAATAAAAATATCATTAAGCCGAGCTAAAGTACTTCTTATTGTTAATTTTTTGAAATAACTTAGTTTCTTAAGTATAGTTTAATTTTTAATTAACAATAACTTTTTGGTATTTTTATTTAAAAATTAAAATATAATATTTATTTTTATTATGTAGTATCATTTTAATAATTATACTTCTTTCTCCACAGGGTAATCCAAAAAATTCGGAATAGGATGGATCTGATTACAATATGATGTCGGGCATTCGGTAAATTGGACAATAAACCTAGTTTTTTTTGTATGAACATCCTTTCCTTTTTTTTCCTGTATTTTGGGTAAGATCGAAACAAATATGTTTGACTCCAACTGAATATGGAGATGATTTTAAGGTTTCACGTCTTTGTCCTGAAATGCATCCACGATTAATCAACGACTAAATGCAAATAAATCAAATACATCGTCGTACTGTCAAATGTGTCCCATAATAAGAAATATATATAATAAGGTATATGTGCACAATATCTATATGCATATATACGTATATATATGAGTATGGGCTAGAAATAATCCGTTTGCAATACATTTATTATTATAAAATACATTATATATTGATTTGTAAAATAAATTGAAAGTCGAAAGGAAATCAAGTTTGATATTTGTCTATACTTATATGATCATATTCAATCTGTGTGATCCATGATTTAATTTGCGAAAGTATTTTATTCAAATAATGCGTGCGCGCGTAAATTCAACTAGCTGAAAAGTAACTGTAAATGAAAGGCTCAGCTTACGATAATTGATTTAATTTTACGTACGGACTTTTTAATATGACAATACCATGTGAATAAAATAACATTTTTATTATGTTAGTATTATCGAAATAACGCTTAGTCACAGTTTGTTATGACCCAGTGACCGCTACGTTTCTATTGTCCATCTCTAAACACTTTTTTACCGGCACGTGTTGCTACGGCAGTAAATAAATAGTTAAAATTGAGAATTTGAATTAAAATGCTGTCTTATTTAACAAAAAATTAATATAATTACAGTTTGTGAATAATACAAAATTTATTATCAATATTATCGATATCGAAATATCGCTTAGTCACAGTTTCCAATGACTCAGTGACCGCTACGTTTCTAAAGTCCATCTCTAAGGCGCAGATTTGTTTACTGCACGTGTTGCGCTTCTGTGGACAATTAATAAATAGCAATTTAAATAGTTAAAATTCAAATAAAATGGACAGCGAAGTGGATGAATATGAGCCCACCGACTCCGAGCAGGAGTACGATGAGGAGGAGCGGGAAATTCTGGAGGACTTACGTAAGCAACGTAAAAAGCGCGCGGAAAAGCAACAAAAAGGCAAACAAGAGGTTTTGTTATTTAGCGAAAGCGATGATGATGATGATGAGGATCAGGAGAATGATGTGGCGGAATTGATGCGCGACAGCGATATCGAAGGTGCCGAGGATGATGACGGCGATCTGCCGGATACTATGAACTGGGGCAGCAACAAGAAAACCTATTACAATACGGACTTTGTGGATCCCGATTACAGCAGCTATAATGCCCAGGAGGAGGATATGGCCAAGGCCGAGGAGGTGGAGGCCAAAAAGATACAGTTACGCCTGGCCAAGCAGCTCAACGAGGCGGACTTCCTATTGGATGATATGGAACAACAGCTGCCAGCGAAATCCGACAAAGTTGACAAGTTAAAGACGGAAAGCATTAAGGTGACGACGGATTTGGCGGGTCTGGGCAAACGTGAGCGTCTCCAGCTGCTGCAGAAGGACTCCCCTGAGTTTATGGGTCTCACACAGGAATTCCAGCGGCATTTGAGTGAAGTACAACAATTAACGGCGCCAGTTTTAAACTATGTGCGCAATCATGGAGTTCCATTGGTGCCGGCTCTACAATTTGCCTCGGTTTATCAAAATGTGCTGCTCACCTACTGTGCCAACGTGTCCTTCTATCTGCTGCTGAAGGTCAAACGTCAGCAGGTCAAATATCATCCGGTGGTGAAGCGTTTGGTGCAGCTAAAGCAGCTCAGGGATCAGCTGGCTGAGCGTTATGTGGAGCTGATACGACCACAGTTGGAGGCGCTATTGGAGCGCATACAGGATGGCGATGCATTCACCGTGCTGGATGTGGCACAAAGGAAGGCCAAGTTGCAGATATTAAACCAATACAAGCCGGTGGAGAGTGTGAAGGAGCTAAATGAAGGCGAGAATGACCAGACAGATGAGGAGCAGCTGCAGGAGGAGGAGGAGCAACAGGAGGATGCTGAGGAGCAACAGGAGGAGGACGCTGAGGAGCTGGCCAGACGCGGCATCACCTACCAAATGGCCAAGAACAAGGGATTAACACCGCATCGCAAGAAGGAGCTTCGCAATCCGCGTGTCAAGCATCGTGGCAAATATCGCAAGGCGTTAATCCGACGCAAAGGCGCCGTTAGATCCGTCCGCAAGGAGGTCAAGCGTTACGGCGGCGAAGTGTCCGGCATCAAGGCCACAGTCACCAAGAGTGTCAAATTCAAAACGTAGTCTCTATTTCTATCAAATAAATGTCTATAAACACTTTAATCTGAATATATATATATATCCACTATTGATCTGTAAACATGCTTATTGTATTCCTTCATTTTTTGGGAGAATAGTTTGGTATATACATGGGGTTCCATTCTCTAGAATGTACACTATTCATTTTAGGGACCGTAAATAATGATTATTTTTTTTAACTACAAAAATCACTTATGATTTTAAAAATTCTGATTTTTACGATTTTCTTCACTAATAATCATTATTTTTGATCAAAAAACAAAAATCATTTATAATCATTTTTTTTTTTGACTACAAAAATAAAAGTCAAAAATACTGATTATAAATGATTTTTATTTTTTTTTATCAAAATAAAACTCAACAATGGTTTATAGCATCTATGTTAAACTTCGGCGATATGATTAAATATTCTTGATCTATGATTTAATATCCTTCATATGATACATCACATGTCCTTTAAGGACGATTATTAAGAATCCTATTCCTTGTTGAGTTTTATGTTGATCAAAAATTAAAAAAAATTGTTTAAAATCATTATTTTTGAGTTTTATTTATTTTTTTGATTGAAAGTAATGATTATAAAATGATTTTTATTTTTTTTTTATCAAAAATAATGATGATTGGTGAAGAAAATAGTAAAAATCATTATATAATGATTAAAACGTGATTTTTAAAATATAACTTATAATGATTACGGTCCCTGATCTATGATCACATTACAATTTCTTTCATTTATAAACATTATTTTTGAGTTTTATTTTTCTTGTTCAAAAATAATGATTATTGATAAAGAAAATCGTAAAAATCAGAATTTTTAAAATCATGAGTGATTTTTGTAGTTAAAAAACAAAAAAAAAACACAATTTACGGTCCCTGATTTAAATAAACATAAATATTTTACTGCTGCTTCTCTTCATCCTTCAGCAAATTGAGGACTTTTATCACTGCCTATTGATAAGTCTCCATATCTAAATGAAAAACACTTCATTTTATTTATAATCATAAATGATAAACATAAATGATTCTTAAATAAACAATATAAACAATATAAACAAAATAAGGTAATGTTTTCGACCTTACTGCTTGAAGTTCCCATACTTACTAACTTCTGTACGATACAATATTAATAACTGCTGTTGTTTACATAAAAAAATGAACTACAATTTATTCAGTTAGGTCACAAAGTTGCCAAACACAACACATGATTCAAATTCGCATTCTAACTTAAAATGACTACATGATGTAGACAATATATATTATAATATATAAATACATACGTATATATATGTAAGTATATCTACATTTAAACAGGGGGTTTTTTCATTTAACATTTGTGTGGATTTTCAAATTGGTTTATAAGCATGTGTTGTTGTCCTGCTCTTAACTGTGTACATGTATGTTATATATGTAGGTGTGTGTGTGTGTGTGTGTATTAACTTTAAGTCTAGCCTATCATTTAGTAAGATTAAGTAGCAAATTTAATGCATTCAACAACTTTAATTTCTTATGTTTAACTTAGATATTAAAGAGCTTGCGAAAGTCATCATTTGATTTGGGTGCAATTGTTGCGGCGGCTTCATTGGCTGTCTCATTAGCATTAGCATTAGCATTAGCATTATTATGATTGAGTGTCTGCTTGCCATTGGCATCTGCGGATTTGCCATTGGCATCCATCGCATCCTCATCCAATTCCAGCTTCCTGCGTCTCTTCATATCCAGCATGACCAGCTTTGTGGGTATCAGCGATGTGGGAAAGCGACGCTTTTCCGCTTTTCTAGCTATCAATCCTGAACCAGATCCAGATCCGGATCCGGATCCTACTCCCGTTCCCGCTGCTGCTGTGGATGCTGAGCCAGCGGCGCCTTTAACCGGCGGATTCGAAATGGCAACCACAATCTGCAAAATAAAATCGTTTAATAATTGTTGTGAGGAAAATTGGATGATAGATGGTTCAGGGTCGAAAAAATATAAATAAAAAATTATGTAGAGTTTATTTAGAGGTCGAATCATGATCAAAATAACATACCGATTGAAAATCGGTTAATTTTTGATAAAGTTATAAGAGATCAAAGTTTTTGAAAAAATATCAAGGGGAAAATTGGATGATAGATGTCTTAGGGTCGTTAGAATTGTATATTTAATTTAAAAGTTAAATCTAGAATCAATTTAGAGGCCAAATCATGATCAAAATGAGATTTCGATTGAAAATCGGTTAATTTTTAATGAAGTTATGCAAGTTTAAAGTTGCTCAATCCTTTGACCTAGCAACTTTACAAGTCAAAATTTTTGTACAATTTCACATGGTTTTTGACAAGAAAATGAAAGGTCTTAGAATTAATTTTAAAGTGTTGTTTTATACTAATTATGATATAAGGAGTTGATTAAAAGTGAAAACTTAAGATTTAAAATTTTCAATTTTCAAAATTCCAAAGGGGGGACCCTTGGCATCAAATCCAAGATTTAGAGGAAAATAATATTTTTTACAAAATTAATTATGTTTGAATGCAGAATGAATTTTGAGGCCAAATCATGATCAAAATGACATTCCACTTTTAAATCGGTTTATTTTTAATGAAGTTATGAAAAATTGAAGTTGGTCCGACTTTGGATCTAGCAACTTTACAAGCCAAAATTTTTGAAGAATTTCACATGAAATTTTACAAAAAAATGAAAGGTCTCAGAATTGAATTTAAAGTGTTGTTTTATACTAATTATGATATAAGGAGTTGATTAAAAGTGAAAACTTGAGATTTAAAATTTTCAATTTTCAAAATTCCAAAGGGGGGACCCTTGGCATCGAATCCAAGATTTAGAGGAAAATAATTTTTTTTACAAAATTCAATAAATTTGAATGCAGAATTTTAAACACCAAATCATGATCAAAATGACATTCCGCTTGAAAATTGGTTAGTTTTTGATGAAGTTATGGGAGATCAAAGAAAGATAAAGAGAAGGAACCTCACCGTCTGTCCACCTATGTCCAGTCCATCGCCTCCAGCGACCGCCTTTAATGCCTGATCCGGCTGATCAAATTCAATGTATGCAATGCCTTTAAATTTTTGATTACTGCAATGAAAGAGAGTTTAAATGAATATTTAATATTAAAAATAATAATTATTTGCGTTCCCTGATTTTTATTATTAACATTTTCATTTATTTATTTTCGAAATAATAGTTAATTTTGAGTCACACATTTTAAAACTTAAACAATTATAAAATTTTGAAGCGAAAATAATATTTAAGGTATAATGATTATTTCATAAGTTCCATTTATTTGCTAAAAAATAAGATTTATTTTTCCGTGTTTTAAAAATATCTCAAAAACCAAATAAAAATTATCATTATATTTAAAATTTATAATAGAACTTATAATGATAGCAGTTTTTAAAAAGTTGAGTTAAATCTTACTATTAAGAATTCAGTGAATAATATTATAGGCTATTTCCACAACAGCACATTCTGCAAATTCGACGCCATTTTCATCATTCAGACCGAATGTGGACTTCACTTCAGAATAAAATCCGAATGATCATTTTGGCTCATTCACATTAAATGTTAACATTTTTTATATCAAACATATATATTATACATTCAAATGTGAGCAAATGTGGCAAATGTGAGTGATCGTGGAAATAGCCGATTAAATAAATAAATTTGTGGTTTAAGTGGACATGTTTACTCACTGTCTGTAGACCAAACGGATATCCTTGATGGTGCCAAATGCTTGGAATGCCTGCGTTAAATCCTCCTTGCTGCACTGAGCGTACAGATTCTTAATAAATATTTTATTAGCTTCCAAATGTGCTGTGAATTGTATGAATTGAATACACGGTTAGCTGACAATTAATATTCGATAGTTTTGTTTTGGTAACTCACGGGCATATCTGAAATTGGGTGCTTTGGATTCATCGACAGCTGGTTTCTTTTTTTGTATATTCTTTTTGGCTGGCGGTATTGGCTTTTTGGCAGCTGGTAATTCCTTCTTCACATGTCGAAATGGATTCTTTGCCGGGCCTGTTGGTAAATGCTTGCGAACTGGTTTATCCTGGAACTGTGTCTGTTGTCTCCTGCCTTGAGCATATGTGGTTCCACGTTGTGGACGTCCTGGCATAAAGTTGCTCTCCTGAATTTGCTGGCAATATGATTGGCAATCGGCAATTGTATCGCAGTTGCCAAAGCAGCGTTCATAGCGACGATATAGATGGCTTATTCCCTCAGCATTTGCCGGCAGCAACGTTAAAGCCAGCTGCAGCACAGTGCGTATTTTAAGGCCCGCATTGTATTCACTCTCCATCTGGGCATAGGCCAGCCACAGATGACTCTTATCGCTGCTGCCCGGATAACCTAAGGGATCGAGCATTATTTCGAATATTCTCAAAATTTAAACACTCTCTCTTTTTGACTTACTGAATATTTCGGACCAGATATCGGCGCCATTGCTGGGACTCTTCAGTTGGGCATACTCGACCAGTGCCCACAGTTGGAGCACCTCGTATCCCGTGTCCGCCAAATCGCCGTACTGCTCGGATAAACGATCCCACACACGACGGAACGCAGCTCGTAATGCTTCAACCTTAAAAAAAAAACAAAATCAGAGCAAAGTTCAGTAAAGTTTTAAGGTATATATCAGGAACTGTAATCAATATAAGTTTTATTAAAAAAAACTCAAGAAATCATCATTTAAAAAAAAAATAACTCAAGAAATTATCATGAGTTCTATGAGCTTTACTTTTTTGTTAGAAAATAATGATTATGATTATTAATGATTTTAAATATTACATTTTGTAAGTTTTCAAGTATAAAAATCAAAGAATAAATTTTTTCAACGGATCAAATTTAATTTAAATTCAGAATTGATTTAAGGGCCGAATTATGATCAAAATGATATTCTGTTTGAATATCGGTTCAAATTTGATAAAGGTATGTATGATTAAAGTTGGTAGCAACCTAAAAAGTCCAAATTTGTGCACTTCTATAGTTTCTAAAAGTTCTATTCTTTGTTTATTAAGAATTACTGCAAAAAAAAAAAAATACTCGGAATTTGTATAAGTTACCATAGCGTATACCATAGAGGTGCATATAAATAGGTGTATATAAATCGAGCCTACTTAATAAACTATCCAACTCTCACCTGCTGTTCATCCTCGACGTTGGTGTGACGCACCCGATAAGCCAGATAATCCAGTTGCAGTTCCACCGTCATTTCCATGTAACGTTCAATGCGATTAAAGTGATTCCTCAGCTCATCATCGATCTGTTCCAGACTGAGCTGCTGCAGTTCCATCAACTGCAGATATTTGTGGTTGAGTTGAACACTCGGCTTGGACTGCAATGCCCGTTTGATGAGCTCCAATGGCCGGCTCTTTAGATAGCCATTATGGATTTGCATATAATGGACATTCTTGGCTGTATCATCACCATCAATATTTGGGGACTGTAGAGACTTTTGCATATAGGCTAGATAATCCAGCCAGAGGCCACTGTCTGAGGGATATTTGGTTAGGCAACGTTCGTAGATGATTTTGGCCAGTGTGATCTTTATAGTTGTGTCCAGTGTTAAGGTGTCGATCCTTAGAATAAACATTTCCTGCAGATAGGATGTATTCTCTGTGCTGTTCTTGAGTTTCTGCTTGAACTCATCAATTAATTGTTGCATTTCCTGCAATTGCTCCTCATTGCAATTCCAATTGACGCACTGGGAACTCAACAATTGCTCCATCTGATCCGCCTGTGCTTTATCCGTAATTTCACGGAGTAAAGCCCTTGATTTTTCAATAAAATCCACACGTTCCAAGCCATAATCCGCTAACAGTTTGGCCCACATCTCGCCATGATCCACAAGTGGTTGCTGCTCCAAGCTCTTGACAATGAATTCAGCAAGTTGATCATCTGATAGGGTGGGTAAAGACAGATAAGTTTCAATGTTTGCTCTGATTTACTAACTTAAATACTTACCATAGTAGCTGCTCAGCGCCAAGCGGCATTTGTTTTGGAACACTTCGTGCTCCTGAGGCGTCTGCGTCACCACTTGAAGCGTCTTCAGGTAACGCAGCCAGATATGGGATGGTATTGTGGCATACTTTTCAAATTCACTGATCGCCACATCGATTTTCTCAAACACATTCAATTTGCTGCAATTGCATAAATGAGATATATGTACATTATTAATATTATTATTATTATTCACAAATCATAATAACCCAATTTCGTTATTTACAGTCGATTTTAAAAAGCTTTCATCAAAAAACCAATTCCTCGCTTTTTATACCCTGCGCCCATTAAAAATGGACATAAAAGGGTATTTTTTTGTTGACAGACCCCATAAAGTATATATATTCTTGATCAGGATTAACAGTCGAGTGAATATAGCCATGTCCGTCTGTTAAAACACGTCAATCTTAGAGACCATAAGAGCTAGCGACTTCAAACTTGGTATGCAGGTTCCTGAATACCATACGCAGATCATGTTTATTTTTGTTTTTGGATCGGACCTCTATATCATATAGCTGCCATAGGAACGATAGATCGAAAATGAAGTTTTAGTATGAAAAACTTCTTGGTTTTTTGAGATATCTCAACAAATCCAACAGAATATGCATCTGACCTGGTATTATAGATTCTGAAAAAATTTGGTTCAAATCGGTCCACTATATCATTTAGCTGTCATACGACCGATCCGTCAAAAATCAACTTTTAGTACAGAGTACCTGGGAACAGGGTATCCTACTATCGAGCGTGCTCGACTATAGACGCATCTCACCGCGAGCGAAGCGAGTAGGGAGCGTGGCTCCCTTGTTGAGTTAAAAATTTTGTGTTTTTAGTCCTTCTATTGACAAAAATAATGTTTTAAGGACAATTGCTTCTTTTGATTAAATGAAATTTTGAAAGTCCTGGTCTTAACAAGAGTTTTAAGAACCAATCTTTCCAGGATCGCACTAAAAACAATTTTCAAAATGCTTATAATAAAAAAAAAATTTCAAACTAAATACAATTTTTAACCCAATAAAGTGGAATTTCGGAATTTTCGAACTATGGTTTCTGGGTGGTAAACATCTGTTAACTGCATAAATCAGATCTGAATCTGTTGCAGGAATACCCCTATTATTTGTAGATAATAGAATTCTTAGCAACTTACAATGCTGTGTGACAGAGTTGCATGTACAGTTTGTATTCCTTGAATGGCATCGATAATATGGTTTGAAATTCATCCTCCAGCCTCTCATCATTATGCGATTCACTGCTATCGCTCACTGAGTTAATAATACTAATATCACTATCCGAATCCAAATCTCGTTCACTGCCGCTCTCCAGCCCCCCCACCTCCTGCTCCACCACATCCAGTCCCCCACTCCTGCCGCCATTGCTGGAGTCGGAATCGGAGCTGATTTCGATTGGTTGCTCGTTCACAATGTTGTCGTCTTGTTGTCCATCACCAGTTGGAGCATTTTTCTGCAAAGAATTCATCCAAATTGTATTTATCGTTGGGCAAACAATTGCTGTGCTCACTTACATCAGCTCCACTGTCCATACTTAAAAAACAAAATTTAATTGAATATTTTACAGCAACAAAAATACAAGTTGAATTGTTATATTTTAATGAAAATAAACGCAAATGACAACTAAAGATGAACTTTGCGCATCTGTGCAGTAGCGATAGAAACTATAAAATATATCGATATCATGCACTCGTGCTGTGCGATACTTGTCACTGTTACTTGTCACGAGTATTTCAAATTCTCACTGCGATGTGACAAAATATCTAAATATTTCATACATGTTTTCTCAAACTGGTCAAATTGTTTTTTATAAATGTATTAATTAAAAATTAATATTATTTAAATTCGTCCATTATTAATTCCACAACTGCATTGTCGTTAAAGTTGCGTATAATAAAATAAAATAAAATCTCTACTTGCAGTCACTTTCTAATATTTATACTTAGGGTATTCCTGAAACAGATTTGAATAAAATTTTTATTATATATCAGCAAATCAATCAGTTTGGATTTCAATTTCAATTAATATATGGCCATTGCGCTAACAGAAAAAAAGAGCCAGATTTGGCGCAAAAACGCCAAGTGTGGCAGCCGTGATGACAGCACAGCGGCGTACAAATTGTTAGCTTGTTTCTGTTGCTGTTGTATTGCTAAATTATTCTTTAAAAATGGCACTCGACGCGGAGCAGCACATCAAGAATATCAACTAAAATCAGTTAAAAACATGTAAAATTATATATTGAATAAAACGAAATGTAAAACTAAAAAAATTATATATAAATATTAATATATGAAAATTAACATTAAAAACAATAATTAAATTGACAATAAAAAAAACCGACAGATCTGAACTGAAAATAGATAATATGGCAGCACTGCTGATGAACCGATATTGTTATGTTTGTTATCGACGTTGCAGCCCTGCCGATAGTCAGTTCCCGCCAAAAATTGCAATAGCGGCGTGCGAGCGGCAAACAGAGTTAGTGTTGTTTGCAAATTGTTAGCTTGTTTCTGTTGCATTGTTGAATTATTGTTTGAAAATGGCACACGACGCAGAGCAGTACATTAAGGATATACAACGGGAGTATGTGGACTTTCTGGACGACGAGGAGGACCAGGGCATCTATGCGGGTCATGTGAAGGATATGATAGCGGAGAAGAGCAAGCGTTTAATTGTCAACATCAACGATCTGAAGCGTAAGAATCAACAGCGGGCCTTGGGACTCCTGAGTAACGCCTCCGATGAGCAGCTGGCATTTGGACGGGCGCTCAAGGAGTATGTGTCGACAGTGGATCCCAGCTATGGCAAACAGCATGAGGATTTCTTTGTGGGATTCGAGGGTTGCTTTGGCAATCGTCATGTGACGCCGCGTTCCCTCAGCTCCATCTATCTGGGCAATCTGGTGTGTGTGGAGGGGATTGTGACCCGAGTATCACTCATACATCCCAAGGTGGTGCGGAGTGTACACTATTGTCCGGCAACCAAGAAGGTCTTGGAGCGTAAATACACAGATCTCACATCGTTTGAGGCGGTGCCATCGAGTGCTGTGTATCCCACCAAGGATGATGATGGCAATCTGCTGGAAACGGAATTTGGACTATCTGTTTACAAGGATCATCAGCGTTTAACCATACAGGAGATGCCGGAAAAGGCGCCAGCCGGACAATTGCCACGTGCCGTGGACATCATATGCGATGATGATCTGGTGGATCGCTGCAAGCCGGGCGATCGTGTCCAGATTGTGGGCAACTATCGCTGTCTGCCCAATCGTCATGGTGGCTACACATCCGGCACCTTTCGCACTGTCCTGCTGGCCAATAACATTTCGTTGCTCAGCAAGGAGAGCAATCTGGACATCTCCAGGGAGGACATTATGCTGTGCAAGAAGCTGGCCAAGAACAATGACATCTTTGAGCTGCTAAGCAAGAGTCTGGCACCGTCCATACATGGTCACACCTTTGTGAAGCAGGCGATTCTCTGTCTGCTCCTGGGCGGCGTGGAGAAGTTGCTGCCCAATGGCACTCGACTCCGTGGCGATATCAATGTCCTGCTCATCGGGGATCCGTCGGTGGCCAAGTCACAGCTGTTGCGCTATGTGCTCAATACGGCGCCCAGGGCCATACCCACTACGGGACGTGGTTCCAGCGGAGTGGGTCTCACGGCTGCTGTGACTACGGATCAGGATACGGGCGAGAGGAGGCTGGAGGCGGGCGCCATGGTCCTGGCGGATCGTGGCGTTGTCTGCATCGATGAGTTCGACAAGATGAGCGACATTGATCGTACGGCCATCCATGAGGTCATGGAACAGGGAAGAGTCACCATCTCCAAGGCGGGCATCCACGCCTCCCTCAATGCCCGCTGCTCCGTACTGGCAGCTGCCAATCCCGTCTACGGACGTGTAAGTTTACCCACTTCCCTTGTATATATCCGCCGGATCTGCAAAAGTCCGTCTGTTTCCATTCCAATTTGAAAGTGATCTTCCTCAGTTTGAAAGCGATCTTCATGAAATTTGTCATAGCTACGTCTTTTTGCTACTGGCAGCACATTTGTCGAAATCGACCGGATCCGATCATTATTTCTTATAGCTGTCATAGGAACGATCATTAGAAAACGATCCTTTAGTATGAAAAACTTTGTTGTCTTTTAAGATATCTGAACAAGACTCACAGATTTTGAGTTAAATAGTGTCTTATACATTCTGATAAAATTTTTTTCAAATCTGATCATTATTTCTTATAGCTATCATAGGAACGATCATTAGAAAACGATCCTTTAGTATGAAAAACTTTGTTGTCTTTTAAGATAT
The DNA here is from genome assembly GCA_951394115.2 of Drosophila phalerata. Taxonomy (NCBI): domain Eukaryota; kingdom Metazoa; phylum Arthropoda; class Insecta; order Diptera; family Drosophilidae; genus Drosophila; species Drosophila phalerata. Next base: position 48,122,407 of record OX596006.1, on the reverse strand, counting down.
CTGAACAAGACTCACAGATTTTGTGTTTTGTAGTGTCTCATACATTCTGACCAAATTTGATTTAAATCGGACTACTATATCATATAGCTGCCATATAAACGATCTTTCGAAAATCAATATTTACTATGAAAAAACATTGTAGTTTTTGAGATATTTCAACAAAACTCACAGACCTTGTATTAAGTAGTGTCTTATACATTCTTACTAAATTTTGCTTTATTCGGATCATTAGTTCATGTAGCTGCCATAGGAGTGATCGCTAGAAAATGATCCTTTGGTATAAAAATCGGTCTCTTTTTTACAATATCTCAACAAAACTCACAGAATTTGAGTTTGTTGTTGTCTTATACATTTTGACCAAGTTCAATTCAAATCGGTCCACTATATCATATAGCTGCCATATGAACGAACTTTCGAAAATCAATATTTACTATGAAAAACTTTGTAGTTTTTGAGATATCCCAACAAAACTCACTGATTTTGGTTTTTATTAATGTTATATATATATTCCAATTAAATTTGACTCCAATCAATCAGTAAAATTTTGAATACACTTTACAAGTGCATCAAATCTTAATATTCTGCCTAGCAATCAACTTTCAATCAAATCTAAATCCTGCCTATAATAAAGCTGTATTTTCTTGGTTAATCCCTTCAGTACGATCAATACAAGACGCCCATGGAGAATATTGGATTGCAGGATTCGCTATTGTCGCGTTTCGATTTGCTGTTCGTCATGTTGGATGTGATTGACAGCGATGTGGATCAGATGATATCGGATCATGTGGTCCGAATGCATCGCTATCGCAATCCCAAGGAGGCTGACGGTGAACCACTAACCATGGGCAGCTCCTATGCGGATTCACTGTCCTTTGTGTCCAACACGGAGCAGGTAAATAAAACCACATATATATGAATCCAACTCAGATAATTAATATTCGTCTCTAAATGCAGAAAAAGGATACGGAATTGTATGAGAAATATGATGCCTTGTTGCATGGCAAATCGCGTAAGCGTCATGAGAAGATTCTCTCCGTGGATTTTATGCGTAAATACATTCACATTGCCAAGTGCATGAAGCCCAAGCTGACGGAGCAGGCATGCGAGGCAATTGCCAATGAGTATTCCCGTCTGCGGTCCCAGGAAGCCGTCGAATCGGATGTGGCCAGAACTCAACCGATTACGGCCCGTACGCTGGAGACACTGATCCGTCTGTCGACGGCACATGCACGTGCTCGCATGTCCAAGACGGTGACCATGGATGATGCCCATGCGGCCATTGAGCTGGTGCAGTTCGCCTACTTCAAGAAGGTGCTGGAGAAGGAGCGCGGCAGCAAGCGGCGTCGGAATGGCGCCTCCTCGGATGAGGAGGAGGATCATAATGATGCCACACCAGTGTCACCAGCACGTCGCAGCAAGCGTACACGCATCGAACCGGATGCCAATGCTGCAATCGATAGCGATGAGGAGATTGAGACGCCACAACCGGATGCTGGGGACTTGACACGTCGGGAGACGCGTCGTTCTTTGCCGGCACAACAGCACAGCGAAGCCACAACCCTTACGGAGAGTCAAACCAGCTCGGAGGCCATCACAACAACAACAGCTGCTACCATTTCAGAGGCACGTCTGGGCGCCTTTAAGAATGGCCTGCAACGTCTATTCCGCGACGCCAGGGAACAGAGTCTTCCCCTGCATCGCATCACGGCTGCCATCAATGAGAACAATCCGGAGCCATTTACGGCCGGAGAAATTGATGCAGCCATGCATCGGATGACCGAGGACAATCAGATAATGGTCGCCGATGACATTGTCTTTCTTATCTAATCTTATCTATTATATAATCGAATTCGCATCTTATCTCATGTAACCACATTTCCATCATACTCCTATTATGAAATTGCCATCGCAATTTACGTACGTACACAATACTATTACCATGTTTATGCATTAAGTCCCAATTCATTTTTTTGTAAATTTACTTCATATTTATAATAAAAAATAATTTGCATCTCAACTGCTGTCTGTAATCTCGTAATCAATTGGTTATGCCCAGTTGAATGGGTTGTTTTTGTGTTCGCTATAAGAATAACTATAACTAAACACATTGTTGAAACTTGATAAGATTCTACTAGCGTCTACAAAGGGTTCTATGAGTTCTGTTCCATTTCCAAATAGCAAAATCTATTTTTTATTAAAGTTGACAATGCTGAAATCAAAAAAGACGTTAGTTTTTCTAATTAGTCAATTAAAAATTAATACTATAAAAATTCCAAGCTTACTTTTCTGAAAGTGTTAAAAATATAAATAAATCGCACATTTTTGGAAAATATGATTTTTTTTTTAAATTTTTAAACTAAAATATTAAAAAACAATGTTATTATAAATTATACTGTATTGTTTTTTTTTTTTTCAAATGAGATTAATAAAAATGGTTATTATATCAGATTTTGACTGCACTATTTGAATAAAACCAAGGCTGCAAACCGGTTCTGTTCGGGTTTTAAAGCAGCCTGAACCGGATCATGAGCCGAACCCTTGAAATTATTTACTTTGCGAACTCGAACCTAAACCGAACCGCTTTTTAAAATAAAAGGTTCGGTGCGAAAAAAAAAAATAATTACATAAATTTTGTGGTTTTCTAATATTACGCAATTATTTGAGACTATGGATTAATTTAATTCATATTTAAATCTTTAAATAAATTTAAATTATCAGCAAAAATGTAGAGAAAAATGTATAAGAATAGAAATATTTTTTGTATGAATTTGAACCAAGGTTCGAACCCAAACCTTGGGTTCAGGGGCGAACCGAACCGATTTCTTGATCTATGGTTCGAACCGCCGAACCGAACCTTTAACAAAATTTTGGAGGTTTGCAGCCTTGAATAAAACAAATTAAAATATTTACTAGTTTTAAAAGTAATAAAAATATTGTATTGAACAATTTCAATCTAAAAAAAAATGTTAAATATATTCGAATGAAACAGTTGTAATACTCATACTTAAATTTTTTCTACATTTTCAAATGAGTTTCTATCTGAATACAATTATAATTATATATAAACTTTGACTAAACTGTTAGAATTAAAAAAAAAAATGAGTAAAATCTTAACTAAAATTGTTCGTTGACAACGCGAGTGAATAAAACAAATGTAATTAATTTAATTTACGTTTACTTGAGAAATTCACATAAAACATTCGGCATTAACATCAATTATCTTGTATTTTTTGTTGTTTATGTTTTGTATATTACAATAATAGGAATATAGATTAAAATTTGTTTAGCCTTGTGAGTGGAACAATTTTTGAACATGATAATGTGACTAAAATTGTACTTAATTTATATACATACATTTTTGTTGAATTTTGGAAAACATTGTGGATATGGTTTATTTTGTACACAATTCTATTTAAGCTTACATGCTACAGTAAGTAATAAGTTATAAGGATAAAGAAACAACATGTATTTTGGATAAACAGCTAATTAGAATTTGTGGAGTTTCTTTTCCTTATATGTTATTCAATTTGTTTTTGTGACTTGCTTAACTGCCTGGCAATCAAACATTAAATATCATATACAATTTTTGAACTATAAAATATAAAATATAACTGAACATGGAGGAGGGGGGGAATGGGACTGTTAAGGGTGTTAAGAGGGGGGGTTAAGAGTTAAATTTAGCTAATAAAGTGCACAAACGATCAAAGATTCACAACATTCTTGAGATCGGATGGCAGCAATCCCTTCATGCACTCAATCTGTGCCCGTATCTGACGCTGTGTGCTGCACGTAATCCCCTCCAGCTCAGTCGCATCACTGTAGAGATTCAGTTTTTGTTTTAACTTGAGTATCATATCAATTATTTCCACCTCCTGCTTATCGTGGGCCCAATGCTCCAGATTCGCCTGCGATAGCGCCTGCAATTGCAAATCCTGCAGTGTTAATTGCAATTCCCGATGCCGGGATTCGTACCAACCCCGGAAATTTGGGGATTTAATGAAGCGTTTGTAGAGACCCTTCCAGTCACCCTTGAGCGGTGATGTTAGCTGTGGTCCCGCCGTCTCCAGTGTGGCCAGAAAATCATCCAGCTTAAATGAGCTGGCATTCGGTGCCGATTTAAATGGACTTATATCCTTCTGGAGCGGCATCAACGAGGCCATATAACGCTCCAGCGGTATCATAAAACTCTGCGTCAGCTCCAGCAAATATCGCCGGATTAAAGCGGTCTGTACATGCTCCGGTCGTTTCGTTTTCATGCCCAACAGCACCTTTTTAATCAGTGTCTTGTCCTTCTTCAGATACGGCTTGTATTTGGTGTGCAATCCGGCTGTCGAACTGTCGCCCGCTGCCGTCAGACTGCCATTCAGAATGTTGTGATTGTTGGAAATCGGCTGTGGCAATTTCAACACGTTGCCATTCCGTGAACTCTTCTGCAGCTGCAGCAATTCCTGCTGCTGTTGCTGCATGTTTTTCTGCAAGTGGAAAATACACACAAATTTATTAGTTAATTACAACAGTCAGTCAACCATTTAATTGCTTATTAATCAACTATAAATAAATCTTATCATAATATAATATGTAAATTATAAATACTACTCATTAAAATTCACTAAAATGAGATACTGTTCATAATAATTTCACCAAACCGCTTGCGGTACAAGTTTGAAATTTTGGCACAACACAGAAATGACAAATTCATCGTCGTTTTGGAAAATTCGATCTGCAAGTGCGTTAAATTTGAGTTCAAACTTCGCGTTAATATTAAATTTATTTTCATAAATATTTACTATATTAATATATAAATATAATTTTATTTATTAAACATATTCTATATTTCGAAGAGTCTAAAGGATAATTTTAAAGGTTCAATTTGTGATTAGATTTGAAATATTTTAAAAATTTGAAATATTTCATGTTTTTTAATTAGTTTAAATTTTAATATGATTTTATGTTTTTCTTCAAGATCTTACACACACAAATTAATGGGTAATTAAAACAGTCAGTTATCAAAAATATACTAAATACTTCTTATTAAAATTCACTGAAATTAGAGGCACTGTTCATAATACTTTACTACTGTTTTTAAATCTATATATAAAAAATTCTTTGACCTCATACATTGATTCAATCACTGATCATTATTAAGAACAAACCGCTTGAGGTACAAGCTTTAAATTTTGGCACAACACAGATAGGAAAAATTTTAATGCAGTTGCCTTAAATTTGAGCTCAATGTTTGCATTTATATTAAATATAAATATACATCTAATCTTAGTTATTAAACATATTCAACTTTTCGAAAAGTGTGAAAGTTCATTTTAAAGCCTTGAATTGAAATTTGGTCTTAATTATTTTAAAAGTTTGAATTATTTAATATCTTTTTAATCGACATGTTTAAATTTAAATATAGTTTTATTCAGGGTAAAAAGATTTGAGTTTAAAATAACCTAGCCGGGAAAAAATGATGTAGAATATAATTTTTAGATGAATAGGATAGTCTTTGATATAATTTATGGGATTCAGTATCTTGAAAACGGGATAAACTTTATCGCATGACTTAATATTATAAAATTAAAGTTTAACTCATTCTTTTATTTAAAAATTATAGCTCTTATGTTAAACTTCTAACATAAAAACAAAAATTTATAGTTGTCAATTTTTAAAATAAAAAATCTAAATTCTTTTAACATTTTTTTTTTTTTATAAAAGCAAAACAAGTAACAATTTGTTTGTATATCGGTTAATAAAAATATAAACTTCTTTCATTCCAAAAAGATCAATATTCAAATTTATATTCAAAATTTAGTTCAAACCACTTAAAACCAAAAGAATTTAATGCCTTATTGAACCGAAACTTAGCGTTTTATATGAATCGGTTACTAATCGGTTATTTCGGTTAGCATAATTTCGTGTGGTTACGCTAAGGTTTTCGTTACGGTTATCAATTTGAATCGGTTAGTATCGGTTAAGGGTTACAGGTTACTGGTTACGGTTGTAATTCCTGATTATGATTAATTTGAAATTTGTGCCTATAACTATAGGTAAAGGGATCTCACCTGGTTGTCCACCAGACGCAGCATGTGCGGCCAATCCTTGAGCAGCTTGACAAAGAAGGGATTCGTGACGCCGAGGATGACGGCGGGAATAGTGCGATTGGGATTTTCCTGGGTGAACTCCTTGAACTCGCTGTCGTGTATGGTGAAATAGGGACGCGACTCGGCGCAGTATTCCAGCGGAGCGATGACAGCGACCAGAGCTTGAACCATGTGAGAGCAATCGGCCGGAGAGGTGGCAACGACAACAATCGGTTCCGCCGTAATGACCAGCTCCCACAGCGTATACAGATGATCCATGACAAAGCTGAGACTGCGAAACAACTCCACCTCATGCACCGAGGCCAGCACCTTAAGGGATGTGACTGATTCTGGCTCCGCAGTGGCCATAATCTCCGCCAGCTGCTGCTGTTGCTGCTGCTGTCCGGCTGCTGTGATGCCGTGCAATTTGCGACTGCTGCTCAAGGCTTTGGGTATGCAGATCTGATAGTTGCAGTCGAGGAGCGGCAACTGCAGTGTCTGTCCCACCAGCAGATTGGGCCACCTGGTGTTGATCTGCTCGCACGCCTGACGCAACACCCGATCTCCCAGCTCGAAATACTTGGGCGCCAGCTGGCCGAGCACATCGTAGTACAGATTAAAGAACGGCAGACGTGTGATAATAATTAGACTCTTTTGAAAATAACCACGCGGCAAGTTCGCATCACGTTTCTGTCGGAAATAAACAAATCCCCAATAGTGACTGCTATCCGAACGCATTGCCGGAGCGCACAGTGCATTATAGTGTTCCAAGGAGGCGGATGGAGTTGTTGTTGTTGTGGTTGTTGCTGGAATCGCACGCAAACGCATATGGAACTTGGTGTCGCCCATGCAACCGGAATTGGAGTCCGGAAATGCCATATAGCAAATGTTGCTCACCTCCTGTTCGCTGGGCATCATCTCCGGCGGATAAACATACTCCAGGGCCTGGCCCAGATTCAAATCGAATGTGACAACACATAAACAATGCACCCATTGTGACAAACGAATCCATTCATCTGGCGATTCATTTAATTCACTTCTTTTTGTTGTTGTCGACATTGTTGACATTGTCGTTGTTTTTGTTGTGTTGATTTTCATTGCCTCGTCCGCTTTTGCATTTGTTGTTGTTGTTGTTGCTCCATCTCGCAGTTTCGTGTCCATGTTCATGTTTCGCAAATCTCCACTGTTGTTATTGTTATTGGTTTAACGCTGCATGGGAGAACTGCTTAAATATTAACTTTCACTTCCAATAATGTTAATATTATTTATTTGTGCTTGGCCCGCCAGTGTTGCCATCCAATTGAATTTTCAATTACCACCAGTGTTGCCAGCTGTTTGCAACAAAAAAAGCTGTTTCTGGCTGGAAAGCATCTAAAGAAAATGGCTAAAATTGCAATGCAAAATTGCTAAAGGAAACTAGCCAACTATTTTAGCATCAGCCCGCTAAAAATAGCCAGATTTGAAAGTTACAACACATAAACAATGCACCCATTGTGACAAACGAATCCATTAATCTGGCGATTCATTTAATTCACTTCTTTTTGTTGATGTTGACATTGTTAACATTGTCGTTGTTTTTGTTGTTGTTGCTGTGTTGATTTTCATTGCCTCGTCCGCTTTTGCATTTGTTGTTTTTGTTGTTGCTCCATCTCGCAGTTTCGTGTCCATGTTCATGTTTCGCAAATCTCCACAGTTGTTATTGTTATTGTTTTAACGCTGCATGGGAGAACTGCTTAAATATTAACTTTCACTTCCAATAATGTTAATATTATTTATTTGTGCTTGGCCCGCCAGTGTTGCCATCCAATTGAATTTTCAATTACTACCAGTGCTGCCAGCTTTTTACTCCAAAAATAAAGCTGTTTTAAAACTTATTTTCTTTAAAATGTTGTTTTTTTTTTTTAATTCTTGTCAAAAATACGCGTCGATTGGTAACTTGTTCACCCGAATGGACTTCTCAAAATTAAATGAAAAGTCAGTTAGTTTGTTTGTTTGGATCAAATCGCTAAAAAAAAAAAAAAAAAAAAAAGCTTAGAATGAATAATGTGGATTTATTCCTTTTCGAAAATATAGAAATGTTTGTTCTACGTCTAGTAGAACAGAACGAAAATTGGCATTCGGCACTGCGCAAATAGTAATTCTTATGTACAAGGAAACTCACCCATTTTGCGCACAGTGCACACTGCGAATTTTCACCTGATTTTTTTTTTTTTTTTATTAATTTTTATATTTTTATTTAAAATTTATATATGAAACTTAATTTAGTTGGTCACAAAATGTACAAATATGTACATTGATTATATTTCGTTTAATCGCATTCACAACATCCACATTTAGTAGCATTAATTTATTGACTTTGGTGTTCTCCATATATAGTTTAATAGGAAGCAGACGTTGATTATGATTTTCTTTTAGTTTTAAAATAATATCATGAACAAGTTTTTCTGTGAGTTGCTCGCAATCATTCACGTGTACCACCTGCAGTTTGGGACAGGCAAGGATCAATCGGAGTACACCATTATCAGTGATTCTCGTATTAAAATTGATTCTGATTTCAGTCAAATCTTGCAAGGTAAATAATGCCTCCAATTCACGATCGGTGATCTCAACGCTACTCAAGGACAGTGTACGCAATGCACTGAGTTTTCCAATCTCAGAAAAGATCTCGGCTTTGATCCAGTTATTGTAAGAAAAAATTATTTCGAAATGTTCTAGCTTCTTGGACTTATATTTCACCAGCCATGTCATTAGCATTGGAGGCATCGCAGCATCAGAAATAAACAATCCTAGATTCTTCAGGTTTGGTATCCTTGCAATGTGATGATAATCTGAATTCTTGTTATTGTTGTACGTAATGGAGAGAGTCTCCAAAGATCCACAGCAATTTTCATTGATAAGCTGCTCGAAACACGGAGATTCGGAATTATAGTTTGGTATGTATAATTCCTTAAGCATCGGTAGCCTATGAAATATTATACTCAGCAATTCTGGATGCTGTTCACAGCATCTTAAAGTCAGCGATTCAATGGACTTTGGCAAATAATTTATATGCTTTACAGTTAACATGTCAATAAAGAAAAGATCCAGTTTCGTAAGCTGATTCAAATGCTGAAGTTCTTGTAGATTCTCATTATATGTATATCTGCCGCACCAAATTGCCAGTGACTGTAAATTAATACAGTGCTTGCCAATATTTTCGAACACGAGATTACATTGTTGTTGGTTTTGTACTCTTCCTTCAATTTCCTTAATATTACGTCCGGAGAGTTGAAAAAAATCACGCAATTCCCACGCAGTCCTTCCATTGAATATTTTCAAATCGATAGATTTGTCGAGTATCGGCGACATTTCCTCATAAATGCATCGAAAACGATAACAGGTGCGTGCAAATTGAATGCTATCAGTTATTGATAATTCTCTGAATATATTGTACAGGCAATAAACGTTCAATTTCAGAATGGGAGCAGTATTCTCATTGGGATCGACAATATCCGGTTTATCCGGCAACTTCTCCGCATCCGGTTGATGCCAAGTATAACTTGGCTCAACTTTTATACGGCATCCATTGACATCATGAAATTCTCTCCTCAATGCTTCGGCAGCATGACGGGGATTCCCAAAGACAACGTAGCCAGTTCGTGTTCCATTCGGATAGAGATGCAATTCTTCAACGCATCCAAATGTCTCGAAATACTCTTGAATCTGCTGCTTCTCCAGCGCTTCTCCAATATCCGATAGAAACAGTTTCTTCACCACCACATTATCCTCCGTGTAGGCCAAATCCTCTTTAAAGTAATATTTTCCTCTAGACGACATTGTACTCTTTGTTCTCTTTAGTTGATTAACTTTTTACGTCTTGCAAATTTCAAGCTGCGATTAAAGCAATTTTATAAATAAGTAAATAAGTTAAGATCTGGCGAAGATTCGGGTCCAAAACATACCTTTATTATGTTGCTTATTTCCAAATCCTGTCTGTTCTATGAGCTTGAATTATACACGACATAAAATTGATGCAAGTATTATTCACCGATCTTTTGTTTTGTTAGTCACACTTTGATTCAAAGTCTTTGAAGCGGTGTTGGGCAAGTTTATCGAATCGTTATCGATTGCTTACACAGGCACGAGCCATGCGACTAGCAGTGTTGCTAATTTAGCTATTTAATAGCTACTTCTGTCTATTTTCGGAGATCAACTGCTAAATAAATTTGAAAATAAATATGTATTGCTATGAATTTCTCTTTTTAGCTACATTAATTTACCATCTTAAATTTCTCGGAATCAAAATGTTTTGGAAATATCCTAGATATTCAATGGGAAACTTTCTGTTAGATGAGATTAGCGATCTAAAATTCAAATATATGAAAAGAATTTATGCTATACTTTAAAAAATATTAAGTTTTACTTCGTTTTGACTGCAACGTAATTTAGTAATTTTTATGTGTCAAGGGAAACTGGACAAACTTTTAAGCTTCACTGACAAAATAATCGCGTAGGAAAATGAAATTCGAATATTTAAAAATAAATCTGTAATTAAAAAAAGATATGTTACATTTTTCAAATCAAGTTGAAATACGCTGTAAAATATTTTACTATTATAATTTCTATGTAACACAACTGGGTATAAAAGTGATGTTTGCTTGTGTGACAAGTAACTGTATCATAGATATGGATCCCAGCCGGGATATAACAAGGCCAAGTTGCTCGGCAACGTTGCTTCGTTGATCAAACGTTGAACCTGCGTCTCCACACTGGTATTGTCCAAGACACCAGGCTCCCTGCCCTCCAGTTTGTGCTGTACCAGCAGAAGGGCTCGTTGTGCCAGTAGATTCTTTGATTCCTCTAAAAAAAAAAATATATTGAGATATTTAAAGATACCTATTGCGTTTATTGTCATCAACTTACTGGACGATTCCTGAGATTGGTCCTTTGAGAGTACGCCCCAAATAAAGAGTGGATCGTAGAGCAGTACCTCCAGTATGGTGGTGAATACCGGCTTATAACGTCTCAAAATATGCATGATAGCCTCGCAGGATTTGGTGAAAACACCGTTGGTGCCACAGAATCCCATGGGTGCAACAAAATCGCGTGATAAACGAAAAGGTACCGTCTCCTTTGTGGCCTGAATCTTGCCCTGCTCAAAGGCAATTCCTGCACAACAAAGAAAGTATAGATATATATATGAAATATATATATATATAAATTGCACCATCAAATCGTCTCAGCTATGTTGTGTGCAAATTTCAGCTTTTTACGTCTGACGATTCGGTTCCGACAATGTACAGTCAGTGTGTCAGGACAGAGTTTTAATTATGAACTATTTAAACTAGTTACCAAAGTCAATGTGAATCACTTCCGCTGTTTGCTCATCAATTAAAATGTTCTGGGTGTGCCGATCTCCCAGCCCCAGAACATAACCGACCATTGACGTGGTCGCCACACTGTTGATGTACGCCAAACGACGCTCGAACCAGACGCCCGGAATGGGAAACTTTTCCAGCAGGAAATAATGAAATACTGGCTTCACATTCTCACAAATCTTATCATAGACTGCCTTGCGAGTTGAGTCGCTTTTACGCAAAGCGGCCTGAAATGAAACAATAAACTTTAGGTATTAGAACCGTAATGAAAACTTTAACCTCAAAACGATATTAACCGATTGAAATTGTTAACGGTAACTTTTTTTATACCGAAAAACCGAACTAATCTTACACCAAAATAACCGATTCATGTATAATGTTAAGTTTCGGTTCAATAAAATATCAAATTCCATTACGATTTTAAGTTGTAATTTTAGTTTCTAAAAAACATATTTAGATTTTCAATTTTAACTCATTTTTGTTTAGATATAAACTTTCTTTTTCATTTTTAGAAACTAAATCTTTTTCGAACCGAAATCTTATCAGTATTTTGAAAAGAAATGGCGTAACCGATATAACCGATAACCAAATGAGAAACATAATCGCAACCCTAACTGAACCGATAATTGTATCGGTTTGTTAAACTGATCAAAAGTAACTTCGAATACTTCGTATAACTTAGATTTTAAATGGATTATATATATTGCATGGGATCTGTCACGCCTACTTTAGGGCGTTACATATTTTCTAGACAGGGTTTTTAAAATAAAAGCCCACTTTGCTATGGTATCTCCGCATTACCATTGACATTTCACGGCATTTTTTGTTGGTCCAACCGTTGGGATGATATTTCATGTGCGCACCGCCAGAGTTGTCACCCACCAGATAGGCACCGACGGGCATAGTGTTGCTGCACCATTCCAGAATGCCACTCCGCATGGAAAGCGGTGTCACCTTGTAGGTGCGCAGCTGCAGCTTCCGTTCGATAAACTCCGAGTCGCTGTTGAGCAGCTCGTTGACAATGCCGAACACCTGCTGCATCACCGCATCCTGACGCAGATCGTCCTTGCCCTTGATCAGCTGGGCACGCACCACGCCGTCCGAGCAGAGACAGGACATCTTGATGGGAGCATTGAGGCCACCGCACAAACTGAACTCATTCTTCCATTTGACCATGCCTGAGAAAAGTTGGGAAAAGGTTTTTAATTCGAATAAGAGAACTAGTAGAAATCGAAAAGAAAAAAAGTATCGACCTGTCGATAAATCGGGAAATAACTCATCGAGCTCAATACTACGATTTTTCCTAAATCACTTTTATAAACTGTGTGGAAAAACATATGTTATGAAATTTTGAAGTGTGTGAAAACTTGTTAAGGGGAAGGTATGGTAAAAATGGACTGAGATCGAAAGTATAGAAAAATGGACAGTAATAAAAAAAATATAATTTGTACAATTTTGATACAGTCTCAAATTAGAGAAATCTGTTGAGTTCTGACAAAGTTTTGTTAGTTTTAAAATGTGCCAAACGGAAAATATGGAAAAAATGTATAGAAAAAAATTATAATTTCCAATTTTGAAGGAGATCAAAAATAGAGGCCAAAGATAATAAAATGAACATTACGCAGGAAAAATTATGACAGTTTGAAGTTTTTGTATGGAAAATGTGTAAGTGAGTGAACAATAAAGAGTGAACGAAAATATGATGGAAAAAATATTGAGTTTCCAATTTTGATGCAGATTAAAAATAGGGTCTAAATAATAAAGAAATTTATAATACGCAAGGAAATCGGTTGAGTTTTAAAAAAGTTCAAACAGTTCATGTTTTTGAAAACGTGTGTAAATAATGTACAGTGAATAAAAGTATGGAAAAAAAAACGGACAGTGAAATTCGAAGTTTTCAAAACTTCAAAAGTATGTCGAGTAGAAAGTATAGCATGAGAAAAATGAAAAATAATTTAAAATTTCAATTTTTAAATAGAGTTGTTGATATTTTTATACCCTGAGCCCATTAAAAATGGGCAAAAAAGGGTATAATGCATTTGGCAGAATGTATGTAACAGGCAGAAGGGGGCGTGGCAGACCCCCAAAAGTATATATATTCTTGATCAGGATCAACAGTCGAGTCGATTGAGCCATGTCCGTCTGTCTGTCCGTCTGTCTGTCTGTCCGTCTGTCCGTCTGTTTGAACGCGTCGATCTCAGAAACCATAAGAGCTAGAGACTTCAAACTTGGTATGTAGGTTCCTGGATACCGTACGCAGATCAAGTTTGTTTTTATTTTTGGATCGGACAACTATATCATATAGCTGCCATAGGAACGATACATCGAAAATTAAGTTTTTGTATGAAAAGCTTCTTTAATTTTTGAGATATCTCAACCAATCTCACACGATATATATTTGGGGTGGTATTATACATCCTGACCAAATTTGGTCCAAATCGGCCCACTATATCATATAGCTGTCATACAGTCGCTCTGCCGAAAATCAAGTTTTAGTATGAAAAAGTTTTTTGTTTTTTGAGATATCGTAACCAAACTGATAGAATATGTATCTGGGCTGGTATTATACATCCTGACCAAGTTTGGTCCAAATCGGCCCACTATATCATATAGCTGTCATACAGACGATCTGCCGAAAATCAAGTTTTAGTATGAAAAAGTTTTTTGTTTTTTGAGATATCGTAACCAAACTGGTAGAATATGTATCTGGGCTGGTATTATACATCCTGACCAAGTTTGGTCCAAATAGGCCCACTATATCATATAGCTGTCATACAGACGCTCTGCCGAAAATCAAGTTTTAGTATGAAAAAGTTTTTTGTTTTTTGAGATATCTTAACCAAACTGATAGAATATGCATTTATGTTTGTTTTGTACATTCTGACCAGATTTGGTTCAGATCGGTTCCATATATCATATAGCTGCCATTGGAATAATTGGTCGAAAATCAACATTTATAAAAGAGTACCTGGGCTCAGGGTATCCTACTGTCGAGCGTGCTCGACTCTAGCCGCACCTCACCGTGAGCGAAGCGAGCCGGGGGTAGGCGAGCGAAGCGAGTAGGGGGCGGAGCCCCCTTGTTTTTCATGAAAATTCCGAACTTACTAATTATATTATATTGCTTGCTGGGCTGCACCGACAGCGACAATGTGGGACAGTGTATAGTGTCCAGTTTGAGGGTGTTTAATTTCCTAAGTTTTTCGGGAACTCCTTTGGCACTGGGTCGGCCATTTGGTTCCGTAACGAGATACGTATTGGCGAAACCAATGAGCGCTGTGAGAAACAGGAGTAAGAAATATATTTATTAGATTATATTTAATAAAAAAAATGTCAATTATAATCAGGGACGGAAAAAAGGATTTTATTTTTTTTCAATTAAAAAATTCATTCACTTCTAGTAACTTTAAAACAAATTTTTTTTATGGTAATTTATGCAATTTCTCTATGATCTCCAAATATATGACTTTTATTATTTTCCTCATAAAATAATCATTATTTTTGAGTACAAAAAAAAAATAAAACTCATCAAATAATGATTATTTTTTAAGTGGTATTTGTTTTTTTGATTATTTCGGGAGTTCTATTTTTTTGATAAAAAATTAAATTTAAGTTGTTACTTTGACTAGAAATATATATATATTTTGTCCATATTCCTTATAAAGAGTCAAAATAACAACTTGAGCTTTATATTTGATTAAAAAAATTAAGCTCATGAAATAGTAATAATTTTCTGAGTTAGATTTTTTTTGTTAAAAATATTGATTATTTTTGAGTTTAATTTTTTTTTTTTTTGATTATTTCGTTTTGAGCAAAAAATTCTTTTGACTAGGAATATATATGAATGTTTTTTAAAATTACAACTTAAGTTTTATTTTTGATAAAAAAAATAAAACTCAAGAAATTATCTTAATTTTTTTTTGCGTTTTATACTTTATAATTATTATTTCTTGAGTTTTATAATAAGAATAATAGTTATTTTTTGCGTTTTATATTTTATAATGATTATTTCTTGAGTTTTATTTTTTTTGCTC
The DNA here is from genome assembly GCA_951394115.2 of Drosophila phalerata. Taxonomy (NCBI): domain Eukaryota; kingdom Metazoa; phylum Arthropoda; class Insecta; order Diptera; family Drosophilidae; genus Drosophila; species Drosophila phalerata. Next base: position 48,106,945 of record OX596006.1, on the reverse strand, counting down.
ATAAGTAATCGTAGTCAAAATAATAATAATCAAAAATAATGATTTTTTCTGGATTTTTACACTAACTATATATTTTATAATGAATATTTCTTGAGTTTTATTTTTTTTGCTCAAAAGTAATCATAATCAAAATAATAATAATCAAAAATAATGATTTTTTCTAGATTTGTACAATAAAACTTATAATGATTACAGTGCCTGATTATAATCCGTTTTAATAGATAGTTCACCTGGAAACATGGCGTCAAACTGTCTATTGCAATCGGCAATTTCTGAATTAGCCTCACAGATCTTGGCAATAATCCTTTTGGCAATATCGGCACGTTGTGTATTGCTATTGCTGCCATCCATAAAGGCATAGACCAAGGGATATAGCTTATAGAATGTCTGCTGCGGATGATCCTGACCGCAGCGCACGAGGACCTCAACGAGCACCCGATGAAAATCGGCATTCTTGGAGGTCAAACGACCAACCATCTGATTGAGTGCACAAATGAACTTGTAACTCGGCACATTCTTAATTGAATCATTGATTTTAAGCAGCATTTTAGCGTTCTGATCGTTGGTGAACCAGAGCGCTATAATGCGATATATTTCGGCACTGGAACAGCCAGCATCCAGTTGACAATAGGCAATATAATGCTCGACAGCTGTGCACAAATGCTCCGTGAGATTATCATCGATCTTGAGAAGTTCGGCTTCGTCGTGTTTGGCAAAACGACTTAAATTGATCGCACCCACACGACGATCACGATCGGTTCTTTCCCGTTGAGTCACCGTATCGGCCAGCTCTCGATTCTGTTGTATTATATCCGATATCATTTTATATTCCTGTGAATTGCGATAGTTGTGCAATTGCTGATACTCCCGATCCGCATATTTGGCAATAGCCGCATGTGCTGCCTTTCGATTCTCATTCACAAATGTACCGAATTGTGACCAGGTGAAAATATCGGGATATTTTGCCATTAACGTCGCTTTATGCAACTCAAATTGATCCAATAGTTTGATGGATTTGTTGAAATTGTGATCCAAAATGTATGGCAAACTCTGGGCATTTGAATTGAGCAGGAATTCACCCTGCATCCGCAATGCCGAGACACGCTGTAGACAATATTGGAACTCACTGTTGCCCACCACATGTTGCAGTGTCGCCTTCGCTATCTGGTAATTACCCGTCTTCACGTGCACATCCGCATCCTCTAGCAAAGCTGATATCTGTAAAAGAAAAAAATTCATTATTTTTATTTATCTATTTCAAGGATCGTAATCATTATAAGTTTTATTTTCAAAAATCACGTTTTAATGATTATAAAATGATTTTTATGAGTTTCTTCATTTTTGATAAAAAAAATAATCATTATTTTTGATAAAAAAAAAAATGTTAACTCAAAAATAATGATTATAAATGATTTTTAATTTTTTTTTTATCAAAATAAAACTCAACAATAGTTTAAACATCCATGTTAAACTTCGCCGATATGATGAAATATTCTTGATCTATGATTTAATATCCTTCAAATGATACATCACATGTCCTTCAAGGACGAATATTAAGAATCCTATTCCTTGTTGAGTTTTATATTGATCAAAAAATAATACAAATCTTTTATAAACATTATTTTTGAGTTTTATTTTTTTTTATTAAAAAATAATGATTTGAAATGATTTATATTGTTTTGATCGTATTAAAAGAGTTACCTTTGTGGACTCCTTGATGTTGGGCAGAGCACGCAGCGTTGCCACATATTTTGTGGCCATATTCAACTTGCCGGCATCCTTGCAGACACCGATGCACTTGAGAAGATACGTGTCCACGGGACTCTGCTTGTAATACTGCTGAATACGTCGATTGGCCCGAGTTCCGGCCATTTTAAAGAGCGCTATCTGATGGGAGAGTATGTGCTCCTTGCAGTTGAAATTGCCATAGGTGAGATTCAATTCCGTTTGCCACTTGTTGAATATCTCATTCAATTGTGTCGCCGACAATTGTGCGCTGAATTGAATCTGTAATTGATTAAAATAAGTATTATTAAATATGGCAACTTCAACCAATTTTAGAATATTGTTTATAAAATTAAAAAAAGCTAAGAAAAAAAGTAAGCATCAAATTTTAGAAAACCACGAAAAGAAACAAAATGTTTAGAATACAAAAGTTAGGGAAACAAAATTCGGAACACTCAAAAATGATAGGACTAAAATTAGAATTAATGTTCGTTGGAAAAAAGAACATAATTTGAAAGACAAAATTAAAATAAACGGAAAATTGGAAAAACATAATTTGAAAGACATAACTTAAAATAAACGGCAAATTTGGAATATTGTTATTAGGTGATTGCCTTTCAGTTTTTCTAATATTGGTTTTCCCTAATTTATTTTTCTAATACAAATTTTTTGTTTTTATTTCCTAATAAATATTTGTATGTCTTTTCTAATTGGTTTCCTAATATTTATTTCCAAATCCTAGATCTGTTTACCTAATTTTCATTTACAAATATTTGTAACCTGAGTAATATTTTTCGACGTCTTAAAATAAATGTCATATGATTTGCTCAATGTTATTTGAATTTCCCAATAACATTATTTTTCTTTTCCTATTTTTATCCAACTTTTTATTTTCTTTAAAGAATATCCTTATATTGAGTTCTAAATAAAATGCTTTCCAATTTTCATTTACAAATAATCGTAATCTGATTGAGATTCGACATTTTAAAATAAATGTAACCTGAGAAAAGTCTTCGGCTTGCTGTAGAGTGCACAACCAGGTCATATATTTGTAGACAGACTGTAGACACTCGACACTGATGTCTCGCAGGACACCCATTACACAATGATAGGCATTCCTAATTGCCGACACTGTGTTCTCTTCCTCTCGATTCGTAATGCTCTTCAGTGCCAAATAGTGTTGTTTATTGAACTCCTGTTCCATATTCTTGGATGTATTCAACTTTTGTTGAGTCTCCGCTCCCAGCTCATCCCATTGTCCCAGACGCCAGAGTATCTCGTAGTCGACCTCATCCTGCGGTCGGCGACGTTGCTGGAGATTGGCCAAAGAGAGCATTCCATTGCTCTTCATAATGCTAATACACAGCTCACTGTTGGGCACATCCATATTATCCGATTCCAGCCAACAGCCAAATAGATTATTATTTAAACTTAGATAATCGACGCGGGATCGTAGGGGATTCAAAAAGCCCGACATGGCATCCAGACAGCCAATGGACTCATAGGCCTAAAGAGAAGCAAATGAATTACACAATTATTGGCATTTTTTAAAAAACAATTAACAAATTTCATAAAAAATAAACCAAGATAAAATCATAACTATAACCAGCGACTGTAAACATTACAAGTTTTATAATAAAAGCTACAATATAATAAAATCAAATAATAATAATTTTTGTGTACAATTTTTATTTATTTATTATTTTGACTTTCCATTTACAAAAAATAGATTTTATAGATTAATTCAATTTATATAAAAAGTTAGAATTACATTTAAAGTTTTGCAATGATAATTAGCGACTGTAACCATTATAAGTTTCATTATAAATATTACACAGGGAATTAAACCGAAACAATTATCGGTTCCGGTTTTGGTTCCGGTACGTCCCGAAACAACTATTTCGGTAAACGGTTCTATTTTGGTTTTTTCCTTTCGGTTATTATTATTGAGCAAAAAAATAAAAGTAATAAGATAATGATTATTCCATCAGTTTGATTTTGTTTTCAAAAATAATGATGATTACATGTTAATTATAAATTAAGGTGTTCCTCAAATGTCAGAGACATTTTCAAGTTGAGAAATATTTTATATAATTTACAATTTACATTTTTATTCACTTTAAACATTAATTTAGTTTTATTCAATAATCATTTTATTTTGTCACATCTCTCAACAATTTTTTCGAAATTCGAAAACAATGCTTGCTTTTTTTTTTGGTTGCTTTGGCGCTGTTAGAGATTTGTAGAACACCTCATATTGTTTGCCAATTTGACAAACAAAAAACAATATCAGAATAGTTTCGAATTGTTGTAATCTCAAAATGAAGAGTTCTTTCATAATATTACAAATAACAATAAGTGTCTGTAATCTTTTTATGTTCGGTAATGTCTACATCGATTATATTCCTGGCAGCCACATCCGCATTCAGAAGTGTAGATTCATTGACTTTGGTGCCGTACACAAATAGTTTAATGGGAAGTGGACGATTATTTCGATTGTTTGGTATTTTCATAATAATATCATAGAGAAGCTTGTCTGTGAGTCTCTCACAATTCTGCAGATCTAACACTTGCAGTTTGGAACAGGCAAGGATCAGTCGGAGTACACCATTATCCGTGATTTCACAACTACTGCTGATATCGATTTCTGTCAAATTTTGCAAGTTGAATAGTGTCTCCAATCCACGATCGGTAATCTGATCAAACTTCATCAAAATCAGCTTACGCAATGCGCTCAGCTTTCCAATATCTGAAAGAAAATCGGCATTGACACCAGTTCCAAAAAAAATACGCAATTCGAAATGTTCCAATTGTTTGGACTTATATTCCACCAGACATGTCATTAGCTTTGGAGGCAGCTCATCTACATCAAATCTATGGAAGTTCAGTATTAGTTTCTTTAGGTTTGGCATTTTTGCAATTTGATGATAATCAGCAATCTCGTAATTATAATTATCGGTGGCAATGGAGAGAGTCTCCAAAGATCCACAGCTATTATCGTTGATTATCTGCTCGATACATGGGGATTTGGGAGTATAGTTTGGTAAGTGTAATTTCTTAAGATGCGGAAGCTTTTCAAATATTATATTCAACAATTCCGGCTGTGGATCTGGATCATAGTATCCTAGAGTCAGCGACTCAATAGAATTTGGCAAAAAATTTAAATGCGCTGTCGTCGTAATTTGAATGTCGAGAATAATTAATTTCTTAAGCTGATTTAAATGCTCGAGCGCTTGCAGATCCTCACTGGTGAGACCCCTATAACAAAGTCTGAGATCTTGAAGACTATTTAGATTTGCAAGCAATTTAAAAATATCGTTAGATATTGAGATTTGGTCGCAGATTTGCAATGACTGTAAATTAATGCAATGCTGGCCAATTAATTCGCACAACAGGTCAATATGGTTTAATGGCATTGTTCCTCCGATTTCCTTAATATTACGTCCGGAGAGTTGAAAAAAATCACGCACTTTCCAAGCAGTCATTTTTATAAATATTTCATAATCGATAGATTTGTCCAACGTTGGCGACATTTCCCCATAAATGCATCGAAAACGATAACAGGTGCGTGCAAATTGAATGCGATCAATTATCGATAATTCTTTGAATATATGTTCCAGGCAATAATCGTTCAATTTCAGAATGGGAGCAGTATTCTCATTGGGATCGACAGCATCCGGTTTATCCGGCAATTTCTCCGCATCCGGTTGATGCCAAGTATAACTTGGATGAACTGTTATACGGCATCCATTGACATTATGGTACTTTTTCTTCAATGCTTTGGCAGCATGACGGGGATTCCCAAAGATAGCGTAGCCAGTTCGTGCTCCATTCTTAAAGTCTTCGTCATTAGTTCTTCTTCTTTTATTTCCACCCGGAAAGAGATGCAATTCTTCAACGCTTCCATATCTCTCGAAATACTCTTGAATCTGCTGCTTCTCCAGCGCTTCTCCAATATCCGATAGAAACAGATTCTGCACCAACACATTATCCTCCGTGTAGGCCAAATCCTCTTTAAAGTAATATTTTCCTCTAGACGACATTGTACTCTTTGTTCTCTTTAGTTGATTAACTTTTTACGTCTTATTTCAAGCTACGATTAAAGAAATTTAAATAATACGTGAATAAGTACAAAATAGGTGAAGATTCGGATCCAATACATACCCTTATATTGTTTCTTATTTCAAAATACACTCTGTTTTATTCGTCTTAATTATACACGACATAAAATTGAAGAAAGAATTATTGCACCGATAATTTGTTTGTTTTTGTTAGTCACGGTTTGAAGCAGTGTTGGGCACGTTTATCGAATCGTTATCGATTGTTAACACAGGCACGAGTTATGCGACTAGCAGTGTTGCTAGTTTAGCTATTTAATAGCTACTTCTGTCTATTTATAAAGCTCAACTGATAAATAAATTTGAAAATTGTTTCGTTGAAGATTCGGCTATTTTAAATATATAATTTGCTATGAATTTTATTGTTTTCTAGCAACTCTGTTATTTAACCATCTCAAAATTAACAAAATAATCATAATTACAGTCCTTGAGTAGAATTCTTATTTGCAATAATTTAAAATAATATTTTAATTTCAATGCAGGAATTTCTTACCTTTTTCGCCGACTTTTGAAAGTGGTCGTCGTCGAGAATGTCAGCATTAGGGGTATTCCGCATTTCGCAGGCCCACAGTTCCAAATACATAATGCTAAGGAAATAAGCCTGACAATGATTGCTGGCCATGATTGCATTGCTGAGATTAATGGGAATTATCCTGTGACATGGATGTGATGGAGAATGTTGGTTTCAAAGAGATAGCAATCATTAATTCGAAAGAGAGAGAGACATACCAGTTGTTAGTGAGACGAATGCATTCACACATGTACAGAAATCGTTTAATGGCACGCTTCTCCTGATAAATTCCCCCATGTCGTTCACAGAATCTGGCAAAGAAATGATCGAGCATGGAGCACAAACATTCCAAATGCAATTCCTTGTTGGCCAACAGCAGTTTTATAAATGGCTGCAGGCAGTCAAAGGCAAATTCAAATGAATTTGCGGCAAATGCATCGAATCCTTGCCAGCCACATGCCTGGAACACTTGACACATAAAGGCGCACATCCATGGCTCATAGTCCAAATGGTCGCAGGACTTTAATATGGTCACCCAATCCAGGGCTGGAATGCCTTGAAATGAGTTTAGAAAACTCGATTTGTTGCGCTTCTGATAAAAGATGCGCAAATTCGGATATATAACTGCAATAGAAAACGGAAAACTTATGAGAAACACGTCACCAAATTCAAATTAAAATACACTTTAATTATGAAAAATATGTGGGAAATTTATAAAAACGAAACCTTTATTATTAAGAAACAAAATCTCAATTAAACTCTACTCAAATTCTACGTCAAGGAAAGAAAATTATTGGATTCTTAAAACTTCTTGCTTAAAATATTTGTTAGAAAAAAATTTGGATAGTATTTTCTTCATTATTCTATCAAAGTTTTTTTTCTTTTTCAAAAATATTTCTGAAACTTAATCAATGTATACAAGATTACTAGGAATTAGGTACCATAATAAATACCATGTAAACTTTGTCCTCAAATTTGATATACTTCTTCGCATTTGAATTTTTTTATATTTCACGTTGAATTTGTCTCAGCTATGTGGTGTACAAATTTCAGTTTCCTACACCCTATGGTTTAAGTTGCACAATGCTTCGTAAGTCAGTCAGTCAGGACAAAGAGTTTTATAAGTAAACATATATAAAAAGTAGTTGCTAAATAATAATTTAAAAGCCAAAATTGAAAATGTTAACTACGATTTTAAAAATGTTATTAAGGATTTTAGCTCTTCCTAATTATTGTCCATAAATTTTTAAATTCTAATTTTAATTCCCTATTATTATTCTTAAATTTGGTTTCCAAAATTTAAATTTTATATTAAATTGTTATTGGTTTTGTTTCTTCTAAATTTTATTTGCAAATTATAAAATTTTAAGTATTTTTTTTGGACATTCTTATAGGGAATCTCTGAGAAAAGGGAAAGAATTGAATACAAACCGTGTAATCTGGCGCCACTGGTGCTGTTAACCACATGTCCAGCTACTTGAATGAGCGCCTTTTGAGTGCTCGTATTGAAGTGGAACAATTGTTTGTCCAGTGTCTTCATAATGACGCGAATAAATTGATCCATTGGCTCATCAGTGGACTGCAAGGAATTGAACAAATTGAATTAAATATTGAAATAAGTTACATGATTTTGTGTAATTGTTCTGTCACCTGATCGAAGGCATCAAAATCGGTTTGAAAGTAATACGAATTGTTTTGCATTTTAAGTGGTCCAATCTCGGCTAGACATTTGAGTGCATCCATGCTGCTCTCCGGCTTCGGTGAATCCCGCACCATGCGAATCAGTCGATTGATGAGCTGAAAGAGCAACTGATCCTCTTGTTGCAGCTCCATTTTATGCTCAGCAATCTTTAAATATGGGAAACAAGCAATGAAAATTATTTGTATTAATTTGTAGCGTTCTTCTATTTACGATTTCCATAATGTTTAATATCTTAAGTTCTATTATTTTATTTTTATTTACAAAAAGGCAATATACGAGTTTACCCAAAATTTAATTTATATATTTAAATCTTAAACTTATTTTAGACCTTTTTTAATAGAAATCAGTACTGAGATATTGAGAGAATTATTAGAACTATATTTGATTTTATTTTATTTTAAAAGTTACATAGTGTTCTTCTATTTACGATTTATATAATGTCAATCATCACTTTAGTTCTATTATTTTATTTTTATTTACAAAAAGGCAAAATACGAATTTATACAAAATTCGAAAACTTACAAAATAACACTTATTTTAGATTTTTTTTTAATAGAAATTAGTATTAAGATATTAATAGGATTATTATTTTGTATTATATATTTTAAAAGTTACATAAGTTATTTCCTAATTTTTATTTTTTAATTCAAAAATAAAATGTAATGTAATTAACATAAAAAAATTTAAGAAGAAATTAAGAAATAACTATGTACTATAACTTTAAAAATAAATAACAAAATCCGCTCTTATTTTTTATGGAATAAAAATAAGTGTTATATATAATGCATTTTAAATTATGATTTTGCTTTAAAATTAAAATTAAGTATTATTTCGAAACTTTTTAATAAACATTTTGATAGTTGCATTTTTGAGCTTTAGACTTTATACAGTTATGGTCCATAATTAATTTTTTGGGAATACTTTATCTTAGTTCCAGTTTTTAATTTAAATTTAATGTCAATTTAAATGTTTTTTTTACTTATTTAATTTGTGGTATATAGAGTCGTGTATAATTAGAATAAATAAAATAATACAACAAAATGGATCAATTTCTATTTGGAAATACTTACATATTCACGCAGACCGTGTAAACGACCGTCTAGTCGATTGGGTTTCAGGAATGCCCTTATGTAGTCAACAACGCCCAGTCCACCAACTCTTGGCAGATCGGCGTCAATTAACTGTTGCAGCGACTGTAGATATTCGCACTCGCAGTTCTCCTCCAGAAGGATTTGCATATTGAGTTGTTGTCGGTGGGATTCGATGAATGTTTTCAATGCCGTTGCTGAAAGTTGCCTCAATTTCTTGGTCTCCATGTGTTGGGTAAAAGATATTAATAACTTGGCTATCTCATCCAAACGTGTCGAGTTGTCGTCCAGTGCAAAACTCTGTTTAGCCTGCATAATACCAAGGAATTCCAATCCTGCTCGCTGCAATTGTTCACATTTAGCTACAATAAAAGCAATTAAAATTGAATTAATAAATATTATGACAGTATTTGGCATAAACTCACTGTGCAATAGAAAATGACAGACAAAATACCAAATGTCTCGCACAAAGTAGGGACAACTAACTTCCAGTACAGTGGGACTATTATTAGTGCCTGTCGATTCCAATTCCTTGACAGCATCGAGCATCGCATCCGCAATGGTGCAGTAAATGAAAAAGCAGTGCAACAAATGACTGGAAAGCACCGCCTCATAGCAATCAGTCTTCAATATGGTCAGCAGATCAATCAGGATCAGTGGCTGCTCGAACATCAGCACCGACATGCTCTGAATACGCTTATCCCGTGACCAACGACTTCCGCTCTATAAAAAGTATTAGCATTATAAAGTGATTAGTACATAATGTCCAATAAAATGGTCGAAAATTAATACTTAGCATACTATACTTTCAAAATAATAATTAGGAATACAAAACAAGCAAGAATTTAATATACAAATTCGAAACACAAAATTTGATAGTGAAAAATTAGGAAAAATAATAAATACATAATGACTAAAAACATTTCATTTAAAACAACGCGATTTTCCCTATACGAATGTCGAAAATTCATACTAAGAATGCCTAAATTTTAATATAAAACTTGGTATACAAAACTAGTAAGTATTTTATAAGAAAAAAAGTTTCGAAGACAAAAATTATGAAAAAACCGAAAATCAGAAATATGTTTAATATAAAGTACTCAAAAATGTTAGATTTGGGCTTCTAAACATTTTCCTAACTAACTATATCTAACTAACTATTTTAGCAGAGTTATGCAAGTTTGCAAAATTATGGTACTTTGAAATTGGTCGAAGCTTGAATATAGCAACTTTAAAAGTTAAAGTAGAGATTTAAAATATTCGATATTCAAAATTCAAAAGATTTAGAGGAAAATAATAATAATTTTTTTTTACAAATAAATTAAATTTTAATACAGAATGAATTTCGAATGAATTTCACCGAATCATGATCAAAATGACATTCCACTTGAAAATCGGTTCAGTTTTGACAAAGTTATGCGAATGTGAAGTTGGTCTGACTTTGGATCTAGCAACTTTACAAGCCAAAATTTTTGAAGAATTTCACATGAAATTTTACAAAAAAATTAAAGGTCTCAGAATTGAATTTAAAATGTTGTTTTATACTAATTATGATATAAGGAGTTGATTAAAAGTAAAAACTTGAGATTTAAAATTTTAAATTTTCAAAATTTCAAAGGGGGGACCCTTAGCATCGAATCCAAGATTTAGAGGGCAATAATATTTTTTACAAAACTTATAAAACTTGAATGCAGAATGAGTTTAGAGGCCGAATCATGATCAAAATGATATTCCGTTGAAAAATTGTATTAGTTTTAATAAAGTTATGAATGTTTAAAGTTGTTCAGGCTTTCGAAAGAGACTCTAAAATGCTCACCAAATGTAGAGACATCGCAGAGAAGAGCGATTCCTTGCCGACATTATACCAAGCTGCTGTTTTATTACAATGCACTGTTGAGCCAAATAATCTGGCCAATTCATTCTCGTCCAGCAGCAGTCGGATTAGATAATAAAGTGTCATGGCATTAAGTGGAACATCCAGGGGCTTAACTTGAAATTCCGTTAGATTCTGTTGGAGATTCTCATGATGCTGCTTAAAATCGGCACTTTGAGATTCATCGCAATGACTCAACGCTATCATTAAATAGGCTTTGAGAATGTTGACGTATTCCTTGAAAAGAAAAGACGCAAAGTTTTAATTTTTGGCAGAAGCAAGAAAAACTGTTATACCCACCTCGTTTTGGATATATTTGCTATAGCGTCTAATATCCTCTGGTTTGTTATATATATATGTATAGGCCATTACGCTCTTGGCATGATCCTTAAGAAATGCATCCTTTGAATTGTAGCACAAGTAAAAGGGAAAACTACAAATAAAATATTAAAGGGTTTAATATTTTTATAAAATTTAATTGCAGTCCAACTTACTTATTTATGGAGCCTTGAAGTGACTTGAATTTGTTTAACATTGTATCGGTATAGGGATTCATTAGTTGTCGCATTGTCAGCTTATAACCAGGCACAATGGTTGAAAAGGCACAGAAATCGGCTGCAAGTGAAATGTTTAAACAATTTTGTATATGTATGAAAGGCTTTAACCCACACTCAGTTAGTTTATGCTTGGCTATATAGATCAACAGATGTTCCAGCACAATTTCCTGATGAAACGAGCTAAAGGCAAAGAATGCTACCAATGTCTGAATGGCCACCGCATTGCTATTCTGTTCCAAATCTCCAATAATGAACTGCAAGCGTTTAATAGATGAGAACAAATTGCAGCAGAACAAAAGCTTAGACTTGCCAGGAACTTATTCCATTCGATGCTGTCGTAAAGCTGCCTGCAAAACTCCAAATGTTGCTCCGACTTGTTAACTGCATCCTCCTCGTGATCCGCCGCACAATAACTCGAATTTAGCAGCAAACTGAGTGTAGAGGTTGTTGCCAAACGCACCTCCAATGTTGGCATGCTCAGAAACTTCGCTACCGACATACAAATGATGGCAAAGTTTTCCAATTCAAAGATATTGGGACAACGTTGCGCTATTTCAGCCACACAGTTAACAATCTTGATCGCCAGTTGCGTTGGATAAGACTTCTTAAGAGCCAGTTTCAGCAGCGAGATCAAGGCCATCATCATATCATCCAGCAGATATTCCATATGGTACACAAAGTAAAAAATAGCTAAAAGTAGAAAAAGACATTTTACAATAGAATTTACAACAAAACAAGATATTATGATTATTTGATACCCTTGCAGTATGTACATAATCTTTGAGATTGCTTAAGATATCTCAATAAGCAACAATACTACATCCTACAATGATATAACACTGCTTACTGGGAATATGCTCAACCAGCTGGCTAATGACATCCACATTGGTATAAAAATGTTGAAAAAGTATCTTTAGTTTATCCACCAGCCATTCAATAGACTCGGACGTTAAGCTCTTGCAGCTGCACAGCATCTATAAAAGGAATATAGTTAACAACATCATTAATATGCGTCATTTAATTGATTATAATGTATATAAAATAACCTTTGTGATCATTAGAACTTCAGTGGATTGATGACGAGCTTGATTCACATTCAAGGATATATGATGAAAGGCATCTGTGCTATAGGAACTATTGGCACACAGTCTGCCGAGTATATGCAGCGAGTATTCAATCATACTGGCACGATCTGCACTTTCTATGGGATCAGTTCGAGCACCTGTAAATGAAAAATGTTGTTTAAATTAGCTGCAGATTAGAAATTTTCATAATTAAATGACAGGCTTTAAATGCAAATAGAATTTGTTGACAATTTACTAAACTTTTGGCTGTAAAATATTTTTAAAACCTTTAAGCAACTGAAATTGGGTATTGACAAATTTAATTAACATTTAAGCCAGTGTCATTCAAGTATTTTTTTAACTTATAATATTATTACAATTATGCTTTAGCAGCGCGCCAATAAATTCAAGCAGCATTTCGATGGGCTGCTTTTCCAAATATTGCAACAATATCTCATTTGAATTGAACACATCGATCACGGCAATCTGTTGCTCCAGAATATCACGTAAATCATTTGCATTCATGCTCTCTGGCTGATTCGCTTTATACTGAAACTGTTATACAAGTATTGAGATGTTATAAGAATAAGAATTGATAAAACTGCAATTTGAAACTCACTTCAATGTGACTGAGAAACAAACCAATACGCTTTATAAGTGGACACTGCAACAGATTTTCGGCATTGAAGACTTTGTAGTACAGTAGTCGCTCCATAGTGCAGATAAACTTGTATAGACACTTGAGATTCCGTATTATGGCTGTTGTCGTATGCTCATTGCTGGTCGGTAGATTTAACAGACGCATTAGAAGCTCATAATTATTTTGGAATAAACAGTTTTTGGTTTCTAGCTCCGTTGCAGCATTCACACGATTAATTCGCAGCAGTTTCATTTGAAATTCATCAGCCAAACAGACCAATTGTTTGTTGTACTTGTAGTTAAGCAGTTGCAGATTTGACTCACAGGTTTTTTGACATTCTGAAGAGTTGTTAAACAGCTGCTTCAATTGCTGTTCATCGAGGAAATTAATAATGCCAATGGCAAAAGTATCTGCCATAAGTTTGGCATCAATGGCAGCTATATTATATATAATTTGTGTGGCACTGCTCTTCTCACTGCCATATGCCCAACTTATAATGGGTTCCAGTTCAGCGGAGGCTTTATTTAAACCACAACGATCCGCGTATATGAATATATCACGTATTGTCATAATGCATTCATTACGCCTCAACATTTCATTGGTTTGAATGCTCTGCAACAATGTGACACAGTTTGCAGGTGTTAATTTGTTGTGTCTGATCAGCGCTTGCAATATGATTTGTTTTTCCATCACAACATCAGCATTTGGACGTGTATCCGATATCAAATGTGTGGCAATTTGTGACCAATGGCCATATAAATAATCAACTGGTATAGATTGAATTTGCAGCAACTCCTGTTCTTTGGCAAGTATGCTGGTGAGGCATAAACGCACATTTCTCAAGTTCTTGCCATTGCCATAGATCAGCAGTACGTCCAGTGTAGTTTGCAATATCTGCTGATAGTTGGCCGTATTTATAATGGAATTACTCAGCTGCAGCAGCTCGGCGAATATTGCAAACCAGATGTCATTAAAGCTAGTTTCCTTCTTATCAATCAATTGAATAATGCCGTCCATTTGATCAAGTCTAAGACGTTTGTTTGGCGCATTTTCAGCGTCTGAGGAATTGCCCGTATCCATGTGCCAGAGCACCTGCAAAAAAAACATGCCAATTAGTATTATAATCGTATAGACAGTTAGTTCTCTTACAATGTACATGATTAACGCAGACATTTTGAGAAAGTTCTCAGAGAATTTATCACCAATAAGCTGTGCCAACTTGTTGCGTCCCACGGAATTCATTCTGATCTCCATATCAATAATGGTTTTCAATTTCTGCATGGTTTGAGGCCAGTTGTTGTGAATGGGCACTTGGAATGTGTTAAAGTCTTGGCTCTTCAATTTGGGATACAAGGCGTGCAGCGATAATATAACACACTCAAACAATATGTTCTTGGTGTCCTCGCGGAATGTGTCGTCATTGTGGAAATCACAGAGTTTGGGCAAAATCTCCTGCATGTGAATACAAAGCTTATGATGATAATTCACCGACAGCTGTAAATATATAATAAACAACTTTAATAAATAATACCGATTGATAAAAAGCAGGGACCGTAATCATTATAAGTTTTATTTAAAAAATCACGTTTTAATGATTATATAATGATTTTTACGATTTTCCTCACCAAAAATCATTATTTTTGATCAAATAAAAAATAAAAATCATTCGTTATTTTTGATCCAAAAAAATACAACTCAAAAATAATGATTATAAATGATTTTAATTTTTTATTTTTTGATCCTCCAAGGACGAATATTAAAATTCCTATTCCTTGTTGAGTTTTATGTTGATAAAAAAAAAAAAATCATTTACAATCATTATTTTTGAGTTTTATTTTTTTGGTTGAAAAATAATGATTATAATTTATTAATGATTTTTATTTTTTTGACCAAAAATAATGATTATTGGTAAAGAAAATCGTAAAAATCAGAAGTCTTAAAATTATAAATGATTTTTGTAGTTAAAAAAAAAATCATTATTTACGGTCCCAGATAAAAAGTACAAACTCACCTCGACTAAAAATAAATGATAAAGTCGCACAATTTCAATGCGTCTCTCGGAATTTTTCTCGTCCTGAGTATAGCTGCTTAAGGTAGGTAAATAATCCGCCAGATCCGCATGAAGTTGAACTCGTTGTTGTGCCAGTTGTACAGTTTTTGTGATGCATTTCAATATTTTGGAGCGCAGGAATTCATCGTTTTCAATATTCAACTCAAACAAATAGGATAAAATACCTAATAAAAAAAAAAAACAGGCAATAAATACATAGTTATTATAAATTTGTCACTAAATGGGTAAAGCCTTAAAGAAGGCGTGGCAGAGCTTTTTTAAAATCTAAACTCTTGATCAAGACAAAGTATTATATCGATATAGCCATGTCTGTCAGTTTATATTTCAATTAATCTTTTAGTTTTAAAGCGATCTGAATGAAACTTGGTATAGCTGTGTCTCTTAGATGTAGGCAATACATATTAAAAAATCGGCAAGATCGGATCATTACCTCTAATAGCTGCCATAGGAATGATCGGTAGAAAGTTAAGCTTTTGTATGAAAAACATTGCTGTTTTTTGAGATATCTTAACAAATGTTACAGATTTTGTATCTGTTATTGGCTTATACATTCTGAACAAATTTAATTCTAATTGGTTGATTATATCATATAGCTACCATTGGAATGATCGGTAGAAAGTTAAACTTTTGTATGAAAAACTTTCTTGTTTCTTAAGATATTTCAACAAAACTTACAAACTTTGTGTCTGTTATTGTCTTATACATTCTGACCAAATTTGGTTCTAATTGGATGACTATATTCTAAAGCTGTCATAGGAACAATCGGTAAAAATTTAAGCTTTTGTATGAAAAACTTTCTTGTTTCTTAAGATATTTTAACAAAACGCACAGATTTTGTGTTTGTTATTGTCTTATACATTCTGACCAAGTTTGCGTCAAATGAGTTTACTATATCATATAGCTACCATAGGAATGATCGGTAAAAATTTAAGCTTTTGTATGAAAAACTTTCTTGTTTCTTAAGATATTTCAACAAAACTTACAAACTTTGTGTCTGTTATTGTCTTATACATTCTGACCAAATTTGGTTCTAATTGGATGACTATATTCTAAAGCTGTCATAGGAACAATCGGTAAAAATTTAAGCTTTTGTATGAAAAACTTTCTTGTTTCTTAAGATATTCCAACAAAACTCGCAGATAGTGCAATTGCCAGTGTCTTTAACATCCCGACTTAGCTGGATTCAAATCAGACTACTATATCATATAGCTTTCGTAGGAATAATCAGTTGATTATTGAATACAGGGTATCTAAGAACCTTTCAGTGTTGGTAGGCGTATTACAGCGATGACTTACGACTATATTCGCTGACTTTAAGATCACAGACATAGATGGGCGATAGGAAGATGCCTCTGTCCAGCAGATTGAGGAAATGATCGCCAAAGTGCTTGACAAGCGAACGTTGTTTAATGCCATTTTCAAAGACTTCGAATATCGTTGACTTGGCCAAAATGTGTCCACCTCTGCCCTTGCCAACTGTAAGCAAACGAATCATACAATCATTAAACATACATATACACAACTATTTGAAATGTACAACATACATACCCTCCAAATTATGTTCAATTATTTTATGCAAAACATTGCCATATAAATAACATTTATCGGATAGAGTTTTGTAGGTTTTCTCGCGCGCCTCTTGCAAGTTATTTGTGTGCTGTTGAATAACATTTAAATATATATATATATCTATACAATCAGTTGACTGACCTTAAGAATTGCTCCGTTGATGGCGTGAAATAGTTGAGTCCAGTTAAGCTCCTGATTCCCGCCCAATATTGCATGCAATGCATCGCGAAAGGTGTTCAACTTTTGGTCCAACAGCTCCACTGCCTTATTGCGTACGGTTGACTTATCGGAAGCCAGATCGCAAATAATGCGTTGAATTTCGTTTAACAGTCCGCTCATCTTGCTGATGGCACTTTCTGTTATAAATGCAACTTTAAATGCCGAAATTACCGGCTGAGACGACACCGCTGATTTACAAATGCAGTTTGAGTGCTGCCAACTTGTTTCAATAGTCATCTCGCCACAAAATCAGGTTGGCAGGCTCAAGTTCATATTGTGATCAATTATCGAAATGTATCTAACTATAAAACTGCAATAACTTTAAAGCTAAAATTTTTACTAGAGTTTTGTTGAATTTTTGAACTGGTTGAAATTAAATAAAATTATATAGTTGCTTCCTCTGTGGCAGAACAAACTCTCAGCATTCATAAAAGAAATCAACCTTTCTTTATCAAATTTAAAATGATCGTTAAATTATAAATTTTTTGTCAAATTGTTACTGAATAGCTAAAAAAAAAAATTGAATAACTCGCCGTTACGAATTGTTCTCCTTTTTCTTAGATGTGTGGCAGCCTTGAATCTTAGAAATAAAAATTAGCGAGTGCTGTCAACTTTTTGGTGGGAAAATAGCTGTTTCTGGCTGGAGTTCATCAGTCGAGCTTTGACAAAAGCCAGATATAGCTTTATACATATAGCCAACACAGCATTCATCGCATTCATCATGCGTCGGCTCATGTCTGAGTGAGCAATCGATAACAGTTCGATAAACATAACGTGCCTTTCACTCGAACTAAATGAATAATTTCTTAGTGACGATCATATTTATTAATATTTCAAACTGTGACGAACAAAAGAATCAACAGTGAAATATTTCTTTCTTTGATTTTGGTCGTGTGTATATAAAGCGCATAAAACACACAAAATTCTAAAATTAACAACATTATAAGGGTAAACTTTGGACAAGCATCTTCGCCTTGTGTTTTTTTCATTTTTAACATTATTTTTTTTTTTCCAATTTAAATACCTTATCAAACTAAGGAGAATCGTACAATCGTACAATGTTTGAAGTAAAATATTACATTAATAAAAAGGGATTGGCCTACACGGAGGATGATGTGTCGGTGAAGAATCTGTTTCTAGTGATTTTCGGAGCGGAGCTCGATAAGCAGCAGTTTCAAACGCATTTCGAGAAATATGGATGCGTTAAGGAATTGCATCTGTTTTCGAGTGAAAATAAAATTATAAGAACTATCGAAGATGACTATGACAATGGAGCACGAACCGGCTACGTTGTCTTTGAGGATCCTCTTCATGCTGCCAATGCATTGAAGAAGAAGTTGCATAAAATAGAGAGATGCCGTATTAAAGTTCAGCCCAGCTATAGTTGGTATCAACCAGATGCGGAGAAATTGCCGGATAATTCGGAAAATGTGAATCCCCATGAAAATGCTGACACTATGGAAGCAAATGATGAGTGTCTATATAATCAATTCAAAGAATTATCGATATCTAAACGTGTTCAATTTGCCCGCACCTGTTATCGTCATCGACACATTTATGAGGAAATGTCGCCGATACTCGACAAATCTATCGAATTTGAAATATTTTTTGAAATGACTGCACGTGATGTGCGTGATTTTTTTAAACTTTCCGGACGTAATATAAAACAAATCGAAGGACGAATACCAGAACAGCACTGTGACCTCGTGTGTAAATTTTTAAACAAATATTGCATTAATTTAGAGTCACTGATAATCTGGGACACCAGATTTACATCATACAACATGTTGAAAATATTTGCTAATCTAAATAGTCTTCAAAATCTGAAATTAATAAGATGCTATCTCAGAAATGACGATTTGCAAGCGATCGAACATTTAAATCAACTTAAGGAACTGGATCTTTCCTTTAATGGTATGCTAACTGCAAAGAATTTGATTCATTTACCAAATTCAATCGAGTCGCTGACTCTGAATAACTATGAATCAACGTCAGACCCGGAAATGTTGAATATAATATTTCGCCGGCTACCGCAGCTTAAGGAATTACATATACCAGACTTTATACTCAAATCTCCATGTTTCGAGCAGATAATCAATGAAAATTGCTGTGAATCTTTGGAGACTCTCTCCATTGGCTGTGACAATAACGAGTTTGCTGATTATCATCACATTGCATGGATACCGAACCTGAAGAAACTAATATTGAAAGAAATACCTCCAATGCTAATGACATGGCTGGTGAAATTTATGTCCCAGCAGTTGGAACATTTCGATATACATTCGTATACTGGATGTGATATAAATGCCGATATCCTTTCAGAGATTGGAAAACTGAGCGCATTGCGTACACTGAGTTTGCCAGGCGGCGATGTGATCACCGATCACGGTTTAGAGTCACTACATAACTTGCAATATTTGACGGAAATCAATATCATAGATAATAGGAAAATCACTGACAATGGTGTAATTCGACTGATCCTTGGCTGTCCCAAACTAAGAGTGTTAAATCTTGAATACTGCTGGACTCTCAGCGATAAGCTTCTCCATGATATTATTTTGAAACTACGAAATAAAAGAAATATCGATCAAAATAATCGTCCACTTCCTATCAAACTATTTATGTTCGGCACCAATGTCAATAAATTAATGCTACTAAATGTGGATGTTGCTTCCAGGAATATCATCGATGTAGTATTTTAAGAATATACATAAGTAATATTTTCTCAGATATCTCTTTATTTTTTTATATTACAACAATCCTAAGCTATTTTGTTGTGTCTTTTGTTTATCACATCAATATAATTAATAAATCTTTATTATGCAAAAATTACATACACGATCATTATTTATCATTTATCCATTCAAAATATAGAATACATATACAGTTAGTCAAGAATGTAATTTGACAAAATACAGATTTTGTTATTACTTCTATTCAGGGGTTCCATAAAAAGTTTTGGGATGTATATAACAGGCAGAAGAAGGCGTGGCAGACCCCATAAAATATATATATTCTTGGGTACTGGGCGCAGATCCAGTTCTTTATTTTTTTGTTTTGTTTTTTATCGGACTTTGAGTACAGAGTGCTTAATATTTGCTGAAATCAAACCGAAACAAAATCTTAATCTGTTTCAGCAATACCCCTAATAAATTTACAAAATTTATCCTGCAAAAATATATATTTATTTATGAATTTTTTTATATTCCTTATTCTTATTCTTTTTTATGGTTTTTAGAAAAAGTCAAAGAAAAGAAATACAATTTTTATAAAATGTAATAATTTTTAAAACAAAAAATTGATTTTGTGAAAGAACTTTTTTGACTAACTGTTCGTGCAAAATATTTTTTTATGGATAAATCAAGTAATAAATAATTGAAATTAGATACGATTAATATGAATGCTGGGAGTTTTTTGTGCCACAGGGAAAGATGTTATATAATAGGTTTAACCAGCTCAAAAATAAAGCGGATATTCTAATAAAAACTCTGCAAAAATGTTCAAAATTCTTGTTTTCAAGTTGCAGAAGTTTTAAATGTTGATACATTTTTAAAATTGATCACAATATGAAAATGAGCTTAATTCCGCGCATCAAGTCTGCCAACCCGTTTTTTGACATGAGTTTTAAGACAAGTTGGCAGCACCGACGCAAAGGTTGAATAAACAAACACAACACCAGCCAATAAATAATAAAAAAAACGAGCAAATTGACGAAAAATGTATTAAAAAAGTGCTAGCAAAACGATAAACAAAACCAGTGCAGCTGTAAACAAATGAAACATAAAGTGTTAAAAGTGCATATAAAATTGAAATTGAATCAAGATAATCTGCATAGCAATTGTGCAAGAACAAGAACAAGAACAAGAACAGAAAACTAGTTTGCAGCAATAGAAGCAACAAGCAGAAGCAGCGGCAGCGGCAGAGGCAGCAGCAGAGGGCAACAGTAACGGCGACGACGACGGCGACTGCGA
The DNA here is from genome assembly GCA_951394115.2 of Drosophila phalerata. Lineage (NCBI taxonomy): Eukaryota > Metazoa > Arthropoda > Insecta > Diptera > Drosophilidae > Drosophila > Drosophila phalerata. Next base: position 48,085,837 of record OX596006.1, on the reverse strand, counting down.
CGGAGGCAGCGGCAGCGACAGCACGATAACAAGAACGACGCCAAGGTAGTTAACGAGTTGACAGAGCAGAGACAGACAGACAGGCGGGCGTGTAAGATAGAGATAGCGCACTGTAGCGCAACAACTGTGAGTGCGAGTGCAAGCGAGCGAGCGAGCGAAACTCGTTTCCATTCAGAGAGAGGGGAGTTGGGAGCACATCAGTGTTGCCAAGATTTCTGGCTGGAAAGGTTCTATATTTGATTTAGTGCGCACTTTTGCACAGTTTTACCAACTTAGCTGATAATATATTAAAAATAGCTAAAAGTAATTTTGAAATTTTTATCCGCCAATAATAATTATGAGTTTGAAAAAATTTAAGACCAAAAGAAAGCCTCCCAAAACAGCGGGGAAAAATTCACATAATATATTTTTGTACGCCAAACTCGTATATAAAAATAAAAACAATTTTATTTGAAATTTTTACTATAAAAAGCAGAAATAAGAATTACTTGCCAAATTTTTATAATAAAGTTAAAAAAAAATTGAATAATTGGCTACCTCTGCTTAAAAGACATGTGAATTCATTTTTTAATGTATTTATATACAAATAAAAACATAATTCTTATTTGAAATTTTCACTATAAAAAGCAAAAATAGGAATTACTTATCAATTTTTATAAAATTTAAAAAAAAAATTGAATAATTGGCTACTTCTGTTTAAAAACATTTGAATTAAATTTATATTTTTGATTTTTAAAACAAAAATATAAATTTAATAACTATTTTTAATTCATATTATTATTTAAATTAATTCAAATAATTACAAAAAAAATTAATTATTATATTTGAATGTTTTCTAGCAAACGAGCTCGGAAAGTAGCCAAAACTAGCTATAAAAAAAGCTAAGTGGGCAACAGTGGAGCAACAAACAAACAAACAAACACACACACACACACACACACTATGCAAAGTAGTGGCAACACTGCAACTGCAGCGGCAACATTGACCATTTAAAAAGGAATAGAAACACACACAAAAATAGGATGTTGCTGGCAACATTGTTAATGTTGCTAATGTGGCGCCCTCAAACGGCGCATGGCGGCAGCAGCAATCAATGCGAGTTAATACGAATTGATATGTGCCGTGGAATTGGCTATAATGAGACATCAATGCCCAATCTGGTGGGTCATGAGCTGCAAACGGATGTGGAATATACACTGCAAACATTTGTGCCCCTCATCGAATACAATTGCAGTTCGCAGCTGAAGTTATTCCTGTGCGCCGCCTATGTGCCAATGTGCACACCCAAGGCGCCCATTCACACCATCGGACCGTGCCGGAGTCTGTGTGAATCCGTCCGTATACGCTGTCATCCGGTGTTGCAGGGCTTTGGGTTTCCCTGGCCTCCAGCCCTGGACTGTGAGCGTTTTCCCCGTGAGAATAATCAGGAGACCATGTGCATGGAGGGACCCGGAGAGTTGCATTTGCCCGTACAGGAGCAGGAGTTGTATGGACCAAAAATGTTGCCCGGCTCGCCAGTGTTGCCACTTGATTGCTCCGGTCTGGCCAAATCGCATTTGTATGTGAAACTCCAACGTTCCGGACGTTGTGCTCCATTGTGTGAGGCGGATATATTGTTTACGCCGGGAGAGAAGCATTTGTCGGAAATTTGGGTCTCCACCTGGGCGTATGCTGCTTTGGGATTGGCCTGTGTGGCAACGCTGTGTCTGCTGCTGCTTGGAGGCGACAATCCTGCACGTGGGCGTCGTGGTGGGCGTGGCAATGCGGGTGCCAAGTGGTCACGTCTGTTATCACCTTTGTTGTGGTGCCACAACATGGTCACCTTGGGCTGGACAGTCCGCTTCATAGTCGGACGATCTGGCACCGCTTGTGGCACCGATCCCCAGGCACCCAACGAATCCCTCCTCGCCGTCGACGGACTCTCGAATGCCGCCTGTGCGAGTGTCTTCCTCCTGCGATACTATTTCGGCATGGCCGCCTGCGCCTGGTGAGTCTATATACCCTGCCTATACCCTGTAACCTTTAAAAATGTCTGAAATTCTAAAAAAAGGGTAATCTGATTGGGTTGGTATGCATAAAACAGGCAAAAGGATACTCCTAAAGTATATAACAGTCTTTTTTTGCGAAATGATCGAGTCTACATACCCTGCCTATACCCTGTAACCTTTAAAAATGTCTGAAATTCTGAAAAAGGATATACTCATTTGGTTGGTATGCATTAAAAGGATCCTAAAGTATATAACATTTTCTTTTAAGAAATGATCGAGTCTATATACTGTGCCTATACCCTGTAACGTTTAAAAATGTCTGAAATTCTAAAAAGAGGAATACTGATTTGGTTAGCATGCATAAATCAGGCAAAAGTATACTCCTAAAGTATATAACAGCCTTTTTTGCGAAATGATCCAGTCTATATACCCTGCCTATACCCTGTAAACTTATAAAACTGTCGGACATTTTTAAAAGAGTATACTGATTTGGTTGGTACTCATAAAACAGGCAAAAGTAAACTCCTAAAGTATATAATACAATTTTTTTTTTGCGAAATGATCGAGTCTTTATACCCTGTCTATACCCTGTGATGGGCAAAAATTTAAAAAAAGCGTATATTGGTTTGCTTGGCATGTACGTAACAGACGGAAGAAGACTCCGGAAGTATATATCGACCCCTTTTTTCTGAAATAATCGAGTCTATATACCCTTTAAATCAATTATATTAAGCTTAAAAATATTAATTATTATATTAATATAAAATTTAAAATATTTACAAAATTTAAACTTGCTTATTATTTCATGAATAATTTATATAAAAAAAATATTGTTAAATTTTGTAATACAAATTCAAAACATCATTTTTAAAAATTAAATTTATATTTAAAAAAAAGTTGTTCATTAAAGAAACTGATTTAATTCATTGACTTCTTATTACAGAATTAATTGTGATATTATTTTGAACACTGTGTAATTCTCTGTTTTTTTCTCCAGGTGGGCCATTTTATGCCTGGGCTGGCATCGGGACATACGTCGTAATAGTCCGGACACCAAAGGACACATTGCACTGCCCGCCAAGCGACATGGCACAGGAACAGGAGGAGCAGGAGCAGGTGTAGGTGGAGGTGGAGGAGGGAATATTGGGAATACCGGGAATACCGCCCAGCAGGATCTGGCGCGAAATAATTTTGTTTGCTTTGTGGCCTGGGGATTACCGGCATTCCAAACGGCAGCCGTAATTGCGATGCGACTCGTTGATGCGGATGAACTGCTGGGTATGTTGCAAATGGGCTTATTCCCAATCAGAAATTCTATTAATATATGTAAACTTAAACTTTAAACTTCTATAACTTTGTGAAAACTCAATCGATTTTCAAACGGAATATCATTGTGATCATCATTTGGCCCCAAAATTCATTCTGCTTTCAAATATAAATAATTTTGTAAAAAAAATCATTTTCCTCTAAATCTTGGATTCGATGCTAAGGGTCCCCCCTTTGGAATTTTTAAAATTTTAAATTTTAAATCTCAAGTTTTTACTTTTAATCAACTCCTTATATCATAATTAGTATAAAACAACACTTTAAAATTAATTCTAAGACCTTTCATTTTTTTTGTAAAATTTCATGTGAAATTCTTCAAAAATTTTGCTTGTAAAGTTGCTAGATCCAAAGTCGGACCAACTTCAATTATTCATAACTCTATCAAAAATTAACCGATTTGCAAGTGGAATGTCATTTTGATCATCATTTGGCCTCGAAATTCATTTTGCATTCAAACATAATTAATTTTGTTAAAAAAATCATTTTTCTCTAAATCTTGGTTTCGATGCTAAGGGTCCCCCCTATGGAATTTTGAAAATTAAAAATTTTAAATCTTAAGTTTTCACTTTTAATCAACTCCTTATATCATAATTAGTATAAAACAACACTTTAAAATTAATTCTAAGACCTTTCATTTTTTTGTCAAAAATCATGTGAAAATTTACAAAAATTTTGGCTTGTAAAGTTGCTAGATCCAAAGTCGGACCAACTTCACATTTGCATAACTTTGCCAAAACTACACCGATTTTCAAACGGAATGTAATTTTGAAAATGATTTGCCCTCTTTATTTATTCTGCATTTAAACTTTTTCAATATTGGAAAAAAATCATTTTCCTCTAAATCTTGGTTTCGATGCCCTTTGAATTTTCAGAAAATTAACAATTTCAAATCTCAAATTTTCGCGTGTAATAAACTTTTTATATCAGTTTTGACCTTTTTCTAGAAATGCTGAAATCTGAAATATTTTTCCTAGTTTATTTTTTATGTTTAAATAACTTGTAAAATGTAATTCGAACTTTTTTCAAAAGATGTATTTATTTATTTTTATTTGTTTGCAGGCGCTTGCTTTGTGGGCAATCAGTCGGATAAGGCGCTGCAGGTGCTCGTGGCCACGCCCATCTTTTGCTATTGGATCTTTGGCTCGATGAATCTGATATCCGGCTATTTGGTGCACTGTCGCAACAAGGAGATCCTGCGGAACAGCAATGCTTTGAGTCTGCAACAACAACTGCAATTGAGTGGACACAGCAGTTCGGGAATTGGAATATTCCTATTCATTTATGGCACCTCTTGTGCCCTGTTGTTGTTGGCTGTGATCTATGAGTTTGCCAATATTGATGTGTGGCTGAGTGCACGGGATACAAATACGCCACTTTGGCCGTATTTATTGCGCGATTTCATGGAGTTAATGCTGGGAATTTGTTGTTTCGCTTGGGTATTGGGACCTAGTATATCCAGCATGTACAAACGGCAGCTGTCAACGCGTCCGCTCAAGCAGACAGCGAATGTGGAACGTAATCAGCTGCAACAGCATCCACATCCACATCAGCATCCACATCCACTCGATGCCCAGAGCAGTTCACGTGGCTCACACATTGCCTGCAACAGCACTGTGGTCTCCTATCACTCGGTGCGTCCCTCACATCAGTCCATGATCAGTGCACCGCCGCTAATTGGCAGTCCCTACAAATATAAATCGCCACCGGGCGCCGGTTCCATATCCCTCAATCAAATGTCCAACTATACGCTGGGACGCAATGGACAACAGCATTCGCATTCGCATTCACATTCACAGCAACATTCACATTCACAACAGCATCCACATTCACATCCGCTTGGTCACTCCTCGCATCGCGTCTACTATGCACCGCAGAAACATCATGCCCATCATGCCAACTATTCCCATTATCCACAACTGCAGCGCTATGGCAATGAGACGCTTCTCTGAGCCCTACAGGTACTATATCTAAGCAACCTCAACAGCTGTACTAAAAAGTTCGCATCGTTCCCCTTTTTTGTAGTACAATTGCAGTACGATCAAATCGTCACAGCTACGTTTTGTCAAAATTTCAGCTTTCTAAGTCTTACAGTTTGCTCTCCACATTAAACAGTCATTCAGTGTGTCAGGACAAACAGTTTTATATATATAAGATGTATTTGAAGCCTTAAAATATGCCACTTTTTCGGCAATATCTTAACTAGCGCTATGGCAATGAGACGCTTCTCTGAGCCCTACAGGTACTATATCTAAGCAACCTCAACAGCTGTACTTAAGAGATCGCATCGTTTTGCAGAAATTCCCCTTTTTTGTGGTACAATTGCAGCACGAAATTTCCAAATTGTTGTCTTATTCCACAATCAAATCGTCTCAGCTACGTTGTGTCAAAATTTCAGCTTTCTAAGTCTTACGGTTTGCTCTCCACATTGAACAGTCAGTCAGTGTGTCAGGACTAAGAGTTTTATTTCTATAAGATGTATTTTAAGCCCTAAATTATGGCAAGTTTTCGGAAAATTCTTCTTAATTGATGTTCAATTTCAATTCATTCAATTTTTTTTAGATCTGTAGACAGAAAACGATAGCTGGGCATAAAAATCAGGAAAGCTTTTGATATATGTAGTTGTACTTCATTATAGTTTACAGGTTTACAAAAAAAAACCCTTTTTTTTGGGCTACCTTAAATATTTTAATTCAAGACAAGCCTCTAATAATGCAATAATGTTTATAGTCGAAACAATGGTCCGAAACATGCCAAATACAGCGATATATTAAAAAAAATATTTTTCTTAGGAATTCAAAATTTAGATTCAGCAGCTCAAAAAAAAACCATGTTTAAATTTATCTTACAATTGACAAAACAAATTTTAGTGACACCTTGCATACAAAAACGATTCGAACCTTTTAGTCCACTGGATTTGTGTATTTTGTGTGTTGCATGGTTTTAAAAAATTGTTTTCTCTTTCTAGTTAATTTGTCGTTGGCTGCAAATTAATCTGATCCGATCTGGTCTAATCTCTGATCTGATCCATACAGCTCTTCAAGTCTGATGCCGCACAATATTGTCAAGCTGCGGTTATTTAACACAAATGTTCCTGCCTCGATCAGCGCACAGATCCAGCCTAGCTATAGCTTTCCATAGAGTTCACTAAGTTATACACAAAAGTTTTATATACATATATATAGATGTAGAGGAAGAAAGCTAAAGTCTTATTTGTATTCAGGTTCTTATAAAGGGGAAATTATTTGATAATGGTACTCATTCTCAGAGACTTTGACATTTTGAACTTTAAAGAGACAAGGTTTTTTTTTTGTTTACATTTTAAATATAAAGTTCATATAACAGACATTTACAAATATATATCACAGACTATATTTAACAGACTTCCTAAAGTGAACCAATTTTATGTGTATAACTAAACGAATTCTAGAATTGCAGTTGTTAAACTTTATGAATCATTGCTATATATACTATGTATATATGGAATTTACTATAAAATAATTTGATTCATTTCGTTTGCTGTCGATAAAGAAAGCTAAGCACAAGGCAAACGATAAACTAGCGCTGACTTTTGGGAATCCCCTTCATGTATTTCCTTAACTGTATTAGTTTCAAGTTTAAACTTTTATATATATATATCTATATATATATATATGTGTGTGTGTTTGTGTGTACTTAATGTTGTATTTTATTGCCATGAAATAAGTTAAAGAAATATTAGCAAAAAAAAAAACGTTAGATATCAGGGATCGCAAATAATGATTTTTTTTTTATTTTTAACTACAAAAATCACTTATGATTTTAAAAATTCTGATTTCTACGATTTTCTTCGTCAAAATTCAATATTTTTGATAAAAAAAATACAAATAATTTATAATCATTAGTGATCATTTATAATCATTATTTTTGAGTTTTATTTTTTTGGATCAAAAATAATGATTATAAATTTTTATTTTTTTATCAAAAATAATAATTATTGGTGAAGAAAATCGTAAAAATCATTTTATAATCATTAAAACGTGATTTTTGAAATTAAACTTATAATGATTACGGTCCCTGTTAAATAAATGCTGACGGAACATAGGATATATATATTTTTTTTAAATATATTTTCTGTTAAATTATTTCATGGCATTTGTGTGTCTGTTTTTATAAATAACTAATATAAATATTAATTTTTAGCACTGCTGCCGTTGTAACCAAAGTACAATCCACTAAACAATTCTTGCCCCGCATACAATTTGTATTTTATCGCATATAGCATAAATGTAATTATATTTTTTTTGTATTTTGCTTTGTTTACGCAGCAACAAATACTGTGATACTATGATTCATGTGTTTCTTTTTTCTTTTTTTTTTTTTGTTTTTCTTTTTTTTTTTAAGATAAACAATCAAAAGTTGAATATACTAAATATGTAAATGTAAACCGCAAAGTGTACTTAACTTAGAACGCAATTGTGTAATTGTATTCAATGTGCCATTAGCTTAAGAACCTATCAGAACTTCCAAGTACTTAATATACTATATACAATATACATATATATCAAATATATTATAAATATTTTTCTAGCTAAAAAAGGATGAGAAAGATGCTGAGTTTCTATATACAATAGAGTGAAGTGAATTTGATTTTTTTTTGTTTATTTTCATTTCACAACCTTTTGTGGCTTACAAAATTAAACAACCTTAAAAAAATCCATTAAAATATTTGCAAAAAATAACGTGACTTTTTCATATATTGCACACATTCCAAAAGAACGTGTCTGCTTCAGATATAAAAGATTTTAAGCAGTTTGGATATTTTTAAAAATCAAATCCTATTGAAAATAGTAATAATTTTTTAAATTACTTTCTTATGTGCTAAAATCACAAATATATCGGATTTTTTGAGCTGTTGACTAATTTTTCAAAAAAAGAAAGCGTCGAGGCGTTTTCGAAAATAAAAAAAATAAAAAATCAAATATACTCCACTCTAAAATACCATCTATTTTTAGTGCTGTTCTTTCCCCTATTTTTTTTGTCAAATATATATATATTTAATGTAATTAAACCATGTATTTCAATTTGTTTATATGTCATTTGTATTTTGTAACTTATTTTATAGCGAATAAAGTGTCGAAAAATTATGATTTGAAAATACATTTCGTTTTATGTACAATGTGTGTAAAAGTTTCCAAAAAAAATCGTTACATTTTCACCTGATGAGCATTTGTTTTAAACTGGCAATTTTGTCATACGTTTTTTGTTCTCGTTGCTTCCATTTGGAATTCGATATCGAAACGGTTTGCGATTTATTGTCGACTGGGCGCACAATCGACAATCGCATCGTTGCGATTATTATTGTTGCGGGGTTGCCAATTGTCAAGGTCCTCGTCGGTTGCTGCCTCGGCATCGGCTTCAGCTTCGGCTTGTTCCTTGGCTCGCTTATGATACTTCAGTTCGCTGGCATATTTGGAATTGGTGATGCCAAGGAAGGAGGCGAGTCCGCCGCCCACATAGTCAATGCCAGCTAGAATGTTGTTGCCCACCTTGCTGGCCTTGTAGCGTAGGCGTGGCCCCAACGCCATTTCGCGCTGCCAAATGAGTCACAAATCGTTAATCGATATATTATCAATGTTTTATTTGAATTCAGTGTTGTCAATTATTTAGAGGGCATAACAAAAAAAAAACAAAACAATAGCTATTTCTCGAAAATATATAGCTGATTTTGCAGAATAATAAAATTTGTTCTCACAAAAAAAAAAAAAAAAAGAGTTGAATATTTCAACATTTTCGTGTGAGCACAAATCTTATTAAGTCTATGTCGTCAATAATAACGGTATTATAGGCATCCATTGTACCAATATTAAGATAAAATTTAATAACACTTGGTCGAAAAACCCATTCTGGTTTTTAAGCAGCCCGAACCGGACTATGAACCGTACCGTTTAAATTTTCTAATTTGGATAATATATCTCAATTATTTGAAATTTTTAATAAAAGTAAGTCTTATTTCAATTTGAAAATAAATTTAAGTTAACAAAATTCCATTTTTTTATTTAATTTAATTAGCTAAAAAGTGAAGAAAGCAAGAAAGATATATTTATTTTTGTTTGTATTAAGTTAAACAAGGGTTCGAACCCAAACCTTGGGTACAAGACGTATATAAACCGGTTTGCAAACCTGGTTGGAGGGTTACAACTAAACTCACTATCAAATACAAATTATTTCATCAAAATCGGATAATTGGTTCAAAAGATCTGGCCAATTTAGATTGACGAAAGTCGTGAGCCTATTCAGTTGAGCGGCAGTGTATATACATATATTTAAAATAGTCAGATTAACGACTAATAAAAATAGCTATAAAACTGCCAAACACAGCTAAATTTTATAAAAATAGTCAAATTAACGACTAATAGCAATAGCTATAAAAAGGCTAAGTTGGCAACACAGCATTGAATTGCAATTATGCTTGGCATATATGTTTGGGTATGAGAAATACGGCATATGTCAAATGGAATTCGGCATACCTGCAATTGTTCATCGTAGCCCTTATCGGGCACATCGGGATCAGCATCGCTATCGCTATCGGATGACAGCTCCTCCATGCAGCCATCACTGAAATACAGCATGCGTCGATTCGATTGCAGTTCAAGGGCAGAAATGTGATCGGTTTCACAGCGTCCGCCATTTGTTGTTGTTGTTGATGGTGTTGTTGTTGTAGTGTTTGTTGTCATATTGTTGCTTATTCAAATTATTACAATTATTGATACTGTTTGGGTTTAATGCCTTTTTGTTGTTGGTTAATTCACGCGAAACATGAAACGCCTTCCACAAATGCACGGCACAAAGTGAATGGCCGGAATATTGCTTAACAAAAAAAAAACAAACACAATTTTGCTCTTGAATTGCTTTGAATTACAATCAAAACGAACACGTTTAATGTCGCTTCTCCATATGGGGGTCGTTTTTGTCCTTGGTTTGGGTTTGGAGGCCGGCGTTGCGTGCCAAACGCCACTTTGCCATATGTAATCAATAAAATGCCGAATCCGACTCAATGCCGAATCCCGAGCGCCGTTGTAGACCAAAACAAACAAAACAAAACAATACAAAAAAATTGTTATCAAAATTACAAACATATCGAACGGCTGGCTGTCATCGCAGCTATCGACGCCGCGACTCGATAAAAGGCGCCCACACACGACAAGCATATTGCCAGATCGGTGAACTGTGTGAATGGCACAATTTACTGTCGGTGAAAATGTGTCGATGCCAATTCAATTTCTTTTTAGTCATTTATTAATAATAATATGGTAAAAAATTCAAAATTTAATGAACATTTTTTTTGGGCGCCTTAACACTTACCATGTTTATACAGTGCCTTAAGTTGCTTAAATTGAAAGCAAGTTACCTTAAACCGCATTTATAAACACTTTTTTAATGCCCTTTTACGTGATTTTTAACAGTGATTTTGCGAAGCTCCTTTTTATAAAACCGTTGTTAATTTTTAACGTCGCTTAATATAAACGTATAAACACTTATAGCTTTAAAAACGTACTACAAAAATATCAATATCAAAAATATTTTTTTATATGAAAAAGTATCATTTATATTTGAAATTTTTAACTAAAATAGATCGTTAATACCGATGATAAAAATATCTGAGCGCTTTTCATATTTAACTAAAAGGTTTCCGCTTGGATGCATTGTTGTCCATTTTGACAAAGTTTAATATTGCTTTCATGTTTAAAAAAAAAAAAATTGGCAAAGCCAACGGATAAAAATTTCGAAAAATAATATCAAATAATAATATCGATATTGATATTATCGCCAGAGAAACATATCGCCCAAAAAGAGATCAACACTTAATGGTATCTATCGATATATGGATATATCGATGTTAATTTGACATCCCTAGACTCTGTTGTGGACATTTGGACTTTTGTATTTCGTATCTTTATCTCAGACCTTCGAACACAATCTGCAGCTGCTAGAGTGAGAGTAACCCAATACTTTAGTTATTAATTAATTAAGTAACCGTTACGTAGCAAGATGTCGTTGCGTCCATTGGTGGAAGGCGACTGCGGCGCGGTGAATCCGCTGATGCAGCTTGGCGGCCAGTTCACCCGCGATGTGGCCCACAAGGATGAGGGATTTGCACAGGCACAATTCGAGCGGAATCTGCGGCCCGAGGAGCAGCTGGTGGCCGATTATCTGGGTCATGTGGCAGCACCGCCGCAATCCTTTCAGATGAATACACTGCTGCAGGAGATGCGGAACATCAATATCAATGGAACTGGAGGACAACAGGAGCAGTTGGCAGGGCAGTGGAGCAGGGACTTTGTGCAGCAACAGTTGCCCCCGAAAATGTTGCATCTGCAGCCGCAACAACAACAAATGCAACATGCACAGGAATTCTTTGATGAACCATTGATAAGCAGTCAGAATTTTATGCCACCAATGATGATGAGAAGTCCCTATATGGCCATAACAGCTGCTCCAGCTCCACAACAAGAACAACAACAGCAGGATGCCTTCTTTGACGAGCAAATGGAAACAATACGAACCGATGAACTGCCTCAAGTAATCAACTCCCGGGCATCTGTAGAGGATTGGATCAGCGACTATCAGCGGGAGAAGGAGCACAGCGAACAGACGGCCACAAATTTCAATGAGAAATTCTGGCAACGTTTGCAGGATGAATGGCAGAAGCTGGCCGAGGAGAACGAGCATCCCTGGCTCTCCGAATACAATGAGAATCTGGACGCGTACAAGGAGTACGAGTTTGCCGAACAGAATCCCATGTCGGAGCTGGACAATGCCTTTGAGAAGGGCAAGGAATACCTGGCCAAGGGGGATATACCCAGTGCGGTGCTGTGCTTTGAGGTGGCTGCCAAAAAGGAGCCGGAACGTGCCGAAATCTGGCAATTGCTGGGCATCTCGCAGGCGGAGAATGAAATGGATCCACAGGGAATTGCAGCACTCAAACGTGCACTCGATCTGCAGCCGGAGAATCGTCAGGTGCTGATGGCCCTGGCCGTGTGCTATACCAACGAGAGTCTGCAGAGCAATGCGGTGAAGATGTTGTCCAACTGGCTGGAGGTGCATCCACAGTACAAGCAACTGTTGTCCGCCTATCCGCAGCTGCAGTCGGGGGCTTCCTCCTCCTCCGCCTCCATGGCCTCCTCCTTGATAGGGGCCAACAAGCTGCGCGAATTGCAGCAGGTTTATCTGGAGGCAGTGCGTCTGCAACCGGCTCAGGTGGACTCCGATCTGCAGGAGGCACTCGGCGTGCTCTACAATCTATCCGGCGAGTATGACAAGGCTGTGGATTGCTATCGCAGTGCTGTCCAGGTCGATCCACAGAATGCCAAGCTCTGGAATCGTTTGGGTGCCAGTTTGGCCAACGGTTCGCGTTCCGTGGAGGCGGTGGAGGCCTATCAGCAGGCCCTGCAACTGCAGCCGGGATTCATACGGGTGCGCTACAATGTCGGCGTCTGTTGCATGAACCTCAAGGCGTACAAGGAGGGAGCGGAGCATCTCCTCACCGCTCTCACCATGCAGGCGCACACGAATGCCGCTCGAGAATTGCCCAGTGCCCAAGCGATGGGTCAGAATCAGATGTCCGAGTCCATTTGGAGCACTCTGAAGATGGTCATCTCCTTAATGGGTCGCAGCGATCTACAGGGACATGTCAGCGATCGCAATCTGGAGGCCCTCAACGAGGCTTTCAAGGATTAGGATTGGAATTCCGCAGCAGCTGCAGCTGCAGCTTCAACTTTCTGTATATAACTTCGTGTACATTCAATCCGTCAAATTTGTCAATTGTTCAATTTCGTTATATTCGTATTTGTCATTCTCTAGACCCTTAAGAACTCAAATTAAACTGTTAATATTCTACCAAAATTGATGCCTTGACTTTAATTCGAAGATAGCTACAAAAAAACAGGGCTGCATACCTCCAAAACATTATTAAAGGTTCGAAGCATAGAGCAAGACATCGGTTCGGTTCGAGAATTGGTCTATATACCCCCTGAACCCAAGGTTTGGGTTCGAACCTTGGTTCAATTTTATACAAAAAATATTTTTATTGTTATAAATTTTGAGCTAATTAAATTTTTTTTTAAAGAAATCAAATTTTGATTTATGTAATTATTTTTTTTCGAACCGAACCTTTTATTTTGGTATTTCAAGGGTTCGGTTCATGATCCGGTTCAGGCTGTTTTAAAACCCGAACCGAACCGCATCTACGAGTTTACCGAGTCTACCAACTTTAAGAACTAAAAAAATATTTTAATATAGTAAAGTCCTTTTTTAAATAATTTTAAATGATTCCCTATAAGAAATAATGCAAAAAATTTGGAAATAAAAATGAGGAAAATAGAACTAGGAAGCATTCTATATGGAAATTAAAATAACGAAAACCCAATTTAGGATTAATGATATTCGTATATAAAAATAAGGAATAGTTAAAAATCGCACGATTTAAAAAAAAAAAACACATTTTTTTATTTTGCCTCTTAAATTTTTTTCTTAAGTTTCAGAAACTATCTAAAAAAGGAACCAGCATAAAGATACAAAATTTTTTCCAAACTATTTATTTAAAAATAGCTAGAGCTGAAATATTTTTAATTTCGCTTTTTTTATAATTTTTGTCATTTAAATTATATTTTCCTAATGTTCGAACTCTGATTAATATTCTTAGTTGAATTTTTAAGTTTAAAATTCCGTTTTTTATCACTATTTTGTGTTTTTATAAGTTTTATACTTAGTTCTTGTAATTCCTTAAAAAAAATATTTCAAATTCGTAAGCATTTGGAAAATGTAAACGAATTTTCCAGATGATTGAATTTAAAAAACTTTTCCTTTTTTTTGTAATATAGCCTGATCTTGACACAATATGTTACAAAATTATTTAAAAGAAAACTACTAATAAATTAATGTTTTTTTAACTAATTAAAATGGTATATTTAAAAATTGCTAGTAGAGTTTGACGAGAGGGTTATGGCAAGTTGCCAAGACGTTTGTAGTCGATCTTCTCGAGCTGAACTAGAGGTTTGAGTTGCTCGGCAAACACACGCATCTCCTCGCCGACATTCTCCTGACCCGTTGGCGCCACCACAGAGAGTTCCACGATGTAGCTCTGGGAGATGGGCTCATTGGCCATATCCTGTTGCTTGCCGGGCACAATTTTGATGAGCTTGGAGACGGTTATCTTCATGCGTCCCTTGCGAAACATGTAGCCTGTAAAGGATGGAAGGTATTTAAGTGGGAATAATCTCATAATTCTGAAGGATTAGCCTTACCCTTGGCAATGTACTCGAATTCCAGGCGAAAACCCATCTCGGAGAGGAAATCGAGTATGCCATTGGTGCAGGCACAGTCCATGCAACTGCGCACCAGTGTGGGTCGCCGTATATCCACCTCCGGCTGTCCCAGATACCGCATCTGGAACGGAGCATCCCGGCCAAGTGCACGGCGGACGCGCAGCAGCAGCGGCTGATTGGAATTCGCTTGACGCAGACTCATGCACACCTCCAGGTCATGAAATGGCTCCGGTGACGTATCCACATTATCACACAGACCTTTTAATCTGTAATTTGTAAATCCATTTAAATCTCTAGTCTGTTTACATGCTCTCCCTCACTCACACTCACACTCACCTGTGCATCAAATGCTCGACAGCAGAATCCAAAATGGAACCTTGCAGCAAGTACTCCAAATTGGGCAGAAAGCGATTGTTTAATGCTAGTGAAAGTGATTCACGAGCCGACGAAATGGCCATTGACATAATTATGACTTATATTATTATTGTTAACGTTAATAAATTAGCCGCAAACACTTTGCGGTGTTTTTGTTTATGCTTTACTGCAGCGTTGCATTGCAATTTGCAATTGCAGAATCAGCGCCTATCGATATGTATCGGTGAGTTATTAGTGCTGCCAGAAATCGACCGTTAAAATAAGCTAGATTTAAAAGAAGGAAAGGTATAGAAACGAGTTAAAAATAAAATGAGAATTCTAAAATAGGCTAAGCATTAATTTGGATTTAAAAGTATTGCTCGAATTTAAGAAAACCTTTTTAGCCTTTAAAAACCGATAAAAACAAGCTGTTCTGCCAACAGTGCTGCCACTTGAGGCTATTATTGTGTACCAAATCTATAAAATTAATAATATTTAGTTACTGCTTTTAAAAATAATAATATATTATATTATCTTCAATACTTTCTATATATAAAATACATAGTTATAATTTCCATACAAAATCTTTACCAAAGTTGTAAACAAACTAATAAATTCGTTAAGCCTACATAAAATGTGCCATTTTGAATAAAACGAAATAATTGTACCAACAAACAAACAAATTACCTGTGTTGGTACAAATGTATCAAGTGTAAAAAAAGATTCGTTAAGCCTACATAAAATGTACCATTTTAAGTAAAACACAAACGATGCCGATGTACCAACAAAAAATTAATGTACCTATTTTGGTACAAGTGTAGCAACTGTGGTGGTATGTCGACAAGCTTTCGATAGATTTTTGAATTTTAACTTTAATTCGTGCCGTTAAAAATAATTGTTTGTGCTCTGTGCAAGACAACAATGTAAAGAAAAGACAATAGCTATTTTTAACATTCATATTAAATTTAGTATAAAGCATTGCTTTATAAATGAGTAGTTAAATTGAAATAGTGAAGGCGTTAAATGTATTTTGTTATGACGTAGCTGCGCAGTACGGCATTGAGACGTTATCTTCGCAAAGCGATAATTCCTTGAGTCATCAGCTTGCGGGCGGGGTTGCCAGCTGAGTGCTGTGTAGATAAGGATGCCAGATGCCAAAAAAAGAACAGTCACATATCGTTTGCAAAATACACCAATTATTATTGTTGTTGTTTGTTGCTGTGCATTGTGAACAACAAATGTGTTAAAATCGTTTGGCAGCCTTTAAATGGCAAATGGCAGACAAATGCAATTGAAATTGAAATTGCCAACGAGCTGTTTAGAAACGTTAAGTCATAGCGGTAGTTAATAGCGGCAGCAGCGCTGCCTACCCAACAAACAAAAAAAAAAAAGCGTAACAAAGTTACGTGAACGTCGTTTTTTTTGTTTTTTTTGTATTTGTTGTTGTTGGTAAGGAGACACCCATTAAAAAAACAAATTGCGTATTGTTGATATGACAGCAAATGCAAAAACAACAACAACAACAACAACAAAGCAGCTGCAATGAATGTAAAGAAACGGCCACGTCTGGAGCTGGCGACAGCGACGCCGACGGCGGCAGCGGCAGCGGCAGAGAGAGACAGAGAGAGCGCTGCATATGGCAACGGAAACGGGTATGTTAACGGTTATGGAAACGGTAACGGTAATGGCAGCCTGGGCAGCAACGGTTTGTTTTTAACCAGCAGCTTGGACATTACAAATGTAAATGGGACACAAATCTATTTAACCATTTGTGCGGATGATGACAATTCGAATGAATCTCAAGAGTTCTATGCCATTGAGAGCATTAAACAGGAGCCAGATTTGGATGCACTACATCAGGCGTTGTTGCCCGCCAATTTGCAGTTGCCAAACGGTTGTGAAATCTATTTGGTTAAGGATAACCCAGCAGCAACAACAATAACAACAACAATTAATGCAACAGCAACAACAAGCAGAACAACAACAACAGCACAATCAATGGCTGCCATTAAATTGGAGCCAGATTCCATTTGTCCAGCCAGAAATGTATTGTATTTAAATACAAATACAAATACAAGCACACATAATCGAATTGTTGCTGCCAAGGATTCAGTGAGCAACAGCAACAACAACAACAACAGCAACATTCTTCCAGTTGCTCCCATTTCTGCTGCCATTTCTGCTCCCATTTCTACTACCATTTCTGCGCCCGTTTCACACTACAACATCAAATTGGATGCGTACAAGAAACGCGATGATAAACGACGTGCAACACACAATGAAGTGGAAAGACGTCGTCGTGATAAGATCAATTGTTGGATCTTCAAGCTCAAGGAAATGCTGCCCACTGAAGGCAATCGCTATAAGCCGACGAACAATTCCGAACCCGAAACCGAACCCGATCCCATTGAAAGCAACAAGACAACAGCAACAGCAACAACAGCAGCAACAACAGCATCGACAACAACAACAACATCAGCGAGTACAACGACAACAACAAGCATCAAGAGCAATCCACACAATGGACGTACTCCTCCCAACGACTCCAAATCCCAAATACTGATCAAGGCCTGTGACTATATCAAGAGCATGCAGAATGAGATCGACCAGTAAGTCAAGCATGTCCCAAATTACAGGGTATCTCACTCAAATTTCGAATACTTTTCAAGCAATTACAAAAAGAGAAGATAAAAAATCGATAGATTAAAAAAAACTAATTATATTTCTAAATTTTGTATACCCTGAAAACATTGAAAATAAACAAAAGAGGGTATAATGCATTTGGCAGAATGTATGTAACAGGCAAAAGTCTATATATATATATATATATATATTGATCAGAATCAACAGTCGAGTCGATTGAGCCATGTCCGTCCGTCCGTCCGTCCGTCCCGTCAATCTCAGAGATCATACGAGCTAGAGACTTCAAACTTGGTAAGTAGGTTCCTGAATACCATAGGCAGATCAAGTTTGTTTTTATTTTTGGATCGGACCACTATATCATATAGCTGCCATAGGAACGATACATCGAAAATCAAGTTTTTGTATGAACAAGATTTTTGTTTGTTGAGATATTAGAACCAAACTGAAAGAATATGCATCTGGGCTGATTTTATACATCCTGACCAAATTTGGTTCAAATATTACAAAAATAAATTATTATATTTTAAACTTTATCAGGGGTGCCACTGAAAACGAAACCAATTGAAAATCTCCCAAAAATGTATGGAGATTTGGTTGGTTTCGGTTGCTGTGGCACCCCTGTGTATAAGACTTAAGCCAAAACTCTTATTATCAATATATATTTTTGAAATCAAAAATAAAAGGTATTTTTGTGCATTTTTTCCTTAGTATCACACGTTAGTTTACAAGAATATTTTTATGATTTTATGAAATAGACCCATATACGAAGATTATTCGACAATAACCGTAACCAAGGCTGCAAACCTCCAAAATCTTGTTAAAGGTTCGGTTCGGCGGTTTGAACCATAGAGCAAGACATCGGTTCGGTTCGCGAATTGGTTTATCTACCCCCTGAACCCAAGTTTTGGGTTCGAACCTTGGTTCAATTTCATCAAAAAAACTATTTTTATTATTATAAATTTTTCTCTACATTTTGATCTAACTTAATTTTGTTTAAGAAATAGAAATTTGATGATAAATTTAATTTATTTGAAGTTTTAAATATGACTTATATTAATCCAAAGTCTCAAATAATTGCGTTAAATTAGAAAACCATAAAGTTAATGTAAAATTTTTTTTTTCGAACCGAACCCTTAATTTTAGAACGCGCTTCGGTTTAGGTTCGGGTTCGCAAAGTAAATAGTTTCAAGGGCTCGGATCATGATGCGGTTCAGGCTGCTTAAAAACCCGAACCGAACCGGTTCTACGAGGTTCGGCTCAGAGCCTTGACGGTAACCCTAACAGAAATCGATTACCCTTCCTTTTTTTTTGTAGTTATTTCGGTTGATTTATTTAAAAATATACATTTATTTATTTATTTATTTTTTTTGGATTTTCCAGCCTTCGTGACTGTCTGCGGGAGGCGGAGAGTCTGCGTTTGAGTAATCAGGCATTGCGCGATGAGCTGGATAGTCTGAGGCAACAACAGGAGCTGCAGGAGCGTTTCAGTACCGCTGGCGGATCATTTAATGTAACGCTCAATTCCCTGAACAGCTCAGCTACTAGTGACCTCTTCGATAGTATCGATACGGCACCAAATCTTTCAACGGTCTCATCGATTAATTTCACTAAACGTGGTCTCATGATCGCCGACTACGATGAGTGAATTGCAATTTTTAACCAAAGAACATAATGATTGAAAGAAGAAGAACAACAACAACTACAAAAATATATAGTCAATATATTAACATTTATGTGCCACACACAATATGGAATGCGATCAGCTTCGGTTCGATCCGAAGGGTTCTTATTACTGTTATCGTTATCGCCGATATATTGATTTTATTTGTTAAATTGTTGCCATCCCTAAATCACATGTCTTCAACGATATTAGTATATATATAAATATACATAAACATAAACAACATACATACCTACATACATATTTACATATACATATTTAAGCATACCCAAAATACCTAAATAATACCAACAAAAAAAAAAATAAGAAAATATTTCATATTTTGAGCATATTGTGCTTGTTTTTCGATTTTATTGTAATGTTACTCGCACTAATTAAATAATGTAAAGTATTTGTAATATCTTAAAACAACAATTATCTATAACAACATATACAATTAAATATATATTATATATATATACATATATTATATTATTATAAAATATACAAAAAAAAAGCGGTTAACAAAGTCTACACACACAATTTGTAATAGTAAGCAAAATTCTTCTCCAATTGGAGATTATTTTGCAGCCCTATCGAAAAAATAAGACAGAGACAGCGAGACATAACCGCAATCAGGCCAATCATATGCAGACAAGAGAGTATGTGTCTTGAAGAAAGAGAGAGAGACGGAGAGATTAGTGCATGGTGAAATTTTCAACAAGTTGACATACTCATCAATCACAGTCTCTTTTTTTCAGGGACCATAAATAATGATTATTTTTTTCACTTATAATTTTAAAAATTCTGATCATTACGATTTTCTTCACCAATAATCATTATTTTTGATTAAAATAAATAAAACTCAAAAATAATGATTATAAATGAATTATATTTGTTTTTATCAACATAAATCTCAACAAGGAATAGGATTCTTAATATTTGTCCTTGAAGCACATGTGATGTATCATATGAAGGATATTAAATCATAGATTTCGAATATATAATCATATCGGCGAAGTTTAACACAGATGCTATAAACTATTGTTGAGTTTTATATTGATCAAAAAAAATAAAATTCATTTATAGACATTATTTTTCAGTTTTATTTGATTTGATCAAAAAATAATGATTATAAATGATTTTTATTATTTTTTTGATTACAAATAATGATTATTGGTGAAGAAAATCGTAAAAATCATTTTATAATCATAACAACATGATTTTTAAAATAAATCTTATAATGATTACGGTCCCTGCTTTTTTTTGATTATTATAAATAAAGAGTTGAATTAGAGTTGAATACGTCACCTTGTCAAGAATTTTACCATGGACCAGTGTTAAAGTAAAATAAAAAAAAAAAAAAAGGAGAGAGAATATACTATATATATATATTGTGTGCGTGTATCGATCTTCAATACATATGCATTTATCTCCTGCATTGATGTGTACAGATAACGATATTGTTAATGAAAATTGTAAAAATTTTAAACATATATTGTTGTGAATCGTTAGAAAATTGTTTTTGGTATAGCATTGATCAAAGAAAGTGCAATTCGTGTTACTTGTTGCTATCTATATATATACCAGTTAATAATTCTATTAAATTCAATAAATGAAAAAAAAAAAAAACAAAATTAATAAAGTTTCTTGTTTAGTTTTCTTTTGGGCATTTGAATATTGTGGTTTTAGTGGATTCCACTGAGTGGAACTTATGTGTTTCAGGAATACTTTTTCAGGAATACTCCTAATAACTGGGGCTCAAATCAACTGAACCAAATGACCTAAAGTCCTGGATCTAGTTCACTCGTTCACTTTAGTGATTCGTTTATTTGAGCTTAATCCGAACGCCTCGATACAACTCTAATTCTGAAATAAACAACAAAATCAGGGTAAATTTAGTTAACCAGCATATTCTTTAACTGTCTTATCAACCAAAAAAAGAAACGTACAATGTCTTTTAATTCGTCTAAACAAAAATATTACTTAAAAGAGAAAATGGCCTACACGGAGAATCATGTGTTGGTGAAGAATCTGTTTCTATCGGATATTGAAGAAGGACTGGAGAAGCAGCAGATTCAAGAGTATTTCGAGAGATATGGAAGCGTTGAAGAATTGCAACTGTTTCCGAGTAGAAATAAAAGAAGAAAAACTGACGATAATGGATTTGAAATTGGAACAAGAACTGGCTACATTATCTTTCGGAATCCCCGTCATGCTGCCCAAGTATTGCAGAAAAAGTACCATAATGTCAATGGATGCCGTATAAAAGTTGAGCCAAGTTATACTTGGCATCAACCGGATGCGGAGAAATTGCCGGATAAACCGAATAATGTGGATCCCAATGAGAATACTGCTCCCATTCTGAAATTGAACGATTATTGCCTGGAACATATATTCAAAGAATTATCGATAACTGATCGCATTCGATTTGCACGCACCTGTTATCGTTTCCGATACATTTATGAGGAAATGTCGCCAACGTTGGACAAATCTATCGATTTTGAAATATTCAATGGAAGGAAGCCGTGGGAATTGCGTGTTTTCTTTCAACTTTCCGGTCGTAATATACAGCAAATTAAAGGTGAATTTATAATGGATCACTGTGATCTCTTGTGCAAATTTATTGGCAAACACTGCATTAATTTACAGTCCATGTTAATCGAGAATTACAAATTAACATCGGACAACATATGGAATATGTTTGCGAATCTAAATAGTCTTCGAAATCTGGAAATTGGTTGGATGGTTCTCAACAGTAAGGATCTGCAAGCTCTCCAACATTTAAAACAGCTTCAGAAACTGTGTATTCACAAGATTTATATTAACACTGTAGAGCACTTCAATTATTTGCCAAAGTCTATAGAGTCGCTGACTCTAGAGAACTACAAATGTCATCCGGAATTGCTGAGTAAAATATTTCATAGGCTACCGCAGCTTAAGGAATTACACCTGCCAAACTATACTCCAAAATTCCCATGTTTCGAGCAGCTTAACAATCAAAATTGCTGTGAATCTTTGGAGACTCTCTCCATTGGCTGTGACAATAACGAGTTTGCTGATTATCATCACATTGCAAGGATACCAAACCTGAAGAAACTAAGATTGAAAAAAATACCTCCAAGACTAATGACATCGCTGGTGGAACATAAGTTCCAGCAGTTGGAACATTTCGAAATACCTTTCGATATCGATGACAAGATCCTTCCAGAAATTGGCAAGCTGAGCGCATTGCGTACACTAATTTTGCCAAGCTGCAATGCGATCACCGATCGTGGATTGGAGGCATTATTTAACTTGAAAGATTTGACTGAAATCAATATCAGAGATAATAGACAAATCACTGACCATGGTATACTCCGACTGATCCTTGCCTGTCCCAAACTACAAGTGCTAAATCTGAGGTATTGCAGGCAACTCACCGATAAGCTTCTTTATGATATAATTTTGAAACTACAGGACAATCAAAATCATCGTCAGCTTCCCATTAAACTATTTATGTTCGGCCCCAAAGTCAAAAAATCTACACTACCGAATACTGCTAGGAATATAATCGATGTAGATTATTCGATATTAAAACAATTCTAAACTATATTGACTTTGTTTTTTGTTCATCACATTTGCCCTCAATATTATTAACCCTTTGTATGGTATGCTCTCCGATTTTGCAAGGTTTTTTTTTTTTTTTTTTAAAGAAGAGTAAAATTGAAAAAACCCATTCTTTTTAGTTTTTTTAAATTTCTTGATACATTTTTTTTTGTTTAAGAAAACCAAAATTTTGTCATTTCTTGTCCCATACGGTTCTCGAGTTAATATTATAAAATTTGTATCATACCGACTAAGGATCAAAAATTAAAAATACATAAATTTTTGAAATTAATTAATGATGTAATTATTTTTTTTCTAAATAAATAAAAAAAAAATTAATAATGAAGTTTGCGACATACAAATTTAAGGGCTGCTCAATTTCCAAAAATCACAAGATTTTGTGGGAAAAATGATAACAGATATAAAACTGAAACTTTTATAATCAAATAGGAACTTCCTTAAAACCCATATCAATACCATTCTAAGGTCACAGCGTCGTTCCTCAAACTAACTCGACTGAGATCTATTCACTGAACGAAATGAACTGAACAAAATGAACTAATGAACTGAATCCTTTAATTGAACTACGATGAACACTGTTGCCAATAATCGACCGTTAAAAAAAAGCTGACTTTGAAAAAAGTAATATAGGGAAAATATGGAAAAATAAAATCAAAAATTATTAAAAAGGATAACACAAAATAAAAAAAATTAATAAAATGTTTTTTTAAATTTAAAAAAACTTTGAAACCTCCCGCTAACCGATAAAAAAGCTAAATTGGCAACAGTGACGATGAGCAACTCAAAAGTACTCATCGGCGACTGTAACTATCGAGTACAATTTGTATCGATAAGCTTATATGTGCGATATCAAAGGTCTTCCCTGCGCTGTGTGTGTGTGTGTGTTTGTGTGTGTGTGTGATTATGCTCCCAATAATATCATAAACAACGGGGTTGCTTGGACTGCATACTTGACATATTTGGCATATTTGAAGAGTTGGTATTTTGTTGGTATTTGTCAGCGTGTTTGTTTGAGAGTCAACTTAGAGAGAGAGACAGAGTGCGTGAAATTCACACACTGCGTATACGTATTATAGTTTTGTTTATATATACATATATATATACTGTACGTTAAAGGTACGAATTAAGTTTATAATACACACACACTCGCAACAAAATTTGCAAATCAAGTTAAACATTTATGATTATAATCATTGAAAACAAAGAACATTTCAATGCTATGTTGTGCACAGACATGGAATATTGAAAAATCGATAAGACGCATACAAAATAAAGTGTTGATTTAATTATATTCAGTTTAACAGTCGACTGCAGTTCCTATCGACATGGAAATTAATTAATTACTCAAATAAAACTCAAAAACAAAATTATAAAGAATCAATAAAACATATCAAAATAAAGTGTTGCTATTTTTTAGGTATACAGTTAGTCAAGTAAATGTTGTGACACAAAAAAAAAACAAAAAGGTTTATGTTATTTATTTTGCAAAATATTTAAGCCTTAAGGGAGCTATTTAATTTATTCAACTGCTTAAATTGTAATTTAAAAAAAAAGAAAATAAAACAAAATATAATTTTGAATAAAAGGTATTTATTTTTCAAAGAAATTAATCATAATTTAAAACCAAATTTGAAAATAGAAATATAAAGAATCGATAGAGCACACAAAAATCAAGTGTTGCTTCCTTTTAGGTATAACAGTTAGTCAAGTAAGTGTTGTGACAACAAATATAGCTATATCTTGCTATTTATTTTTAAGCTATTTTATTAATTTGTTTATTTGGTAATATTAAGTTTGCGAATTTGTTTAATTTGTTTACGAAATATTAAAAAAAAATTAAAAAATATGTTTGTAAATGAAATATGTATAATTATATATAAGAAATATAATTACAAATTGAGAAATAGCATATTTTAAATATACAATTCTAAATTTTATAAAATGTGTTTGCTTTGCAGAATGTTCGTCTAAGGACAACAACAAATACACTGAAAACAATTGAGGAGCAACTTTAAGTGAGTAAGTAATTGCAATTATTTGATCAACCAAAATAACTAACATGTTAAATACACAAATATATTTTTTAGATACACACATCTGAAGTATTTGAAGTATTTCAAAAAAGGACAAGGAATTTAATCGAAGAACTCAAAATGGGAAATGAAACATCGCTGCCGATGGACATGTGCTCGAATTTCGATGCCGATGAGATTCGTCGATTGGGCAAACGTTTCCGTAAATTGGATCTCGATAATTCCGGAGCATTGAGCATAGATGAGTTTATGTCGCTGCCGGAATTGCAGCAAAATCCGCTCGTACAGCGTGTTATCGATATATTCGATGCGGATGGCAATGGCGAAGTGGATTTTAAGGAGTTCATACAGGGTGTCTCACAGTTCAGTGTGCGCGGCGATAAATTATCGAAACTACGTTTCGCCTTTCGCATCTACGATATGGATAATGATGGCTATATATCGAATGGAGAACTATTTCAGGTGCTCAAAATGATGGTTGGCAACAATCTGAAGGATACACAATTGCAACAGATTGTCGATAAGACCATCTGTTTTGCCGATAAGGATGAGGATGGCAAAATCTCATTTGATGAGTTCTGTTCCGTTGTGGGTAATACGGATATACATAAGAAAATGGTTGTTGATGTCTAAAAAACAAAAACAAAAACAAAAAACAACAACAACAACAACAACAACAAAAGATACATTCACTCACACATACATACAAGCATGTATTGACTAAAAAACTATATTTTTTTTCTCTCGATTCGTTGACATTTCAAATTGATGTACCTACCAATTATTGTATGTAATCGTATGCATAAGTACATAAGTATGTATGTAATTATTTAAGTGGCAAAAGCAACAACTATGAACAAAAAACTACAACAACAACAACTACTTAAGAACAGGGACCGTAATCATTATAAGTTTTATTTTAAAAATCACGTTTTAATCATTATCAAATGATTTTCACGATTTTCTTCACCAATAATTATTATTTTTTATCAAAAGATTAAAATATATTCATTTATAATCATTATTTTTTGATAAAAAAAAAATAAAAGTCAAAAATAATGATAATAAATGATTTTTAATTTTTTTTTAACAAAATAAAACTCAACTATGGTTTATAACATCTATGTTAAACTTTGCCGATATGATTATGTATTATTGATCTATGATTTAATAGCCTTCATATGATACATCACATGTCCTTCAAGGACGAATATTAAGAATCCTATTCCTTGTTGAGTTTTATGTTGATAAAAAAAAATATAAATCATTTATAATCGTTATTTTTGAGTTTTATTTATTTTAATCAAAAATAATGATTATGATATAAATCATTTATAATCGATATTTTTGAGTTTTATTTATTTTAATCAAAAATAATGATTATAAATGATTTTTATTTTTTTGAACAAAAATAATGATTATTGGTGAAGAAACTCGTAAAAGTCAGAATTTTTAAAATCATAATTTTTGTAGTTAAATAAAAAATATAATCATTATTTACGGTTCCTGCTTAAGAACAAATGAAAAAAAAAAGAAAAAGACAAGAAAAGTATAGAAAATTAAAGCAAAGCAAAGAACCTATGAATATTCGAATTTTTGATAGCCATTCCGTGTGAAGACAACATGTGGGAATTGGTATTTGTATGCTCCTACTCCTCTTCCTCTTCCTTTTCCTTTTCCTTATCCTACGCCTCCTGCTTCTCTTCCTCTTCCTCTAACAGAACTATATCAAAATCAAGCATAATTCATGCCTGGTTCATTTCCAAAAACTTCACTAATTTCCTGAAAATATCCTTTAAATTCCGAACCAGGCTCTTTTATAGCATTTATTGTATTTGATCCTATATACATATGTATATACATATATATATATATATATAAGGAGAAAAATGTATATGTATGTATATGTACGTCTGTGAGTCCTGTAATCTATATAGATATATATATATATTTTTTTTCCATCTGTTTTTTTGTTTATTAGATATTCTATGCAAAGTTTATACTTTTAGTGAATTTTTAAACTAATTAAATGTTGTGTATTAATTATGAATGTACAAATAAAAATTCTTAAATATTGTTCAATTAAAATCAACTGTAAAGTAATACAAGCAAAAAAAAAATGAGAAAAGAAATACAAAAAAAAAAAAATCCATTCTAAAATTCATAGTGTGTGTGTCTATTTTATTTTTGGGTTTGCGTGTTAAGGCCTTCAATTAACTATATATATATACAAATTTATCATGTAAGGCAGAAAAACCGAACCGAACTTTACCAGCCAAGCAAAACCAAAACTCAAACTGTCAATCAACCCAAAACTCTGGCTAGAAATAAATTTTTTTTTGTTCCCAACCCCTTTGGGAAACGATTAACAGAGTTTTGTAGGTCACCGATTGTCTCTCTCTCTCTCTCTCTCTCTCTCTCTCAATACAGCCTTCTCTGTCTATTTCTTTCTCTACATGTGCCGGTTGGAGATGTGTTTATTTCATGTATGTGAGCCAAGGCCTCAAAACAACAACATTTTGGTAGAGTTTCGGGTTGAAGGTTCGAACCATAGAGCAAGACTAAGGTTCGAACCTTGGGGCAATTTAATACAACAATATTTTTTTCTGTTTTAATTTTTTCTTAACTTTATAATCGAATTAAAAATTATATATATATTTTTTTTCAAATTCGCATTTAGAGATTGGAAAGGTAAGTGTGATTTATTTTTTATCAAAAGTCTGCAGTAGTAGAGAAATATTAGAAAATCATAAAATTTATGTAACTATTTTATTTTTGTACCGAACCTTTTATTTGAAAAAGTGGTTCGGAAAAAATACAAAAAAAGTATAATAATATTTTAAAGATGCCGTTTAAAGAATATATATAGTATATAGTGGATCCCAATTAAAATTATATTGGTAGGAAATATGCAAAAAAAATTTAAGTGTTTGGAAAAAATAGAATAAATGTTTTTATTAAATACTTATGTACTTTTTTTTAATTATTATTTTTTTAAGACGTTTAAAATCAAGCGAAAAATAAAGGTAAATATGTTTTCTGGATATTAAAAATCCCAATACATATAAAAATATGCAATTCAAATTTTAGGAAAAAACTAAAATAAATAGAACTTTCAGTTATATATAAATTTTATTATTACATAAAATTATAGTTAATTTTAGAAATAGTTGAGGTAAAATGTAAACAACTTGAAAATCAGTTTTATCGTGTCACGGCACGTACTCATCGCTAGCTATAGAAGAGGTATAGGAATGCAGGTAGTTTAGAAATTAACCATTTAAATCTATAGAATTTGTCAGCGAAAGCTCTGGACAAACAGCCACAATATGGAATGTTTGGTATCAATAAATTATTATCTGATGTCTGCGAGGTTGAAGTCGACTCGTAAATTATATAGGGAGACTTTAGGCTCTTAGCTATAGCGTTTTCAAAATTACATAGTTCAGAACTGATGCCTGAAGAGTCCTTTCTCTTTCTCTATCTCTCTCTCTCTCTCTCTTGCTGACCTTTTTCATATTAATTGAATTGATTAATGTGCTACAAATTTGGAATATACACTCAGAAAAAAATGCCATCCAAAAATTAGGTACGACCGTACTTGAATTTTAAATTAAGTATGAATCGATCTCAAATTTAGAATTCTGACTTCACATTCCTATAGCAGCTATCCGATATAGAAGTCCGATTTTAATTAAACTTAGTCAGTTTATATAGGACCACGGCAAATATATAATCCGTGAGTCTTGTAAAGATACCTCTAGAAATAACTGAGTTATTTGTACTAAACTAGTTTAAGATTTTTGTGTACTTAAAATAGTTTTTTTCAAGATTGAAAGAAAGTTAAAAATGAGAACATTTCGAACTTAAATCAAGTACATTTTGAAATATTTCTTTTTCATTGTCGCACCTTAGAATTCTCAACTAGTTCTAGCGACGCAAATATGAAGTTAAGCTTGGATCGCTAGTAAAATCAGCGCCTATTCCGAAAGGTACCTAACCAACAAAATACACCATTATTAAATGGTATTTAATTTTGGTATTTTTCTAAATAACATTATACATACTAGTGTATGTTTTAAGATTAATATTAATTGTTTATAAAAATTGTTTGTACTTGAAACAAGTGAATTTTGGATTAAGTTTAAGATTCTTTTGTACTTTAAATAGTATGACTTGAATTAAGTCCTAAACGTACTTAAAGGATACCCGAATAATCTCATTTTAAGATTTCCATACGAAAACCGAACTTGAAATAAGATTTTTGTTCTCAACTTTAGAAATTCCAAACTTGGACAGATTTTGAGATCGTTTATACTTGAAAATGGCCTGTTTAAGTACGGAAATCTTGATTGTTTTGCTGAGTGTACGTAACCCTGGTACGCCCTGGTTTGACTTCCTTTATCTGTTAGTCATTAATCCTTGTGCCTTTTGTCCGCTTCTTTCTGCTTCTCTCTTCCTCCTTTTCTGATCAAATAGTTATTTGGAACTGTTTAGCTAATAAGCCAACTATGTATATAGTCGCATTATTCAACTCATGTTATTCAACTTCAACTATTGATTGAATGTTTCCGTAACTTTTACCCCTCATCATCGAATTGAAACAAAGTTTATCAACTTGCGTTGACTTTTATTCAGTTTGACTTCTTTGCATTGCTTCAAGTATTTTGATTAAATGTTTAGTTGAACTTAGCTGGAGAACTGAGAAGAGAAGAGAAGAGAAGAAAAGGAAAAAGCAGAGAATGGTTGGAGAAATATGAAATATGGTTGAAATATGAAAACATTCAAGAAACTGTTGAAACTCTTCCAACTCACAATATAAGTTAAGTTCTTTGTTTCTAATCCCTGCCTTTAAACTTAAGGTCATTAAAGAGAGAAAGAGAGATAAGAGAGAAAAAGAGAGAGAGCTGGAGAGCGAGAGAGAGAGAGTATTACCCAGAAATAAAATCTTCTTCGCTTAATGTATCTATTTTAGATTAATGGTAGATTTCTTTGAATACTATTTGAGATGGATTTTAATTGTTTCGGTTTAGATCCTCATTCCCAATTAATAATAATATTATTTATTATTATATTATTAACTACCAGATTAAGTTGCCACTAAAGATAACAAGAAACCTGTTTAAAATGAATATCACTTAAAAATTTAAATATTTCATAGCATACATTTTGGCGTATGTTGAGTTCTCTTTAAATAATATACTTATGTTTCAAATATGTGATATCTGTTTAATTTTATTGACAATTAAGACTAGAAATATGATTTAATTACGAAAAACTACCACCATTCACTTTCCATCAACTCCTTAGATCGTAATTAACATTGTTTAAAACAACATATTAAATTTAATTCCAAGACTTTCTGCTAAATCTACTACTATTACTACCACAACATCTACTACTATTACAACGAGTACT